>CM077667.1:372502092-373062092 GCA_039707655.1 Elymus sibiricus
AAATCAACAATGTATAGATCACCTCTACGGAAACCGGTCAAGACCATTTTATGATTATCTTGACGAAACACTTGGCAATCTATTTTCGTAAATAGCACATTGAAACCAAAATCGGCAAGTCTAGATACGGAAAGAAGATTGTAGCCAAGAGATTCAACAAGCATAACATTTTGAATAGAGCTATCATGGGATATGGCCACCTTACCAAGGCCAAGTACCTTACCCTTGGAGTTGTCTCCAAACGTTACGTACCTTCGCGGTCCATGGTTTGGTGTGATCTCTTCGAACATGTCTCTATCTCCGGTCATATGATCGGTACATCCGCTATCGAGAATCCACTCTTTTCCTCCGGACATGTAATCCTTAAAGTTTGCCATGAGACTTAGATTCTTCATGATCTTCTCATACTCGATGTCGAACAGCTCATCTTCATCATAGTAGCCATGTTCCACATTGTCATCATCAAGTGGGAAATCCTCGTCATAAAGAACAAGAGATTCGTTAGGATTGTGATCATGACAATGTTCAACTTTATGAATGCGAAGGGCTTCTATAATGATGTTGTTGATAGTTGTGACATCTTCTTTAGCACGCATGAGGTCTTTAAGCTCAAATAGACAATCATCAAACTTGGGATCACTAGGCGTCATTTTGTGGAAGGCAATAGTTTTATGAAGAATTTCATCAAGATTACTCAATGAATAACTTGGATATCGTTTCTCCAAGTCATTCCACAAAGTATAAGCACATTCAAAATTCTTCATTTGATTAAGCACATTCCTAGGTAATGCTCTAACAATGAGATTGACAGTTCTAAGATTGCATATCATATCAATTTCCTCTTCGTGTGTGGGATGTAACGGATCAATGGGAGGTACATAAGGGCACTTAACATGCTTGCTCAATTGAAATTCATTAAACAGCTCAAGCATCAAAGTTTTCCATTGACTATAGTACTCTCCATCAAGAATGGGCACTCTACAACTCAAACTCCCTATACTATACACATCCATCTTCCTCCTCGGTGATTAAACCGAAGCAATGGAGACCAATGCTCTGATACCAATTGAGGGATCACTAGAAGAGTGTCTAGAGGGGGGGGTGAATAGACTACTACCAGGAATTTAAAACCTAACCTTTTCCCAAGTTGATTGGTTGGCAGATTTTAACAGTTTTAGCAAGTCTAGCAAGTCTAGCAGCCCTACACATGCATGTCAACAAATATGGCAGCGGAAAGTAAAGACATTGCACATGAAGTAAAGAGTTGAGATAGGTAGATCAAACGCAATTGGAGACGCAAATATTTTTCCCGTGGTTCCGATAGGTGGTGCTATCGTACGTCCACGTTTATGGAGTCTTCAACCCACGGAGGGTAACGGTCGCGAGAGTCCACGGAGGGCTCCACCCATAAGGGTCCACGAAGTAGCAACCTTGACTATTCCATAACGGCTTCCGTCCACGAAGGACTAGCCTCACTATGGGTAGATCTTCACGAAGTAGGCGATCTCCTTGCCCTTACAAACTTCTTGGTTCAACTCCACAACACGAAGTAGGAGGCTCCCAAGCGACACCTAACCAATCTAGGAGGCACCACCCTCCAAAAGGTAATAGGCTCGGTAATGACGATGAACTCCTTGCTCTTGTGCTTCAAGATGATAGACTCCTCAACACACAATCACTCTCTCACAGATTTGGCTTGGTGGAAGAGATGGGATTGGTGGAAAGCAACTTGGGGAGGCTAGAAATCAAGATCCATATGGTTGGAGTGGATGATCTTGACCTCAACACAAGGGTAGGTGGTTCTCTCTCAGAAAACTGGATGGGGCAATTATGGAATAGTTCTGTGTGCTTCTCTTTCGAGTGGGTGGTGGTGAAGGGATATATATAGGCATCCCCAAAAATCCAACCGTTACACACAAAATGACCAACTCGGTGACACCGATGTGTTAATCTCGGTGGTACCAAAGTGACCAAAAGGTGGCAACTTTTGAATCTCGGTGAGACCGATATAGGAAACTCGGTTGCACCGATAAGGTGACCAACGGTCAGATTGCCCAATTTCGGTGACACCGATCCAACAATCTCGGTGGTACCGATATTGTGAATTTGCGTAACAGAAAGTTGGCAACCTAAACTCGGTGGCACCGAAGCAGAATCGGTTGCACCGAAAGGCTAGGGTTTGGCTTAGGTCTGTCTGAGTTTGGGAATCGGTGGCACCGAGTAGAAAGTGTTGGTTGCACCGATTTTGGATATTTGGCTTTGACAGACTTTTTGTGGAAGAGCTTGTGGGTGTTTTTGGTGACTATCACTTGTGCACGTATGAGCATTTTGTTCACCAATCAAAACCTTACCCCATTTTAATAGTATTGGCTTTCCTATGGACTCAAAGTGATTTCTCACAAATGTAAAATGTAGAGTCCTCTTGCTTGAAGCTTTTCCAATCCATGTCCTTGCATCTTGGGGTATGTCCACAATCTCCAAAATCCTTTTGCCAGACCTCTCTGTGGACTTTATCTGAAATACACTAGGTAAAAGTATTAGTCCAAGAGACAATGTATGTTGTCATGAATTATCAAAACCACCAAGGGAGCATGTTGTGCTTTCAAATCTATCCTATTGCTGATAGTAGATGGGTAAGTCCCGTTCATTGTGTTCCTAAGAAAGGAGGTAATACCGTTGTTCCTAATGATAAGAATGAATTCATTCCACAAAGAATTGTTACTGGCTATAGAATGGTAATTGATTTTAGAAAATTAAATAAAGCTACTAGAAAAGATCATTACCCTTTATCGTTCATTGATAAAATGTTAGAGAGACTATCTAAGCACACACACTTTTGCTTCTTAGATGGATATTCTGGTTTCTCTCAAATACCTGTGTCACAATCTGATCAAGAGAAAACTACCTTTACTTGCACTTTTGGAACCTATGCTTATAGACGTATGCCTTTTGGTTTATGCAATGCACCTGCTACCTTTCAAAGATGTATGACTACTATATTCTCTGATTTTTGTGAAAAGATTGTGGAGGTTTTCATGGATGATTTTTCCGTTTACGGAACTTATTTTGATGATTGCTTAAGCAACCTTGATCGAGTTTTGCAGAGATGTGAACAAACTAATCTTGTCTTGAATTGGGAGAAGTGCCACTTTATGGTTAATGAAGGCATTGTCTTGGGGCATAAAATATCTGAACGAGGTAGTGAGGTGGATAAAGCTAAAGTTGATGCAATTGAGAAAATGCCATGTCCTAAAGTTATTAAAGGTATTCGAAGTTTCCTTGGTCATGTTGGTTTTTATAGGAGGTTCATTAAAGACTTCTCTAAAATTTCTAGGCCTCTTACTAATCTTTTGCAAAAGGATATTCCTTTTGTTTTTGATGATGATTGTGTGGAAGCCTTTGAAACACTCAAGAAAGCCTTAACCTCTGCACCTATCGTTCAACCACCTGATTGGAACTTGCCTTTTGAAATTATGTGTGATGCTAGTGATTATGCTGTTGGTGTTGTTCTAGGGCAAAGAGTTGATAAGAAATTGAATGTTATCCATTATGCTAGTAAAACTCTAGACAGTGCCCAACGAAACTATGCTACTACTGAAAAAGAGTTTTTAGCAGTTGTGTTTGCTTGTGATAAATTTAGATCCTATATTGTTGATTCCAAAGTCATTGTTCACTCCGATCATGCTGCTATAAAATACCTTATGGAAAAGAAAGATGCTAAACCTAGACTCATTAGGTGGGTTCTCTTGCTCCAAGAATTTGACTTACACATTGTTGATAGGAAAGGAGCCGAGAACCCCGTAGCTGACAACTTGTCTAGGTTAGAAAATATTCTTGATGACCCACTACCTATTGATGATAGTTTCCCTGACGAACAGCTAGCTGCAATAAGTGTCTCACAACGCACACCTTGGTATGTTGATTATGCTAACTACATTGTTGCTAAATATATACCACCTAGCTTTACTTATCAGCAGAAGAGAAAAAAATTCTATGACTTGAGACATTACTTTTGGTATGACCCACACCTTTATAAAGAAGGAGTAGATGGTATTATTAGACGTTGTGTACCTGAGCATGAACAGGAACAAATCCTACAGAAATGTCATTCCGAAGCTTATGGAGGACATCATGCGGGAGATAGAACTGCTCATAAGGTATTGCAATCTGGTTTTTATTGGCCTACTCTCTTCAAGGATGCCCGTAAGTTTGTCTTGTCTTGTGATGAATGTCAAAGAATTGGTAATATCGATAAGCGTCAGGAAATGCCTATGAATTATTCACTTGTTGTTGAACCATTTGACGTTTGGGGTTTTGATTATATGGGGCCTTTTCCTTCCTCCAATGGGTACACTCATATTTTGGTTGCGGTTGATTATGTCACTAAGTGGGTAGAAGCTATTCCAACTAGTAGTGCCGATCACCACACCTCCATTAAAATGCTTAAAGAGGTTATCTTCCCGAGGTTTGGAGTCCCTAGATATTTAATGACCGATGGTGGTTCACATTTTATCCATGGTGCCTTCCGTAAGATGCTTGCTAAATATGATGTTAACCATAGAATTTCATCACCCTATCATCCTCAATCTAGTGGTCAAGTTAAAGTTAGCAATAGAGAAATAAAATTAATATTACAAAAAACTGTCAATAGGTCTCGTAAGAACTGGTCTAAGAAATTAGATGATGCACTTTGGGCCTATAGAACAGCTTATAAAAATCCTATGGGTATGTCTCCATACAAAATGGTATATGGGAAAGCTTGTCATTTGCCTCTAGAACTAGAACACAAAGCATTTTGGGCAATTAAAGAACTCAACTATGATTTCAAACTTGCCGGTGAAAAGAGGTTATTTGATATTAGCTCACTAGATGAATGGAGAACCCAAGCCTATGAAAATGCCAAGCTATTCAAAGAAAAAGTAAAAAGATGGCATGACAAAAGAATCCAAAAGCGGGAATTCAAAATAGGAGATTATGTTCTTTTGTTCAACTCTCGTTTAAGATTTTTTGCAGGAAAGCTTCTCTCAAAATGGGAAGGACCATATATTATTGAAGAGGTTTATCGTTCTGGAGCTATCAAGATTAATAACGCCGAAGGTACTAACCCGAAGGTGGTCAATGGACAAAGAATTAAGCATTATATCTCAGGTACGCCTATTAGCGTTGAAAGCAATGTTATCCAAACCATGACACCGGAGGAACACATAAAGGAAACCTTCCGGAACACTCCAGAATATTTAAAAATAGGAGGTATGTGATACGGTAAGTAAACGGACTCCGAAAAAACCACAAAAATATTTTTTGTTAGTTTTGGAATATTTTAGAATTTTGGAAATAAAAAATAAACCGGAAGGTGATCGAGGTGAGCACGATACACCAGGGCACGCCAGGCACCCCTGGGCGCGCCCTGGTGGGTTGTGCCCTCCTCAGATACCTTCCCGACTCCGTTTTCCTTCCAAATACTTGTTTCCCAAGAATAAAAATTCTCTATATATACCCCCGGCTGTTTTGACGACCGCATCGCGGAAAAATCATATGTTCTTGTTTCTTGCTGTTTCCCTGATAGATTTGAAAATATGTCGTCTCAAGATTCGAAAGGAGAGAGCCATGTTGATCCCTATGTTCCAGACCCGAAGATCTTTAGGGAAATTTATCCCTACCTATGGACCTCGGAGGAGGAAGAAAATGCTACCATGCAGGAAACAAAAGATGATAGCTCTGAGGAAGAGGATGATCCATTGCCTCAACCTGGAGATATGCATGTGGAATTCAAGAAATCAAGCCTCCCTAGAAGGTACAAACCTAAGGTCCAATTTATCCCGTCTCATTTTCTGCAGGAAAGCAAGAATGCCCTATGCCAAAGGATATTAAAGCTTGAGTTGGAGAATGATGACCTAAGGGAGGAAAACTTTATGCTTAAATATAAGTTGAAGAAGAAGGCTTCATCAACACCTTCACCTTCTTCATCACCACCACCAAAGGAGACTTGAGCACACGGGTATGGGCACTCCCCTTGGCTTGAGCCAAGCTTGGGGGAGGTGCCCGGGTATCGTATCACCATCACTTTTATTCACCTTTACCTATTTTAGTTCGATCTTTAGTTTCCCTTTGCTTTAGTTGAATAAAAGTTTTAGTACGATCTATTTCCGTGTGTTAGTTCCATGGCTTATCTATCTATGTAATCGAGTGAAAGTTATATAATAAAGTTTAGTTTGAGTTTTTGCCTCTCTACTTTCTTGTTGCAATCAAATAAAAGAAGAGAAACAAATGAAAAAATCATATGCTAATCTTATGGTGAGTGATGACATCACATAAGGAAAAGTATAAGTAGTAAAATTTATTGGAGATTGACAAACATAGCATTGGTCAATGATGCAATTCATGAAAGAATTAATAAAGGAAGAGAAGATTCACATGCAAATACACTATCTTGGACATCTTTTATGATTGTGAGCCCCCATCAAATATTATATGTCAAAATTGTTGACGTTGGACGAGGAAGACAACGTAATGATTTATGTTTGTTCATATCCACATAAAAGTTATATTGTCATAGATCCTTTAACATGTGGTGCTTGCCCAATATTTTTGCTAGCCAAAAATTCCGCACTAAGTAGAGATACTACTTGTGCATCCAAAAACCCAAACCAAACTCTTCCTTTGAGTGTCCACCATACCTACCTATGGATTGAGAAAGATCCTTCAAGTAAGTTGTCATCGGTGCAACAAGGCAGTAAAAATTGCTTCTAAAAGTGTTTTGATCAATTAGTGTAAGAGAAAATTGAGCGTTATACAAACTTATGATGGCAAAGTAATAAAAGCGACAGACTACATAATAAAGGTTGCTATCATAGGGGGCAATATAGCGTGACATTCTTTTACATTAAGGGATTGGGCATACAAACCAATAAGCGCATGACAACTCTGCTTCCCTCTGCGAAGGGTCTATCTTTTACTTTTATGCACTTACTTTTATGCAAGAGTCAAAGTATTCTTCCCTATTCCTTTTTACTTTTTCTTTTGCAAGCATCATGTGGTGAGGAAAGATCTAGGCACATATATCCAGTTGGATATGAGTGAGCATGAGTTATTATTGTTGACATCACCCTTGAGGTGAGTGAGTTGGGAGGCAAAACTATAAGCTCCTATCTTCCTACATGTCCGGTTGAAACTCTTTGTTCATGGGTATGCCGTGAGCGTTAGCAATCATAGAAGACTAAATGATGGTTGAGTGTGTGGACTTGCCAAAAGGCTCCTACATGAGACCCTTCCTGAAAAGATGATGAATTGTAGTTGCAAAGTTGACTGAGAACATTCCCAATAAGGTTTATACTTCATACTTCTATGTTGTGATGAATTGTTACTTGTTCATGAGAAGCTATATGATAAAAAAAATGTATTGAAATAAGTTCCTATGTTAGAGTTTATTGCTGTTTTGATAATAAGCAAGATGCTTCTATGTCCGTATTTTGTTTTTATCGACACCTCTCTCTCAAACCATGTGGACATGCTTTTCAATATCGGCTTTCGCTTGAGGACAAGCGAGGTCTAAGCTTTGGGAGTTGATACGTCCATTTTGCATCATGATTTCCTACTGTTATTTACTTTTTTTGTTGAATAATAATGCCTTGGGGAGTGATTCTAATGCCTTTTCTCTCATAATATGCAAGGTTTACACAAGGAAGGAGAATACCGGCAGCTGGAATTCTGGACCCAAGAAAAGCACGTCAGAGATACCTATTTTGCACAACTCCAATGAAGCTGAAATTTTACGGAAATTATTTTTACATTTAATAAAAAATACTGGAGCTGGAAACTACCGGAGGAGGCCCCCCAGGTGGGCACAACCCACCAGGGCGCGCCAGGCCCGCCTGGGCGCGCCCTGATGGGTTGTGCTCAGCCTGGCCCACCTCCGGTGCCCATCTTCTGGTATAAGGTCTCTCTTGACCTAGAAAAAATAAGAGGAGGACTTTCGGGACGAGGCGCCACCGCCTCGAGGCGGAACTTGGGCAGGAGCACTTTTGCCCTCCGGCGGAGCGATTTCGCCGGGGGAACTTCCCTCCCGGAGGGGGAAATCGAAGCTATCGTCATCACCAACACCCCTCTCATCTTTGGGAGGCCAATCTTCATCAACATCTTCAACAGCACCATCTCCTCTCAAACCCTAGTTCATCTCTTGTGTTCAATCTTTGTACCGGAACCTCAGATTGGTACCTGTGGGTGACTAGTAATGTTGATTACCTTGCGTAGTTGATTACTATATGGTTTATTTGGTGGAAGATTATATGTTCAGATCCAATATGCTATTCAATACCTCTCTAATCTTGAGCATGTTTATTATTTGTGAGTAGTTACCTTTGTTCTTGAGGTCACGGGAGAAGTCATGTTGCGAGTAATCATGTGAATTTGATATGTGTTCGATATTTTGATGATATGTATGTTGTGATTCCCTTAGTGGTGTCATGTGAACGTCGACTACATGACACTTCACCATTCATGGGCCTAAGGGAATGCATTGTGGAGTAGTTATTAGATGATGGGTTGCTAGAGTGACAGAAGCTTAAACCCTAGTTTATGCACTACTTCATAAGGGGCTGATTTGGATCCACATGTTTAATGCTATGGTTAGACTTTGTCTTAATACTTTTCTCGTAGTTGCGGATGCTTGCGAGGGGGTTAATCATAAGTAGGTTGTTAGTTCAAGTAAGAACAGCACCTTAGCACCGGTCCACCCACATATCAAATTATCAAAGTAGCAAACATGAATCGAACCAACATGATAAAAGTGACTAGAGGAAATTCCCGTGTACCCTCAAGAACACTTTGCCTATTACTAGTGATTGTTCTGGCCTGTCCTTTGCCTCAAAAGGATTGGGCTACCTTGCTGCACCTTGTTTAACGTTACCGTTACTTGCTTGCTACCAATTATCTTGCTATCAAACTATCTGTTACCTACAATTTCAGTGCTTGCAGAAATTACCTTGCTAAAAACCACTTGTCATTTCCTTTTGCTCCTCGTTGGGTTCGACACTCTTACTTATCGAAAGGACTACGATTGATCCCCTATACTTGTGGGTCATCAATGGTAAGGACATGACATAAGACAACTCAGACGCCTAAACACGACGAAATGATGACAACATTGGGGGGCTCAGAGTTCGTGGCCGCGGAGTTCCTCTATCTCTTTCTTCATCGCCTCGACGACCTTCGTCTGCCAACTCCGTCATTGCGCCAATGGCCTTGGCTTTCTCGAGGTTAGCGGCGATGAGTTGTTGCATGTCCTCACGCCGTTGCTTCAGAAGGGCGACAGATTCCTCCATGAGCTCATCGCGCTCGATTGTGAGCTTCGCGTTGTCATCCACAAGTTCCTCGATCATGGCGGTCAACTTCTCAACCGACTCATTGGTATGCTTGTACACCTCCATCCACCGGGCAATCTGATGCTGCAAATGTGCCAGCTCCGTGTAGAGCTGCTCCCTGTTGGCCATCAACACTTCATGTAGACCGGTCGCCTTCCCCTTCTTCCTTCACTTCTCCTTGCGATCAATGTCGAGGTACCGATCGAAAGCACAATATGGGTCCAGTTGTATCTGCTCACTGCCGAAGCTGTATTCTGCATCCTCCGCGTCCTCCAGATCCTCCTCTACAGGCGGGAGGAATCCCGCCAGCCGATGCACTGCTCGCCTTTGTTCCCTTCTGACTTTAATTGTCAATCTTGCTTGCTGCTTGGCTAAAATGCGCGCACGCAGCCCATGCTCATTATTATCCTCCGGGACACTGACGACAGCAGCGACACCCAGATTCGCCATAGCAGGGCTGTCGTTTGCTGAATCACAAATCTAAACCACGAATGAACTATATTCAATTCAGAACTGCATGTGCCAAAGGATTGCGGAATGGCAAATCGAAATACAACAGTGTGATAAAAAACCTGGATACTAACGATTTGAAATAGATCCGATTATATTTCGGATAAGAACTAAGTTCCTCCCCAAAACCTAAGATCTAAACTGTGTTGCTGCATGCACCCGAGTTCGTGGAAGGCTATCAAAAATAGTAACCACCAAAAGTACATACATCCTACAGATTTGAAACAACCAGAAGTAGATAGATCCTATGGTGCGTCGGGATTACTTACATGAGCACAAGGATTGCTAGGTCCTCCATCCGGATGCGTCGGGATGGCATCGATAGCCTTCTTTCCGGCCTGCTTTGCACGAACTCGGCGGTCCATATCTTCGAAGTACTCATGAACCAACTCCTTGTCTTCGTCGACGGATTCGCGTTGTCAGCCATCGATTCAGAGGCGCGTGCAGGTGGCTGACCCGGCGGCGATGAAGAGGAGGACGGGTGGCTGCACGGAAGAGGAGAACGATGGGCGGCGGGCGGGGGCGGTGAATAATGCTAAATGGTTTCAGAGAAATAGGGTTTCAGAAGCTAAGTAGGTCGAACTAAATCGGGGACCACACAGCAGTCAGAGAGTACTAGACAGCTAGAACGTCTGAAAATTTAAGCCAATTTTCCTTTTGCAGTTAACGCCTAGTGTGCAGGCGCGGCGACGTGCGGCCCCGGGCTCACGATGACGTATCACGCCTAACGGATACACGGGTCCATGGGCACACCAGACAATCCAATATATTCGTCTGCTGCATCCACGAGAGCAACCAGTAGTTCAATATATCAGACGGTCTGAACGAGGCTAGGCTTAGAAACGCGGATCATCCGGCCATGAAATGCCGAACTGGTTGGCGTGTTACACGATTGCCACGCTGACAGTCGGTCGCCGGGCACGGTCAAAGGCGTCGAGGGTGTAAGGCGTGACAACGTGCACTTGAAACGCCAAATTATCAGGCGTGTATGTCGGGGGTCAGGCGACGAAATAAGTTTTTTGGGGGTCAGTGCGCGACATAAGATCCTCTAGGGGCCATTTAGTAAAATTAATACCCACGCCTGGGCCTTTGCCGCACCGCTGCTCAGCTGGGCTTCACGATCGCTGCTCCAACGCGTACCTAACCAGGTCGCTTCCAGGCGCCGCGTCAAAAGACAATCCTGCTGCTTGCACTATATGCCGCTGAATCCAATTCGCTTCGATCTCGTCGAGATCCAGATCGCTCTTTTCCAATCTTGTCGAGAACCACACCGCATCGGGCTGCATCTGAAATTCGATACTTCCTCTAGATCAACGATTCGTGACCTCCGAACAACCTAGCTATGATACCACTTGTTAGAATAAATCCGAGGCATACCGTTGATCATCTGAGGACCAAACAATCACACGAGCGTGACACCGAGATTTGTTAACGAGGTTCACCGATATGGCTACATCCTCGGGGCATGACTACGGGCTCTCCTCCCCGTGACACCGTCACAATACCGCACCCTGGCCGCCTTGGGCACCGGCACACGCCACCGGCTCCCCCTGCACGCCTGTGCTATTATGTTGGCATGGGTTACATCGTGTGTCTACCCCCACTATATATGAGATGCCTAGGATACAAGTGTCCTACTTGAACACGACTCCATATCCTATGTAAACACAATACAACTACAAGTCCAATTGTAACCTACCTTGTACACAATATTCGACACAACTCTAACAGCCGGCGCGTCCTCCCCGGCTGAAGTCTCTGACGTGTTTGCCTGCGGTGGGTCCACGGCCGCGGCGGGCGCGCCCAGGAGGTGGCCCCTCTTTAAATGGAATGGAACAGGGCATGCAGCAGACAAGCAGCTGTGATTTTTAGCGGATCCGATAGCTACCGGTGGTTCCCCAACCAATAGAATCATGTCAATATCTTTGTATTTCACTGTTTTCTTCAAGAAACTGTATTTGACCAGCTGGGACCCACCCACGTCATTTCATCAGCAGGGGCCACCCACGTGATTTCACCCATGCCACTCGCTTTAAGCATACGACCGAGGCAAGTCTCTCATTTCACACACGTACATACGTATATTTAAAAGGATCAACCTCTCCCAGTTTAAACTGATTTGAAATATTTTCAAACACATATTTGAATTTAAAAATATCATGTCATTCATTTCAAATTAAACTTCGCTCATTTACAAGGAACTAGTCTTAATTATTTTAAAAACCAATTTCACTCTTTTCAAAAATAGATTTCTATACTTCAAATTTTTACAAAGTGATTTTCATTTCAAATAACTAATTCTAGAATCAGCTTTCAATTATCAACAAATTCTAACAGGATTTGAATACTTTCAAAAAAATATTTTCATTTCAAAAAACTGATTTCAGTAATTCTAATATTTCATTTCAACTCTTTCAAACAATAGAGTGAAATATGTTTATTCAATTAAGAGAGTGAAATCCGTTTATTTCAAATAACAGGGTGAGATAATATAATTTCAGTTTCTTTAAAAGGTGATTTCAGCTATTGAAATTTCATATTTTTCATGAAAGATTGAAATTCAACATCCCAAAAATGGCATAAACAATTTCAATTTATATTGAAATGTCTATTTCAATACATATCTGACTGAAATAACAAGTTGCAGATATGAGAAAGAGCAGTGGCATATATTTCAGAGAAGTAATTTCTTTATTTGCAAAGAAACAACTTGCAACAAACCCATTGAAATCACACTTTCACATATTTTGCACAGCTCAACTACACATAGCTATTTCAATACATATCTCACTGAAATATCATTTCAACTCTTTCATAAAACACTTCAATCGTTTTGAGAAATATAAAACACTATCACAGACTGAAATAATACAGTTTCAGCTTTTTCACATTGTTCAGTCATTTTGAGAAATATAAAACACTATCACATACTGAAATAATACAGTTTCACGTGCTTCACACATTTCAATCATTTTGAGAAATATAAAACACTATCACCGATTGAAATATAAATTTCACATATATTGCGCAACTCAACTACACTCACAGGTACATATATATAACTTGATTTCTGAAATTGATTCACTCTTGGTTCTCTTTCAAAAAAGAGTAACTCATGCTCTCTGTCACAAACATTCAGATATCTGAAACTGAAGGAGCAGGGAGGCCGATGATCTGGTAGAGAAACACGGTATGTTCAAATCATGCAAAATAAAACCGAAATCATGATATGGAGAGAGGCTAGGGAAGATTGGATTCATGACTTACCAGATCCAGTGGCGGTCAGGCTTGGAGTCGCCAGATCCGGCGGCAACCGTGCGCGGTGACCCATCTTGTTGCCCGCGCTGCACGAAGCAACCGATAGCGACCACGGCTGCCGTGGAGCAAGGATGCTGGCTCACGGGCTTGTGGTGGTCGGGATCGAGGAACCTCGCCGGAGCAGGTCTCCCTGACGCCCACGACAATGGATCTGGCCTCGCTCCTTGCCGGCCTCATGGTACAGCAGCGCCGCCGCCGGTCTTCTGTGTGTCCCCAAGTGGTAGGTGCCGGCCGCGGAAGATGGATCCTGTTTCCGACGTTGGTGGAGATCCGGCGATATCCATGGAACCGACGAGAGAGGGGGGGAGAGCTCGATATGGGAAAGAGAAAGAGACAGCGGCGATGGGGTCCATCTTGTATTGCTGTGTATAAATCTCGTATGCTGGAAACGGAGTGGGGATTAAAAATCTAGTGGGATCCACCAGCACGAATCTAGAAGCACTGGGGGATGGTGGATTTCTCACCCGTAGATATCGCTGCATTGTTTCGTTTGTCCATGGCAGCATGGCCGCATGGCAACGAGCTTTGGGGTCCTCCTGTGCTCTGTTCCTTCCAACCAATCATGATATGCTAGACTAATAATAAGCGGAAATTGCTTTTGGAGGTCGAGTTCCATGAAGGCCTCCAAATGCAAAGTTCAAAATTTATGAAAATACATATTTTTAGATTTCAAAAAATTCTGAAACAAATTACAGAGATATAAAAAGGCATAATACACAAGTGTGTAAATTTTTAAAATGAAATACATTGAAATGAGGGATGTGCAAAAAAGATAAATCTGAGACTTTTTAACACATGATACTATTTATCTTCTTAGGCCATGAATTTGTCTTTTTTGCACATGCCACATTTCAATGTATTTCACACTGAAATTTTGCACACATATGTCCCACATGCTTGTTTAGTTGTACAATTTTTTTTTAGAACCAATTTTCTTTGAATTTTAATTTTTTTGAATATTCAGCCTCTATGGAGGCCGAGTGCCAAAACGCCATTCTCAATAATAAGCTGCTAATAAGTTGTTGGACTCCATGTTCAAAAAAAAAAGGGCTCCTCCTGTCTAGCATTAAACTTTGGGCGAGCTCTAATGAATTGCTCCTGCATGGCATTTTCTTTAAGCTCGAATTTGTGGGTGGAGCGAGGTTCGTGACGGAAAGAAGAGTGCTGGAAACGGGCCAGGCAGCAGCACCCAAAACAGGGCCAGGGAGATCCAGAGATGCCCTTTATACCTTCCACAAGAACATGCAAAACTCGGATAATTCGCTCATATTGCACTTGATTTCTCTTCCACATCTTTCCAGCAGAGTCGATGTCCAGCGGCCTCCTACACAAATCATCACACAAAGCAACCAAAATCCGCTGTTGATTATAGAAAATGGCAGTGGGGTATTCACAGAAATGCATTGTTGACCGGTTTAGCCAGCATGGCGCCAATTGTCACGTCCTGATTGGACTTGAACCAAAACATCACATACCCTACAAGTTCTAGGATGACGGGGTGAGGTTTTATAAGTTTTGAACTAAAACATCACATTCCCTGCAAGTTCTATGACCTGTGATGCTATTACCTGTTAAGTTTAAGTATTGCCCTTATTCGCAAAACAAAAAGGTTAGTATTGCCGGTTGCATAGAGCGGATTCAGTAAACCGTGACTCTCTGCTTTTGGCTTTGTGGTTTCTGTACCTTACATAGTTACATCCATGAATGAATGAATGAATGAATTGTATTATTTGGTTCCGAGAGCACATATGTTCATGGACCGGTTCTTATATGGGTTATATTTATACCTGGCCATGGGCCGGGCCAAGCCTGGCCTAAAAAAACCCATAGCAGAAACTGAGGCCCAGGCCCGGCCCTGCCATCGGGCCTACTTTTCAAGCCCAAGCCCAGCCCATCTGTTGAAAAGCTCATCGGGCCTAGGGCCGTGGGCCGGGCCTCTTCATTAAAATCTCAATATGCCAAGCCCAAGCCCAACCTGGCCCTGCTGGCGGGCTCAAAACTCAAGTCCAAGCCCGGCCCACGGGCAAGCCTATCGGGCCTAGGCCCTGGAATTTTGGGTCAGGCCTGGGCGGGCCGGGCCAGAGATGGCCAGGTATAGTTATATTTCTATGAAGTAGATTTTATGGTCACACCGTCAGAACACTAAGTCTCGTTGTATCTAGTACTCCCCCCGTCCCATAATGCTTGCAAAAACGTCTTGCATTATGGGACGGAGGGAGTATCAGTTTTGTAATGCTGATTTCAATACTGATGAACCGTGACAACTTAAATGGATTTGTCAAAAAGCATAACTGTGGCCATGTTCTGATGGGAACTACATTGTCGCTTTGTTTCAGGAGTCTGCTGTCACATCCAGAAAATAGGATGGACACTTGGTCTAGTTGCAGTTAGTTGAGCCCAGCATCCCCGGTCAGTTAAGGATCAGCTCAGATCCATGCTTCACGCGTACAAGGGTCTCTGTTTGGGACATACAGCAGTCAGGCGCAGTTGTTGACTTCTGGTCTGATAGATGGATTTTTCAGGCGTTATCCGATCTCCTCTCCAGAGTTAGTCCTCTTCCATCTCTTTTCCGCCTTCAGACCTAAAAGAAAAACAATTTCCAATATCAAACCAGGAACCAGGTAAAATGACAGGAGCCCAGCACAAAGGACACTACTCAAATGAAGCTGCAGTCCGTGTAGGGACAGAAGCATGCATGCACACACTATCCTCGATTTAATTGCCTAAAGTGTGTATTCATAAACATGTGCTCTTTAATAGTGTATAAAACAATCTATTGTTTTAGTCTAAAATACCTACGGTTTGAGAGGAATTTAAAGTACGATAGTTATGATATGACACTGAGCTATTCTCAATTCAGTAAAATCAATACTCAGATGAACACATTGCATCAAAAACAACAGATCAAAGGAAACAAATACCAACAAATTACCCTGAAACTTCTTCCTCGAGCTCTTCCATATATTCATCAGGAATCATTTGATGCGGTATGCACCCCAACTTGGGCAACCCGTTCTCATATGACCTGCAGATCTTCTCTAGATACCTCTGATTATCCTTCTCCTTGTACATGTGATCCACAAATGTTGTCATGAACTGTTTGAAGTAGTAGAGTCCCATCATATCCCTCTCGGTAATGTCCCAAGACACCTTAGAAGGAGAGTTGCAATTAGACAAGGACAAAATATAGTCACCCAGTGGAGAGGATGGAAGATACAAATGATGGGAGGAGTACCTTAGCAGCAGGAGGAGGAGGAGGTGGTGGGGAGGGGCCGATGTGGATTCCCTTCAGTTCGTAAGCTTGAGACACAAAGTCACGAAGGTTGACACCCTGATCCAATAGTAACTTATGAGCCGAACCGGAAAAGGCTAGAAAAATAAATGCCATCTCTATCTCATATTGCCTACGAGCTATCTTCTTTTGTAGCCAAACTGTAATAAACAGGAAGGAGGGTTGGGGAGAAGTGAGATGGGAGATGGGAGAAGAATAGAGTATAGCCATACCTTTCTTGTGGGTTTGGGAGGGCGAGTGCAGGGGAGAGCCGAGACATCTACCTGAGCACTCGCTGAACCCGTCAAAGGAGCAGGTGCCTGTAATTTACAAGTTAATTAGTTACAGCAGGCTATCAAATGTTAGTTTCATCATCGGGTGGAAAAAGAAACCACTACCCAGTGGCGGAGCGTGAACAAAATATAAGAGGAGGCCGATTGCACTGTTAGTTAAATGGGTCATATATCAGAGTTGCACCTTGGTAAGGGGTGGCCATAACTCGGTCTGATCACCAAGAGGCTCCGCCGATGCCACTACCTGAAGCCTTTCCTTCTGATCAAGTTCACTCTCCTCGCCGTCAGATTCATTATCCTCATCATCACATGCCTTCTTCATCTTCTTTTTGTCATCAAATAGAACCTTGCCATCAGATCCATCACCCTCATCATCACATGCCTTCTTCCTCTTCCTTGACCTTTTCTAGAAGCTTGTCAACCTTAGTGATGTGCGGCCAATCTTCTAAGTTTATCGGTGCAGATTTGTTAAAAGTCTTCCAGTCAGGTCTCTTGAATTCAAAGGTATTAGAGTAAAACTCCTGAACCACATGTGACCTTATTTCAGGCGTAGAGAACGCCGGTCTCTTCAAAACATCCCTGTGAAAATCCTCTAGATCCTTAGGATTGCTTCGAGTTGGAGGTGCTTTCAGCAGAGATAACATTTCTTCGTAGTAAGGAGGCCAGAAGCCATTGACTGTGTACAGGGGTTCGATATTTGATATGATGCTTACGATGTCACTGATCATGTCGTCATCACAGGTTAGCTTCACCGTCTTCCGAAGGATAGCACACAACTGCATGCTCTTTGATATGCACAGATCCCTTCTATTGATCTTACCTTTCCATGTTCTGCCACTCAGATGTGTGGAGAAAGCATGGATGAACAGGCTCATGAAAATATAGTGGCACATCGGACCTGCCACACATCGCTTTATATCAGGGCTAACGGATCCCTTGATTGCACCAGTGGTGAAACTGAACGGCCTCACAAGCTCTTTCTCAGGGGCTTCTTTTGAGAATTTTTCAATGGTGCACCATTTGTAGTGATGGTCTTCTAGACTCTCTCGTTTCAGACGCTTCATCTGGGCTGTTTCTGTTTGGGAAGAACTCATCCCAACTTCTTCCTGCCGTTGTCTCTTAGGCCTTATGGTACCCTGCACAGGCTTCATGTCGCCGTATGGCTTCATAAACTCGTGCCTTCTAAAGTCCGTAGGGTGCGCTTTGTGAATCTTCTCAGGAACGGCCCAGATACTTTGTGCTTGCAATGCTTCCGTGTAGGAACTGAATTGTACTTGGCCCATTCTTCCATGCTTCCAAACATGTTGAGGTTTCTTTTTAAACATGTAGAGAAGATTAGATTCTTCGATATGTGGCGGTAAACTCATTTCAATTGTGTAAGCATTCTCCATATTCTCCTCTGCCATATTTTCCTCCTGGTGCTCCTCTGTCCTCTCCTGGCCTTGATGCTGTTCACTCTGCTCTTGCAGTTTGGACGCTGCTTGAGGTGATGGGTGTAGTCCGCTTCTGCTTCTGCTGGATGTCGGCTGAATCTGGTCACGTGATGAAGCTGCTGCTGCTGCGGAATCTGATGGGCTCTCCAGCTGCTGCTGCTGCTGTTTGGATGATGAGATCTTGTCCTGTTGTTGATTCTGCTCGGCCACAATGTGTGATGAGGGCAGACCCTGCTGTTGGTTGACTGACGAGAGATGCCCATCTTGCTGCTGCTGCTGTTGCTGGCGGTGATCACCTCCTCGAAATGATCGCTGCTCCCTGTGCTGCTGCTGCTGCTGTTGCTGGCGGTGATCACCTCCTCGAAATGATCGCTGCTCCCTGTGCTGCTGCTGCTGTTGCTGGCGGTGATCACTTCCTCGAAATGATCGATGCTCCCTGTCCTGCTGCTGCTGCCGAAGCCAATGGTTGTAGTCGCGCTGCTGCTGCTGCTGCTGCTGAAGCCAATTGGTGTTGTCGTACTGCTGGAGATCCTGCCCTGGGTAGTATGTACGGAGATTGACATAGGACAGGTGCTGCTGGAGGTGGTACGGGCCGTAAATGGAGGTGGGATCGCTGATGTACGAGCCACCGTAGGGGTTGGGGTAGTGAGCCCTCCCCGCCGGCAAGGGCGGGTAGGTGTCCGCCTGACCGGCTGGCCTCCGGTCGTGACTGCGCTGCGCATCGACCTGCTGGGAGGGCACGAATTCCTTCGCATCGGAACTTAGCGGAGGAGGGGGATTCGGCTTTTCATCCATGCCGCGGCGGCGGAGAGGAGGGGGATTTGGCCTTTGAGAGGAGGGGGCGTCGGCGGAGAGGAGGAGGATTTGGCCTTTGAGAGGAGGGCGCGGCGGCGGAGAGGAGGAGGATTTGGCCTTTGAGAGGAGGGCGCGGCGGCGGAGAGGCTTCCTCCTCTCTCCCTCGCCAAGAACGCAAAAATCTGGATGGACTCGTATGGAGAGGGGACGCGGCGGCGGTCTAGGGTTTTCTTGTTGGGCCGAGAAGTTTGGGTTCGTTGCGTCGAGTTTTTTCTTAGTCGTGGTCGGGCCGGCCCATTTCCAGGGAAGACAACGAAAAAGAAACGCGGGGGACAACGCGGGGGGAGCCCCTATTCGGCGCCACCTGGTGGGCCTGCCCACGAACGCGCATGCAGGCAAAAATGTATTATTGCACAAAAAAAGTGGCCCTTTGATAATCGAACTCTCAGGGCATGTACAATGGTTGATAAGATAGTCTTATCTTAATTCTTGCATGTAATTTAGAGATGACAAAAAAATGTCTTACAATGGGTCATCTTTTAGCCTTATCTTTAATAACTAGTTATTCCTAAAAACGTGGTGAGACATGTTATGCTAAGAGATCATCTCTTGTCTTCTCTTAAATAAGAAAAGACAAACCTTTTTTTATGAGTTCTCTCTCCTCCACCTCATCATTTATCCTACGTGGCATTCCTAAGATAGCACCATTGTACATGCCCTCAACATCATACTCGTCTTCAAGTTTGGCCAACCGGTACACCTACTCACTGGCGGAGCTACGGCTTAGAGAAATAGGCTATGGCGCGCCCATCCTGTAGCATATTTAATGGAGATTGATGGATAAATTAGCCCAAGCTTGTAAAAAAAGTTGGTTTTCTTTGTACTGGCCCGCCCAAGTTTGGGGCTGTAGCTCCGCCACTGCACCTACTGTCTGCTAGTGTTTCACTTCAGCGCGAATTGATTTAAGAACCAGCGTAGCAGCGATACTTATTGTACAGTCCCTCGCTTAGTATCTTGAATTATTTGAAAACGTTAATGAAAATGGTGCATGTATGGAAAAAATATGAACAGATTTTGAAAGTTGACCAACATACAAAAAAAAGTTGGCCAATGTAAAAAAGGTTCATGTATGAAAATAAGTTCATGATTTCAAAAACAAAAGTTCATGAAATGGGGAAAAAAGTGCACTAATTTTTGAAAAAAGTTCACAATAATGAAAAACGACCATGAGTTTGAAAAGAAATCGCGTATTTGAAAAAAGTTCATCAAATTTAAAAAAAAATCACTGAATTTGGAAAAATGTCATCAAATTTTAAAATAGTTCATCAACTTTTCAAAAAACTTTATCGGATTTAAAAAAGAGTTCATTGAATTTGAAAAATGTTCATCAAATTTTAAAAAAAATCTTCATCAAATTAAAAAAATGTTCATCGAATTTTTAAAAATACTTCAAATTTGAAAAAAGTTCATCAAATTTTTAAAAAAATTGTCGAATTTGGAAAAAATGTGAATTTATAAAAAAGGTTCACGGATTTAAAAAAAATGTGCATTAAATAAAACAGAAAGAAGAAACAACGGATTTTAAAAAGCATGCACTCGTTTGCAGAATACACATTAACGGGCAACACACATTAACGGGCGCCTGCAGCGCTAAATAGGATTTGTCCAACGCGGGATAGATCCCTCATCTGGAGAACACGATTTCTCAAAAAAAGAAAAAACTTCCAGGACAACACCAGCGTAGCTAACTAGTTAGAAGTAGGATCACACAAACTAGAGTCGACCGAGCCGGTCTTTTTTTCTTTCTTTCATTTCATTTTTTCTATCGATTTTTTCCTTCTTTCTTTTTTTCTTCTCCGATTTGTTTCATTCTATTTTGTTTTCTTTTGTTCCATTTTTCTTTCTTCTTTGATTTCTTTCATTCTTTTTTTCCTTCTCCGATTTGTTTCATTCTTTTTGCATTTTCTTCTTTGTTTTTTCACTTTTTTATTTGGGTTTATTTTCTAGTATTTTTATTTTTTTTAGTTTTTTAGTTTTTCATTCTACATTCAACTCCGTCTATGTTGTCTCAATATAGCCGGTCCCAAGCCCGGGTAAAGGAGGAGGGTTATGATAGGCTTGGCGAGCCAACGTCAAAACTCAGCCATTTTTATGGAGATGAAAACTAAAATATTTTTGTTGGGGCGTAACCCTTTCAGCGACGCGCCACAACGGAACCCGGGTGTGGTGTTAAATGGGCAAGGGCCGGGCCGTCACCCCCCTGGTGGCGTGCCGTATCTTGGTCTGGATACGGTGACAAGTGAGCAAGGAACGGGTCATCGCATGCTTAGTCGCGTGGTACATCAATAACCGGATGTAGTGGAAAAGGAACAACAGTCTTCGCATTTGACTCGACGAGTGCGAAGGGTAAGGAAGCTAGCCGAGCCTAGGAGGTTCTGCTTAGATTGTTGAAACGTAGGGTCCCTGACAGGTAAGCTTTGGAAGTTCGTTGATACAACGGTGAGAAGAGGTGTTGATATCCTTTGCGTCCAAGAGACCAGATGGAGGGGGTGATGTGACCCGAATAGATGATGAATTCTTTGTTGGTCCAATCTTTCATGGTACACGAAAATCAACGACAAACCACAATTATTCTTGTAAAAGCTGAAAATAGGCGAAAAAAAATAAAAGAACGAATCTTCGGATCAAGCAGGACGTCTGAAGACCAAAGTGCAGAAAAACCAGCGAATGATCAATCGCAGATCAATTCTACGCCACTCAACTCTCGGATCCCTCGTGAATCAGCAAGAAAATATATTCAGCGCAACCATAACGTTGCCTTTTCTGTATTTTATTCAACTCTGAAAAACTCCCGTACAAAGGTCGAAGCCTGCCTATTATATAGGCGACGCATACACTGACCAAAACGACCCTAACAAACCAAACTAAAAACGGACCCTATCTCGTTTAAACTAATTAAGTATCCGGCACGCTGTCACTAGAATCCAAACAAACCTGGACTAACTCACAAGTCACGACCTGAGCATGTACTAACAATTTGAACTACAGTAGTACTTAGGAAATAAACAATGGGCACCACTGTGTTGTAATAATACTATTGTCTACTCCGGCCACAAAAATTACCAACACGGAGGAGTCCTGAAATTTGGCTTGACTTCTTGCGCAGCCACGAGTTCAACTGAAACTTCTCCAATGAAAATAATTGGCGCTTCCTCTCTTAAGTCTGTCAAAGTGTAACTAGTAGAATTTGTATGCTTTTCTTCCTTCGTGATGGCACATGGAGTAACACTCAATATACTTGCATTTTCCGTCTCCTTTAGTGTTTTCTTCTCACTTAGCAAATTATGTGCATGCAAAATAGTAGTAACTGCAGGGCTAGTGATCACATCATCCCCTCTCCCTTCAAAGGAAACCGTCTTCGATTTCGGAGCAGCCTTTGGAATCTTCTTCTTCAACAAAACATGTTCATCTACAATGATGGTGTGGTCAAACATTGGTCCTAGCACACGTCGCTTTCCAGCATCCCAAAACGAACATGTATTCGTTCGGCCTTCATGTGTAGCATTGTGGTCATACTGCCATGGCCACCCCAATAACAAATGACATGCATCCATTGGTATGACATCACATATCACCAGATCGGTATAGTTACCAACATAAAATTTGACGCGTGCCTTATGAGTAACCTTGAGCTTTCCAGTAGTGGTACATCCACTCGACACGGTGGGGCTGCAGGTGCCTCCATGTAGGCAACCCCAAAGTAGCAACTAACCCTTTGCTAATTGCATTGGTGTAGCTTTCACCATCTATCATCACCTTGCAATTGGTGTTGTTAATTTTACACTCGGACTAAAAAATATTCCATCACTACCCCTTATCCTCAATATGATCCTCTTGCACCCGTTGCATCATTAATGATTGGTATGCTTCCACCGTTTCAAAACTCATCAAAGTCCCTTTTTCATCATCTTTAGATTTCTCGCTAGAAGTGTTAGCAGTTTTTTCTCCATCACTCGCAGACATGTACCCTTCTTCTGTGAGGAGCACTCTCCTCTCATTATGACATTCGAACTTCTTGTGCCCCCTGCATCCACACTTAAAGCACCCAATATTGCTAGTACGAGAGTTAGAAGCATGAGATGATTCAACCTTGGATTGAGATACTTCCTTCATAGTTGGTTTATAATCAGATTTGAAACTGAAAAATACGTCGCATCGAGTTTGATAAATTATCATGACCGCCATAACACTTTACTTGCCGCTCTGCTCGAATGGCATGGCGCAATAATCCTTGTAATCCATTATATTCTACCATATCAACACGATCTGGTATCTCTGATTTCAGACCATGCATGAACCGTGCCATTACAGCCTCTTCTTGCTCCTCTACCCCTGTGCGAATCATCAATATTTCCATCTCCTTATAATACTCCTCCACACTAGAGTTACCTCGTCGAAGTTGCTGCAAGCGTGTGTACAAGGTCCTAATGAAGTGCTCCGGAACACAACGTCTCTTCATGATATTCTTCATTTGATTCCAAGACTCTGGACGTGCTCCCACATGACATAGTTGGTTTCACCATATTAAAGCATAACCCGTGAACTCAATAGATGCAACATGAATCTTTTCTCCTCAGTGTATCGCTGCCCATCAAAAATCTGATCCACGCGCATCTCCCACTCCAAATAATCATTCGGGTTATCTTTTCCAGTGAATGGAGGTATATAAATGTTTATTCTACCAATACCATCATCCTCATATGCGCGGAGCGCATGCTCATGTCCTCCCACGTGGCGTACACCACCTCCATGATGATCATATGGACATCGTACATGCTCATAATAGCTACCAGCCCCATCGGACTCATGATGCTCACCATGGTTTCGAACATGTTCATTTACCCGTTGTCCAGATAATTACTGATACATCTCTGTCGTATCTATACTTTTTGATTGCTTCATGCCAATATTCTACAACTTTCATACACTTTTGGCAACATTTTATATTATTTTTGGGGACTAACTTACTTACCCAGTGCCCAGTGCCAGTTCCTGTTTATTTTCTGTGTGTTTTTTGTTTCGCATAAAATCCATATCAAACGAAGTCCAAACGCGATAAAAATTTACGAAGATTTTTTTGGAATATATGTGATTTTTGAGAGTCGGAATCAACAGAAGACGATGCCCGAGGGCCCCACAAGCCAACAGGGCGCGGCCCTAGGGGGTCGCGCCCTGATGACTGGTGGCCACCCCTTAAGTCGGTTGAGGCTCTCCTTCAGCCGCAAGGAAGATATTTTCGCGATAAAAATCTCCTCAAAATTTCAGCCCGATCGGAGTTACGAATCTCCGGATATTTAAAAACGGTGAAGGGCCAGAAAACCAGTCGCGAAAACAGAAGAGAGACAAAGAGATAGATCCAATCTCGGAGGGGCTCCTGCCCTCCGGGAGCCATGGCGGCCATGGACCAGAGGGGAAACCCTCCTCCCACCTAGGGAGGAGGCCAAGGAATAAGAAGAAGGAGGGGGGCTCTCTCCCTCTCTCTCCCGGTGGCGCCGGAGCGCCGCCGGGGCATCCATCGTGACGGCGATCTACACCAACAACTTCGCCGCCGTCACCACCAACTCTCTCCCCCTCTATGCAGCGGTGTAAAACCTCTCTTCCCCACTGTAATCTCTACTTCAGCATGGTGCTTAATGCTATATATTATTATCCAATGATGTGTGGCTATCCTATGATGTTTGAGTAGATTTCTTTTGTCCTATGGGTTGATTGATGATCATGATTGGTTTGAGTTGTATGTCTTATTTTGGTGTTGTCCTATGGTGCCCGCCGTGTCGCGCAAGCGTGTGGGATCCTCGCTGTAGGGTGTTGCAATATGTTCATGATTCGCTTATAGTGGGTTGCGTGAGTGACAGAAACACAAACCTGAGTAAGAGGGATCGTTGCGAATGGGAGTAAAGGGGACTTGATGTGTTAATGCTATGGTTGGGTTTACCTTAATGATTTCTAGTAGTTTCGGATGCTTGCTAGAGATCCAATCATAAGTTCATATGATCCAAGTACGGAAAGTATGTTAGCGTATGCCTCTCCCTCATATAAAACTGCAACAATGATTACCGGTCTAGTTATCGATTGCCTTGGGACAAACCTTTCTCTTGCGTTACACAAAAAACTTTATACTAAACAACTAAGTAAATTAATATTTATTAAAACAGAAACTAAATTTTATTTTCTTGTCCATTATTACCTTGCAAAACTATCTTTCATACCTACTAAGTACTTTAGTTTCTTTCCCGCAAAGTAGTTTCATACTTGTTCTAGGTAAAGTAAGCGTTAGCGTGCTTAGAGTTGTATCGGTGGTCAATAGAACTTGAGAGACTATTAATTCTATCTTTAGCTCCTCGTTGGTTTCGACACTCTTACTTATCGAAAAAGGCTACAAATGATCCTCTATACTTATGGGTTATCAAGACCTTTTTCTGGCGCCGTTGCCGGGGAGCAATAGCGTAGTGGTTGATATTCTCATGTGTGCTTGTTTGCTTTATCACTAAGTAATTTTTATTTTCTGTTATTAGTTGTTTTAATTTCTGTTATTAGTTGTTTTATTTTCTGTTATTAGTTGTTTTATATCTTTAGTTATGGATATGGAACACGAAACACCAAAAAAATTAGTGGTACTTGCTACTCATGGAGATGGGGAACCTCCTAAAACCCTCGATGCTTGTTATGTGGAACGCGTTAATTACTCCTTTGATAATCCTGAGAAATCCTCATTAAACTTTATAATGGGAGACATGTTGGATCAACGTGAGTACTTTAGGGATTATCGCTTATCTCAAAAAGGGAAACACTTATGGGATCAAATTACACTATTGCGTTGGTTTGCTTGGGATGCATGCTTGAAATGTGACTATACTTGTTGCTCTAAGCTAGACACTCCACACCTTCCCTTTCAATGTTTATTTAATGATAATGAAACCTTAGCTTCTTATGCTAATGGTATATATGATTACTATGATGTGGAACGAATAGAAGAATTTGTTGCTTTTAAGGGTGCTTATGAAATTGCTTCTTTGATTGAAAAGTATGATGATGTTTCTTACAAATCTAATTTTTTTGCCATACTTAGATATTGCTATGAGAATTATGAATGCAATGCTGATATTATTGAATTTATTGAGAGAATGTCCGCTGCCTTGGAAGATAATAATATTTTGCAGGAATTTATGGAAGAAGAAATTGCCGAAACTGTGAGCTCATTAGATGAAAAAGATGAGGAGGAGAGCGAAGAACAAAAGGAGGAAGAGCGGATTGATCACCCGTGCCCACCTTCTAATGAGAGTAACTCTTCAACTCATACATTGTTTAATTTCCCTTCGCACATACCGAAGGATGAATGCTATGATGATTGCTATGATCCCTTGGATTCATTTGAAATATCCCTTTTTGATGAATTTGATGCTTGCTATGCTTGTGGCTCAACCTGGCAGTCGGGTCGGGTTAGACCGGGTCGACCTCTCTCGGACCCATACCCTAATAGCTTATCGGGTCTACTGTCCGCCCATGACCCTACCCATGGGCATAAAAGCGGACCCATGCCCGAACCCGATGGGTAACCCGACCCTATTGGGCACCCATCGGGTCTGATGTAAATTTAATTTATTTCCAGTGTTAGGTACAACGTCTGGAGTTAGCTAGTAATTACTCAACCAATTTGTTTGCTCCATGATCCTCTCTTTTATAGGCAGAGCTCACCCACCCATACGCTAGTCTGGGCGAGGTGGTACTAAAGAAGAGCACAATGTATTTTTGTAGCACCCGTGTATGGCAGCTTCGGCTTTTATATGGGCTATTAAAAGGCCAGCACACTGCACATTGTATTCATGGGCCGGACCATGCCACGCCCACGCGTTGAAGCAGTCCCACAACTATCCAAATCCAAACTATAAGTTTCTTAATTAAAAAGGAAAGCAACGTGTTGCAATAGTAGGGGTTAGATTGTCCTGTCAACCTTCTACGTATTCACCACAGGCCAACATAACATACAAATATTAATATATTTAATTATTAATGTTAATCGGGAGACCCATCGGGCAACCCATGGGCAGAACCTTATGCCCATACCCTACCCATGACTAATCAGGTTACCCATCAGGCTTACCCATGGGTGAAGATGACGATCCATACCCTACCCATTCGGGTCGGGTGCCCATGGGCGTGGCCGCCCATGGGTCAAATTGTCGAGTTGACTTGTGGCCATGATGCCAATATGAATGATGCTTATGGAGACGAACTTGCTATAGTTCCTTGTGTTAAGCATGAAATTGTTGCTATTGCACCCACACATGATAGTCCTATTATCTTTTTGAATTCTCCCAAGTACACTATATCGGAGAAGTTTGCACTTATTAAGGATTATATTGATGGGTTGCGTTTTACCACTACACATGATGATTTTGATGGATATAATATGCATGTGCTTGCTGCTCCTACTTGAAATTATTATGAGATAGGAACCAAATCTTCACCTCTCTATGTTTCCAATACGATAAAATTGCAAGAAACTACTTATGCTATGTATTGGCCTTTGCTTTGTGTGAATGAATTGTTCTTTTATGACATCCCAATGCATAGGAAGAGAGTTAGACTTCATTGTTACATGATATATATCACTTTGTGCTCACTACTAAATTACAAATCATTGTTAATTAAAATTGGCTTTGATATACCTTGGGATCCGGGTGGATAAATTACTTGAGCACTATATGCCTAGCTTAATGGCTTTAAAGAAAGCGCTGCCAGGGAGACAACCCGGAAGTTTTAGAGAGTCATTTATTTCTGTTCTGTGCTTTTATAATAATAAAAAATAAAAAAAAATAAAGTGGGGAACTTAAAACTTTTCAAAAAGAAAAGTGAAAGTGAGAAAGACAAGCATCGTTTAAGTGGGGGACGTCCTTGAACTTTTGTTCATGCCCATGGAAACTTTGTGAATCTTGATTACAACAAATTTTCAACAAAAATAATTACCCCCTTGTATAAATCCATTGTTTTATAAAAATAATGTGCCAATATTTACCTTTAGGATGTTTGAATTGCTTGTTTGATGTGTGCTGTGCAAAAACAGAAACCTTTGACTCCAGTACATGAATTTTCATTTTTTTTACTGGAGCATGATAATTATCTGAATTTTTTTACATAGTATTGCTATGCAAATTCTTCAGGTCTTCCTAATTTTTTAGAATTTTTAGAGTTATAGAAGTATACGTGTCTACAGATCTTTACAGACTGTCCTGTTTTTCACAGATTGTTGTTATAGTTGCTTTGCGTGCTTTTGTTTGAATTCTTGTTGAGCCCCAATGACTTGGGAGCCATAGAATTATGATAGCATACAATGGGTAATGTTAGATTATAATTGTGCAATAATGTTATGGCAAGACATGATGGGATTTGGTGTTATGTGTACTAACGGATCTCACGAAGTTTTGTTAAGTTTTGTGTGATTGAAGTTTTCAAGTTTTGGTTGTTATCACGATGAGAAGGAATAATGAGCAGCAAGAGCCTAACCTTGGGGATGCCCAAGGCACCCCAAGGTAATATTTTAGGAAGACTCAAGCATCTAAGCTTGGGGATGCCCCGGGAAGGCATCCCCTCTTTCGTTCCAAGTCATCGGTATGTCAGGCGAAATTTTTTGGAGCGTTTTGTGCCTTTTATTTTTTCTATTAGTAATGCAACATGCTGGTATGGGAAGGTACATGGTTGATTAATAGAATGCTTTGTGCACTTCACTTATATCTTTTGAGTATGGCTTTATAGAATGCTTCATGTACTTCACTTATATCATTTGAAGTTGGATGCCTGTTTCTCTTCATATAAAAAAACCGTTATTTGTAGAATGCTCTTTTGATTCACTTATATTTATTAGAGCATGTCCAGGTCTTTTGTAGAAAGAATTGAACTCTCATGCTTCACTTATACCTATTTAGAGAGTCAACAGGAATTGGTCATTTACATGGTTAGTCATAAAATCCTACATAAAACTTGTAGATCACTGAATATGATATGTTTGATTCCTTGCAATAGTTTTGCGACATTAAGATAGTGATATGTGGGTGACCTAGTTGATTATTGTGGACTAGTAAGAATATTGATGTTAAGGTTTGTGATTCCCGAAGCATGCACGTATAGTCTCTAGTTATGTGATGAAGTTGGAGCATAATTTATCCTTGATTGAAATCCTTTGTGCTGTTATAATCGAGGGCGCGCGATGGTTAACTCCTCCCAACCTCCTCCCTCGGGGCATGCGGGGAGTACTTTGATTTGTGATAAAACTAATAAAACTTTGCAATAAGTATATGAGTTCGTTATGACTAATGTGAAACCATGGACATACGCAATCTCACCTCCACATATTTGCTAGCCTCTTCGGTACCGTGCATTGCCCATTCTCACCTCGAGGATTGGTGCAACCTTAGCCGGTGCATCCAAACCCCATGACATGATACGCTCTGTTGCACATAAGCCTCATTATATCTTCCTCAAAACAGCCACCATACCTACCTATTATGGCATTTCCATAGCCATTCCGAGATATATTGCCATGCAACTTCCACCGTCACGTTATATGACTAGTTCACTCATTGTTATATTGCTTTGCATGATCGTAAGATAGCTAGCATGATATTTCCATGGCTTGTCCCTTTTTTGATATCTTTGCTACGCTAGATCATTGCACATCCTGGTACACTGCCAGAGGCATTCATATTGAGTCATATTGTCTCATAGTTTTCATGTTGAGTTGTAAGTAAATAAAAGTGTGATAATCATCATTATTAGAGCATTGTCCCAGTGAGGAAAGGATGATGGAGACTATGATTCCCCCACAAGTCGGGATGAGACTCCGGACAAAAAAGGAAATAAAAATGGGGGAGGCCAAATGAGCGAACCATAAAAAAACAATGGGGAGGCGAAAAAAGAAAGAAAAGCCCACCATGAAAAAAAATGAGAGAAAGAGAGAAGGGACTTTTCTCTATCATTTACCACACTTGTGCCTCAAAGTGGCACCATGTTCTTCATATATAGAGTCTCTTGTTTTGTCACTTCCATATGCTAGTGGGAATTTTTCATTATAGAACTTGGCTTGTATATTCCGATGACGGGCATCCTCAAATGCCCGAGGTCTTCATGAGCAAGCAAGTTGGATGCACACCCACTTAGCTTCAGTCAAGCTTCCATACACTTATAGCTCTAGTGCATCCGTTGCATGGCAATCCCTACTCCTTGCATTGATATCTATTGATGGGCATCTCCATAGCCCGTTGATACGCCTAGTTGATGCGAGACTGTCTTCCTCACTTTCAACCCTTTTGAAACCTACCACCATATTCTATTCCACCCTTATGCTATGTCCATGGTTCACGTTCATGTATTGCGTGAAGAATAAAAAGTTGATGCACATTGAAAAAGTACGATCCAATTGCTTGGTTTAACATCGGGGTGCTCATGATTTATACTTTATGCTAGGAAGACCAAGCATGACAGACTATATGATTTTGTAGGGATAACATTCTTTGGCATTGATATTTTGAAAGGACATGATTGTTTGCTAGTAAACCTGAGTATGGATGTCTTTTGTCAGACTATTGCCTTGAATCACTTGTATCTTAATATTCATGCCATGATTAGACATTTGTTCAAGATTATGTTAGGTAGCATTCCACATCAAAAATTATCTTTTTTATCATTTACCTACTCGAGGACGAGCATGAATTAAGCTTGGGGTGCTGATACGTCTCCGTCGTATCTATAATTTTTGATTGCTTCATGCCAATATTCTACAACTTTCATACACTTTTGGCAACATTTTATATTATTTTTGGGGACTAACTTACTTACCCAGTGCCCAGTGCCACTTCCTGTTTTTTTGTGTTTTTTTTCGCAGAAAATCCATATCAAACGAAGTCCAAACGCGATAAAAATTTATGGAGATTTTTTTTGGAATATATGTGATTTTTGAGTGTCGGAATCAACAGAAGACGATGCTCGAGGGCCCCACAAGCCAACAGGGCGCGACCCCCTGGGGTCGCGCCCCGATGAATGGTGGACACCCCTTAAGTCGGTTGAGGCTCTCCTTCTGTCGCAAGGAAGATATTTTCGCGGTTAAAATCCCCTCAAAACTTCAGCCCGATCGGAGTTATGGATCTCTGGATATTTAAGAAACGGTGAAGGGCCAGAAAACCAGTCGCGAAAACAGAAGAGAGACAGAGAGATAGATCCAATCTCGGAGGGGCTCCTGCCCTCCGGGAGCCATGGCGGCCATGAACCAGAGGGGAAACCCTCCTCCCACCTAGGGAGGAAGCCAAGGAAGAAGAAGAAGGAGGGGGGCTCCCCCCCTCTCTCCCGGTGGCGCCGGAGTGCCGTCGATGCATCCATCATGACGACGATCTACACCAACAACTTCGCCGCCGTCACCACCAACTCTCTTCCCCTCTATGCAGCGGTGTAAAACCTCTCTTCCCCACTGTAATCTCTACTTGAACATGGTGCTTAATGCCATATATTATTATCCAATGATGTGTGGCTATCCTATGATGTTTGAGTAGATTTCTTTTGTCCTATGGGTTGATTGATGATCATGATTGGTTTGAGTTGTATGTCTTATTTTGGTGCTGTCCTATGGTGCCTGCCGTGTCGCGCAAGCGTGTGGGATCTGTTGGGGAACGTTGCATGGGAAACAAAAAAATTCCTACGCACACGCAAGATCTATCCATGGTGATGAGCATCTACGAGAGGGAGAGTGAATCTACATACCCTTGTAGATCGCTAAGCGGAAGCGTTAAGAAACACGGTTGATGTAGTTGAACGTCTTCGCGATCCAATCACGATCCGTCCATGAACTTCCGATCAAGTGCCGAACGGACGACACCTCCGAGTTTAGCACACGTGCGGCTCGACGGCGTCCTCTCCTTCTTGATCCAGCAAGCGAGAGAGAGGGGTTAGATGAGATCGGGACCAACACAATGGTATCGTGGTGGTGGTGGCAATGGAATTCCGGCAGGGCTTCGCCAAGCGCGTACCGGTGAAACGTGGGAGGAGTTGGGAGAGGTAACGGGCAAGGGTCGAAGGGTGGCTGCCCCCAACGCCTCCCCACCTTTATATAGGCGTGGAGGGGGCTGGTGGCTTGCCCTCCAAGGCCCTAGGGTCATTGGCCAAAGGGGGAGGAAGGAAATCCCACCTTTCCTTCCCCACCGATTGCTATCCCCCCTTTTTAGGGATCCTGATCTTATCCCCTTGGGATATGAATCTATTGCTTTTAAGGGAGGATCTTGGTGCGCCTAGACCAGGGTTGTGGGGACTTTCCCCACTACCCACGTTCATGTGGGTCCCCCATGCAGGTGGGCCCCACTCCGGAACCTTCTAGAACCTTCCCGGTACAATACCGAAAAAACTCGAACTTTTTCCGGAACCCCGATAACAACTTTCCATATATGAATCTTTACCTCTGGACTATTCCGGAGCTCCTCATGATGTCCCGGATCCCATCCGGGACTCCGAACAACCTTTGGACTTTCCACTATTAATATCTCAATACTACCCTAGCGCTACCGAATGTTAAGCGTGCGACCCTACGGGTTCGAGAATCATGTAGACATGACCGAGACACCTCCACGGTCAATAACCAATAGCGGGACCTAGATGCCCATATTGGTTCCTACATATTCTACAAAGATCTTTATCGGTTGAACCACGATGTCAAGGATTCAGACAATCCCGTATGCAGTTCCCTTTGTCCATCGGTATGTTACTTGCCCGAGATTCGATCGTCGATATCTCCATACCTAGTTCAATCTCGTTACCGGCAAGTCTCTTTACTCGTTCCGTAATACAAGATCCCATGACTAACTCCTTAGTCACATTGCTTGCAAGCTTCTTGTGATGTTGTATTACCGAGTGGGCCCAGAGATACCTCTCCGTCATACGGAGTGACAAATCCCAGTCTCGATCCATGCCAACCCAATAGACACCCTTGGAGATACCTGTAGAGCACCTTTATAGTCACCCAGTTATGTTGTGACGTTTGATACACACAAGGCATTCCTCCGGTGTCTGGGAGTTGCATGATCTCATGGTCGTAGGAACATATACTTGACATGGATAAAGCAGTAGCAATAAACTGACACGATCAACTGCTATGCTTACGGTTGGGTCTTGTCCATCACATCATTCTCCTAACGATGTGATCCTGTTATCAAATGACAACTCATGTTTATGGTCAGGAAACCTTGACCATCTTTGATCAACGAGCTAGTCTACTAGAGGCATACTAGGGACACATTGTTTTCTATATACTCACACATGTATTTAGTTTCCAATCAATACAATTCTAGCATGGATAATAAACAATTATCATGGACTAGGAAATATAATAATAACCAATTTATTATTGCCTCTAGGGCATATTTCCAACAGTCTCCCACTTGCACTAGAGTCAATAATCTAGCTCATATCACCATGTGATTAACACTTATATCACCATGTGATTAACACTTATATCATCATGTGATTAACACCCAATAAGTTCTGGGGTTTGATCATGTTTTGCTTGTGAGAGAGATTTTAGTCAATGGGTCTGTAACATTCAGATACGTGTGTACTTTGTAACTCTCTATACTGTAGATGTTGCTACCACGCTTCAGTTGGAGCTATTCCAAATGGCTACCCCAACATACGTATCCGGACTGCCACTCAGAGTCGTCCGGATAGGTGTCAAAGCTTGCATCGACGTAACCCTTTACGACGAACTCTTTATCACCTCCATAATCGAGAAATATTTCCTTAGTCCTCTAGTTACTAAGGATAATCTTGACCGCTGTCCAGTAATCCACTCCTAGACCACTCTTGTACCCCTTGACAGACTCATGGCAAGGTACACACGGGTGCGGTACACAGCATGGCATACTATACAGAGCCTATGGATAAGGTATAGGGGACAACCTTCGTCCTTTCTCTTTCTTCTGCCGTGGTCGAGCTTTGAGTCTCACTAAACTCCACACCTTACAAATCAGGAAATAACTCTTTCTTTGACTGATCCATTTTGAACTCTTTCAAAATCTTGTCAAGGTATGTACTCATTGAAAGTTTTATCAGACGTCTTGATCTATCTCTATAGATCCTGATGCCCAATATTTAAGTAGCTTCATTACAGGTTTTCCTTTGAAAAACTCCTTTTCAAACAACCCTTTATGCTTTCCAGAAATTCTACATAATTTCCGATCAACAATATGTCATCCACATATACTTATCAGAAATTCTATAGTGCTCCCACTCACTTTATTGTAAATACAAGTTTCTCATAAACTTTGTATAGACCCAAAAACTTTGATCACCTCATCAAAGCGTATATTCCAACTCCGAGATGCTTGCTCCAGTCCATAGAAGGATCGCTGGAGCTTGCATACATTTTAGCATCCTTAGGACTGACAAAACCTTCTGGTTGTATCACATACAACCTTTCCTCACGGAAACCGTTAAGGAAACTCTGTTTTGACATCCATCTGCCAGATTTCATAATTGAAAAGGCAGCTATTGCTAACATGATTCTGACGGACTTAAGCATCGCTACGGGTGAGAAGGTCTCATCGTAGTCAACTCCTTGAACTTGTGAAAAACCCTTTGCCACAAGTCGAGCTTTATAGACGGTGACATTACCGTCCGCGTCCATCTTCCTCTTAAAGATCCATTTGTTCTGAATGGCCTGCCGTTCGGGCAAGTCTACCAAAGTCCATACTTGGTTTTCATACATGGATCCTATCTCGGATTTCATGGCTCCTAGCCATTTATTGGAATCCGGGCCCACCATCGCTTCTTCATAGTCTGTAGGCTCATCGTTGTCCAACAACATGACCTCTAAGACAGGGTTGCCGTACCACTCGGGAGCAGTACGCGTCCTTGTCGACCTACGAGGTTCGATAGTAACTTGATCCAACGTTTCATGATCATCATCATTAACTCCCTCTTCAACTAACGTAGGCTCCACAGAAACAACTTTCTGCGCTGCGCTACTCTCTGGTTGAAACAAAGGTTCAACAACCTCATCAAGTTCTATCTTCCTCCCACTCAACTCTTTCGAGAGAAACTCTTTCTCAAGAAAGGACCCGTTTTTAGCAACAAACACTTTGCTCTTCGATCTGAGATAGAAGGTATACCCAACTATTACCTTAGGGTATTCTATGAAGATGCATTTGTCCGCTTTGGGTTCGAGCTCATCAGGTTGAAACCATTTTCACATAAGCCTCGCAGCCCCAAACATTAAGAAATGACAGCTTAGGTTTCTGCCAAACCAAAATTCATAGGGTGTCATCTCAACGGACTTAGATGGTGCCCTATTTAAAGTGAATGTAGTTGTCTCTAATGCATAACCCCAAAACGATAGTGGCAAATCGATAAGAGACATCATATTACGCACCATATCCAATAGAGCACGACTACGACGTTCGGACACACCATCACACTATGGTGTTCCAGGTGGCGTGAGTTGTGAAACAACTTCCACATTGTCTTAAGTTGTATACCAAACTCGTAACTCAGATATTTACCTCCACGATCATATCGTAGACATTTTATCTTCTTGTCACAATGATCTCAAACTTCACTCTGAATTTGTTTGAACTTTTCAAACATTTCAGACTTGTGTTTCATTAAGTAAATATCCCCATATCTACTCAAATCATTAGTGAAGGTAAGAAAATAGTGATATCCACCGCACGCTTCAACACTCATTGGATCGCATACATCAACATGTATCATTTCCAATAAGTCAGTTGCCTGCTCCATCAAGCCGAAAAACGGGGTTTTAGTCATCTTGCCCATGAGGCATGGTCCGCATGTCTCAACCGATTCGAAATCGAGTGAGTCAAAGATCCATCAGCATGGAGTTTCTGCATGCGCTTTATACCAATATGACCTTGGCGGCAGTGCCACAAGTATGTGGTACTATCATTATTAACTTTGCATTTTTGGCATCAATATTATGAACATGTGTATCACTACGATCGAGATTGAATAAACCATTCACATTGGATGCATGACCATTGAAGGTATTATTCATGTAAACAGAATAACCATTATTCTCTGACTTAAATGAATAACCGTATTGCAATAAACACGATCTAATCACATTTATGCTCAACACAAACACCAAATAACATTTATTTAGGTTCATCACTAACCCCGAAGGTAGAGAGAGCGTGCGATGGTGATCACATCAACCTTGGAAACATTTCCAACACACATCGTCACCTCACCCTTAGCTAGTCTCCGTTTATTCCGTAGCTTTTATTTCGAGTTACTAACATTTAGCAACTGAACCGGTATCCAATACCCAGGTGCTACTAGGAGTACTAGTAAGGTACACATCAATAACACGTATATCAAATATACTTCTGTCGACGTTGCCATCCTTCTTATCTACCAAGTATCTAGGGTTGCTCCGCTTCAGCGACCGTTCTCCTCATAATAGAAGCACTTAGTCTCGGGTTTGGGTTCAACCTTGGGTTTCTTCACTGGAGTAGCAACTGGCTTGCCATCCATGAAGTTTCCCTCCTTGCCCTTGCCCTTCTCGAAACTAGTGGTTTTACTAACCATCAACACTTGATGCTCCTTCTTGATTTTTACCTTCGCGATGTCAAACATCGCGAATAGCTTAGGGATTATTATTCCCATCCCTGGCATTTCATAGTTCATCACGAAGCTCTAGTAGCTTAGTGACAGTGACTTGGAGAACTATATCAATCACTATCTTATCTGGAAGATCAACTCCCACTCAATTCAAGCGATTGTAGCACCCAGACAATCTGAGTACATGCTCAACGATTGAGCTATTCTCCTTCATCTTGCAGGCAAAGAATCTTGTTGGAGGTCTCATACCTCTCAACACGGGCACGAGCCAGAGATCCCAATTTCAGCTCTTAGAACATCTCATATGTTCCGTGACGTTCAAAACGTTTTGGAGCCTCAATTCTAAGCCGTAATGCATGACGCACTGAACTATCAAGTAGTCATCAGAACGTGCCTGTCAGATGTTCACAACATCTACAGACGACGCTAGAGGGGGTGGCGCACCGAGCTGTGCATTAAGGACATAAGCCTTCTGTGCAGCAATGAGGACAATCCTCAGATCACGGACCCAGTCCGCATTATTGCTACCATCATCTTTCAACTCTATTTCTCTAGGAACATATAAAAATTCAAGGGAGCTAGAGCGCGAGCTAGTAATCTACAACATAATTTGCAAAGACATTTTGACTATGTTCATGATAATGAGTTTAGTTAATCATATTACTTAAAAACTCCCACTCAAATCAACATCCCTCAGGTTGTCTAAGTGTGACATGATCCAAATCCACCAACCCAAGTCCGATCATCATGTGAGATGAGGTGGTTTCAATGGTGAACATCTCCATGTTGATCATATCTACTATATGACTCATGTTCGACCTTTCGGTCTCTTGTGTTCCGAGGCCATGTCTGTACATGCTAGGCTCGTCAAGTTTAACCCGAGTGTTCCGCACGTGCAACACTGGCTTGCACCCGTTGTATGTGAACGTAGAGTCTATCACACCCGATCATCACGTGGTGCTTCGAAACGACGAACTTTCGCAACGGTGCACACTCGGGGAGAACACAATTTTATCTGTAAATTTTAGTGAGGGATCACCTTATAATGCTACCGTCGTCCTAAGCAAAACAAGGTGCATAAAAGGATTAACATCACATGCAAATCATAAGTGACATGATATGGCCATGAACTTGTGCTTTTCGATCTCCATCTTCAAAGCACCGGCATGATCTCCATCGTCATCGACATGACACCATGATCTCCATCAACGTGTCGCCATGAGGTTTGTCGCGCCAACTGTTGCGTTTACGACTATTGCTAACTCATAGCGATAAAGTAAAGCAAAACGGCGCAAATAAATTAAAGACAACCCTATGGCTCCTGCCGGTTGCCGTACTCATCGACATGCAAGTCGATATTTAACTATTACAACATGATCATCTCATACATCAAATATATATCACATCATGTCTTTGGCCATATCATATCACAACATACCCTGCAAAAACAAGTCAGACGTCCTCTAATTGTTGTTGCATGTTTTACGTGGCTGCTATGGGTATCTAGCAAGAACGATTCTTACCTACGCAAAACCACAACGGTGATACACAAATTGCTATTCAACCTTCTACAAGGACCACCTCAATCAAATCCGATCCAACTAAAGTGGGAGAGACAGACACCGGTCTCTCGTAAGCGTACGAGTAAGGTTGGTCCGAGCCGCTTCATCCCACAATACCGCTGAACCAAGAAAAGACTAAGGGAGGAAGTAATCTCAATATCAACACCCTCAAACTCCTTTGTGTTCTACTCAAGATCTCATCTACGCATAGACCTGGCTCTGATGCCACTGTTGGGGAACGTTGCATGGGAAACAAAAATTTTCCTACGCACACGCAAGATCTATCCATGGTAATGAGCATCTATGAGAGGGAGAGTGAATCTACATACCCTTGTAGATCGCTAAGCGGAAGCGTTAAGAAACGCGGTTTATGTAGTCGAACGTCTTCGCGATCCAATCACGATCCGTCCACAAACTCCCGATCAAGTGCCGAACAGACGGCACCTCCGAGTTTAGCACATGTGCAGCTCGGCGGCGTCCTCTCCTTCTTGATCCAGCAAGCGAGAGAGAGGGGGTAGATGAGATCGGGACCAACGCGACGGTATGGTGGTGGTGGTGGCAGCGGAATTCCGGCAGGGCTTCGCCAAGCGCGTACCGGTGAAACGTGGAGGAGTTGGGAGAGGTAACGGGCAAGGGTCGAAGGGTGGCTGCGCCCAATGCCTCCCCACCTTTATATAGGCGTGGAGGGGGCTGGTGGCTTGCCCTCCAAGGCCCTAGGGTCGTTGGCCAAAGGGGGAGGAAGGAAATCCCACCTTTCCTTCCCCACCGATTGCTATCCCCCCTTTTTAGGGATCCTGATCTTATCCCCTTGGGATATGAATCTATTCCTTTTAAGGGAGGATCTTGGTGCGCCTAGACCAGGGTTGTGGGGACTTTCCCCACTACCCATGTTCACGTGGGTCCCCCATGCAGGTGGGCCCCACTCCGGAACCTTCTAGAACCTTCCCGGTACAATACCGAAAAAACTCGAACTTTTTCCGGAACCCCGATAACAACTTTCCATATATGAATCTTTACCTCCGGACTATTCCGGAGCTCCTCGTGATGTCCTGGATCCCATCCGGGACTCCGAACAACCTTCGGACTTTCCACTATTAATATCTCAATACTACCCTAGCGCTACCGAACTTAAGCGTGCGACCCTACGGGTTCGAGAATCATGTAGACATGATCGAGACACCTCCACGGTCAATAACCAATAGCAGGACCTGGATGCCGATATTGGTTCCTATATATTCTACGAAGATCTTTATCAGTTGAACCACGATGTCAAGGATTCAAACAATCCCGTATGCAGTTCCCTTTGTCCATCGGTATGTTACTTGCCTGATATTCGATCAGCGATATCTCCATACCTAGTTCAATCTCGTTACCGGCAAGTCTCTTTACTCGTTCCGTAATACAAGATCCCGTGACTAACTCCTTAGTCACATTGCTTGCAAGCTTCTTGTGATGTTGTATTACCCAGTGGGCCCAGAGATACCTCTCCTTCATACGGAGTGACAAATCCCAGTCTCGATCCATGCCAACCCAACAGACACCCTTGGAGATACTTGTAGAGCACCTTTATAATCACCCAGTTATGTTGTGACGTTTGATACACACAAGGCATTCCTCCGGTGTCCGAGAGTTGCATGATCTCATGGTCGTAGGAACAGATACTTGACATGGATAAAGCAGTAGCAATAAACTGACACGATCAACTGCTATGCTTACGGTTGGGTCTTGTCCATCACATCATTCTCCTAATGACGTGATCCCGTTATCAAATGACAACTCATGTCTATGGTCAGGAAACCTTGACCATCTTTGATCAACGAGCTAGTCTACTAGAGGCATACTAGGGACACATTGTTGTCTATATACCCACACATGTATTTAGTTTCCAATCAATACAATTCTAACATGGATAATAAACAATTATCATGAACTAGGAAATATAATAATAACCAATTTATTATTGCCTCTAGGGCATATTTCCAACATGATCCTCGTTGTAGGGTGTTGCAATATGTTCATGATTCGCTTATAGTGGGTTGCGTGAGTGACAGAAACACAAACCCGAGTAAGAGGGATCGTTGCGTATGGGAGTAAAGGGGACTTGATGTGTTCATGCTATGGTTGGGTTTATCTTAATGATTTCTAGTAGTTGCGGATGCTTGCTAGAGATACAGTCATAAGTTCATATGATCCAAGTACGGAAAGTATGTTAGCGTATGCCTCTCCCTCATATAAAACTCCAACAATGATTACCGGTCTAGTTATCGATTGCCTTGGGACAAATCTTTCTCTCGCGTTACACAAAAAGCTTTATACTAAACAACCAAGTAAATTAATATTTATCAAAACAACAACAAACTTTTATTTTCTTGTCCTTTATTACCTTGCAAAACTATCTTTCATACCTACTTAGTACTTTAGTTTCTTTCCCGCAAAGTAGTTTCATACTTGTTCTAGGTAAAGTAAGCATTAGCGTGCGTAGAGTTGTATCGGTGGTCGATAGAACTTGAGAGAATATTGATTCTACCTTTAGGTCCTTGTTGGGTTCGACACTCTTACTTATCGAAAAAGGCTACAAATGATCCTCTATACTTGTGGGTTATCAATGACGTCTCGACGCAGCAGACCCATCACTAGGTGGTGATCGTGGTCTCAGTTGATGAACGACATCAGTCAGATCATCTATCTTTTTTCCAAGACTTTCCTCGACCTTGTCGATGCGCCTCCCAACTCGATTCAGCACATAGTCATGAGCTGCCTCCAATCCTAGCAAGATACCAGCGCAACACTCGGATCATAGGTGGGCAAGGGCAGCTTGTCCTCTGCGTCTCCTTCATGTCCACTGTGCACACTTGAATTTGAGTTTTGTGAACGATGACAGCTACTCAAATAGATCAACTCAAAAACCAGAGAGAAAAATTGTACCATGATCAACCTAGCTCTGATACCACTTGATGTGACCTGAATAGATGGTGAATTCTTTGTTGGCCCAATCTTTCACGGTACACGAAAATCAGTGACGAACCATGACGATTCTTGTAAAAGCTGAAAATAGGCAAAACATAAATAAAAGATCGGCTCTTCGGATCAAGCAGGACACCTGATGACTAAAGTACAAAAAAACCAGTGTATGATCAATCGTAGATCAATTCTACGCCAGGCAACTCTCGGATCCCTCGTGGATCAGCAAGAAAATATATTCGGTGCAACCATAACGTTGCCTTTACGGTATTTTATTCAACTCTAAAAGAAACTCCCGCACAAAGGCCGAAGCCTGCCTATTATATAGGCGATGCATACACTGACCAAAACAACCCTAACAAACCATACTAGAAATGGACTATATCTCTTTCCTGTTTAAACTAATCAAGATTTAACTAATTAAGTATCCGGCACGCTGATCACTAGAATCCAAACAAACCTGGACTGACTGACAAGTCACGACCTGAACATGTACTAAAAATTTGAACTAGTACTTAGGAAATAAACAATGGGCACAACGGTGTTGTAACAATACTAGTTGTCTACTCCGGCCACAAAAATTACCAACATGGAGGAGTCTTAAAATTTGGCTTAACTTCTTGCGCATCGACGAGTTCAACTGAAACTTCTCCAATGAAAATAACTGGTGCTTCCTCTCTTAAGTTTGTCAAAGTGTAACTAGCAGAAGTTGTATGCTTTTCTTCCTTCGTGATGGCACAAGGAATAACACTCAATATACTTGCATTTTCCCTCTCTTTCAGGGTTTTATTCTCACTTAGCAAATTATGTGCATGCAAAATAGTAGTAACTGTAGGGCTAGTGATCACATCAGGGGGCAGAAGGCAAAGGGGGTGGAGGATACTGTCTTAAAGCTGTGGAATACGGGGATGGCTGCAAACAGAAATAGAGTAGGCATCTTAATCAACAAGAGCCTAAAGTTTGGAGTGGTAGACGTCAAGAGAAGTGGGGACCGGATTATCCTGGTCAAGCTGGCAGTTGGGGACTTAGTTCTCAACATTATCAGCGTGAATGCCTCGAGAACACCAAGAGGGAGTTATGCGAAGGCGTGGAGAACATGGTTAGGAGTCTACCAATTAGCGAGAGACTCTTCATAGAGGTGATATCAATGGCCATGTGGGCACATCTAACACAAGTTTTGAAGCAGGTGCATGGGGGATTTGGCTACGACATCAGGAATCAAGAAGGAGAAGATGTCTTAAGCTTTGCTCTAGCCTACGACATGATCGTAGCTAACATCCTCTTTAATAAGAGAGAATCACATGTAGTGACTTTTAACAGTGGTCAACACTCTAGCCAGATTGATTTCATCCTCTCGAGAAGAGAAGACACGCGTGCATGCCTAGATTGTAAGGTGATACCTGGAGAGAGTGTTGTCCCTCAATATAAGCTGGAAGTTGCTGACTTCCACTTCCGGATTCATGTCAAGCCAGACAAGCGTGCCAAAGCCGCTATAACAAAGTGGTGGAAGCTCAAGGGGGGAGGTAGCTCAGGCGTTCAAGGAGAGGCTCATTAAGGAGGGCCCTTGGGAGAAGGAGGTGACACAGACAATATGTGAATGAAGATGGCGACTTGCATCTGTAAAGTGGCCTCTGATACGTCTCCAACGTATCTATAATTTATGAAGTATTCATGCCATGTTTACAATAATTCTATATGATTTTGGTATGATTTTATTAGAACTAACCCGGACTGACGCTGTTTTCAGCAGAACTACCATGGTGTCGTTTTTTGTGCAGAAATAAAAGTTCTCGGAATGGGCTAAAAATTTACGGTGATTTTTTATGGACCAAAAGAGACCCCCGAAGCACCGGAGCTGGGCCAGGAAGTGACCGAGGAGGCCACAAGCCAGGAGGGCGCGCCCTACCCCCCCGGGAGGGCGCTCCTGGCTTGTGGACTCCTCGGGCACCCCCTTGACGTGAGACCGACGCCAAAAATTCCTATAAATACCAAAAACCCTAGAAACAAACGTAGATCGGGAGTTCCGCCGCCGCAAGCCTCCAGAGCCTCGAAAAACCAATTGGGAGCCCGTTCCGGCACCCTGTCGGAGGGGGAAACCATCACCGGAGGCCATCTTCATCATCCTGGCGGTCTCCATGACGAGGAGGGAGTAGTTCACCCTCGGGGCTGAGGGTATGTACCAGTAGCTATGTGTTTGATCTCTCTCTCGTGTTCTTGAGATGGCACGATCTTGATGTATCGCGAGCTTTATTAATATAGATGAATCATATGGAGTTTTCCCCTCTCTATCTTCTTGTGATGAATTGAGTTTTCCCTTTGAAGTTTTCTTATCGGATTGAGTCTTTTAAAGGATTTGAGAACACTTGATGTATGTCTTGCGATGGGATATCCGTGGTGACAATGGGATGTTCTATTGATCCACTTGATGTATGTTCTGGTGATCAACTTGCGGGTTCCGTGACCTTGGGAATCTATGCATAGGGGTTGGCACACGTTTTCGTCTTGACTCTCTGGTAGAAACTTTGGGGCACTCTTTGAAGTTCTTTGTGTTGGATTGAACATGATGAATCTGAAATTGTGTGATGCATATCGTATAATCAAGCCCATTGGTACTCGTGGTGACATTGGAGTATCTAGGTGACATTAGGGTTTTGGTTGATGTGTATCTTAAGGTGTTATTTTAGTACGAACTCTAGGGCTGTTCGTGACACTTATAGGGATAGCTCATAAGATTGATCGGAAAAGATAACTTTGAGGTGGTTTCGTACCGTACAATAATTTCTTCGTTTGTTCTCCGCTATTTGTGACTTTGGAGTGAACTCTTTGTCGTACGTGAGGGATTTACATATGATTCAACTATGTTAGTATTGTTGAGAGAACTTGCACTGGTGAAAGTATGAACCCTATGCCTTGTTTTCAAGCATTGCAATACCGTTTTTGCTCACTTTTGTTACTTGCTACCTTGCTGTTTTTATATTTTCAGATTACAAAAACTTATATCTACCATCCATATTACAGTTGTATCACCATCTCTTCGCCGAACTAGTGCACCTATACAATTTACCATTGTATTGGGTGTGTTGGGGACACAAGAGACTCTTTGTTATTTGGTTGCAGGATTGTTTGAGAGAGACCATATTCATCCTATGCCTCCCACGGATTGATAAACCTTAGGTCATCCACTTGAGGGAAATTTGCTACTGTCCTACAAAACTCTGCGCTTGGAGGCCCAACATGAGTCTACAAGAAGAAGGTTGCGTAGTAGACATCAAGCTCTTTTCTGGCGCCGTTGCCGGGGAGGCTAGGTAAGCGGCACTCACATCCCGTCAACGAAGCTCTTTTCTGGCGCCGTTGCCGGGGAGGTGAGTGCTTGAAGGTATATCTTTAGATCTTGCAATTGAATCTTTTAGTTTCTTGTTTTATCACTAGTTTGGTCTATAAAAGAAAACTACAAAAAAAATATGGAATTGAGGTTGCCTCATATGCTTCATCTTTTTAATTTCTTTCGTGAAAATGATGGAAAGGAAAATTGTGCCAAAGTATTAGAAGAAGAAGTCAATAAAATGTTTGGCACCAAATCTTTGTATGATGAGCATGATTGCAATGTTGTTAGTATGAATTCCTTGAATATTCATGATTCTAATGATATGCAAAGCTACAAGCTTGGGGATGCTATGTTTGATGAAGATGATATGTTTAGTCCCCCAAGTTTTGATGAGCAAATTTATTATGATGAAAGCATGCCTCCTATTTATGATGATTATTGTGATGACATGTATGCTATAAAGAATAATGATAACCATGAAACTTGTCATCATGATTTTAATTTTCAATTGGATTATGCTTCACATGATAGTTATTTTGTTGAGTTTGCTCCCACTATTATGAATGAGAAGAAAATTGCTTATGTGGAGAGTGACAAATTTTCTATGCTTGTAGATCATGAAAAGAATGTTTTATGTGATAGTTATATTGTGAAATTCCTTCATGATGCTACTGAAAATTATTATGAGGGAGGAACATATGCTTGTAGGAATTGCAATAATATCAAGTTTCCTCTCTATGTGTTCAAAGTTTTGAAGTTATGCTTGTTTTGCCTTCCTATGCTAGTTGATTCTTGTTCCCATAAGTTGTTTGCTCACAAAATCCCTATGCATAATAAGTGGGTTAGGATTAAATGTGCTAGTCATATGCTTCATGATGCTCTCTGGCATGTTTCAATTCTTATCTTTTATGTGAGCATCATTGAAATCATCATGCCTAGCTAAAAGGCATTAAAGAAAAGCGCTTGTTGGGAGGCAACCCAACACTTTTACTTTCTGTTTTTGTGTGTTCACATGATTGAGCTACTGTAGTAATCATGTTTTATAGCTTTTATTTCAATAAAGTGCCAAGTAAAGCCTTTGGGATGACTCACAAGGTGAGTAGAATTGATGCTGAACCAAAACAGAAACTTTTGACTCCAGTACAGGAATTTTAATATTTTACTGGAGCGTGATAATGATCTGAAATTTTTACAAAGTCTTGATATACAAATTATTCAGGTTTTCCTAATGTTTCAGAATTTTTCGAGACAGGGAAGTATGGTTACACTACAGATCTTCACAGACTGTTCTGTTTTTGACAGATTCTGTTTTGCATGCATAGTTTGCTTGTTTTAGTGTTTCCATAGCTTATATTTAGCGGTATAAATTATGGGAATGATATAATACAGTAGGTATAATGTGGGAACAATTATGAATCTTGTCTTGATAGTACCTAAGTGAATTATTTATCTTTATTACACTAACCCTTCTCACGAAGTTCCGTTAAGTTTTATGTGATTGAAGTTTTCAAATTTTGGGTGAGACAACGATATGAGGAGAATAAGGAGTGACAAGAACCTAATATTGGGGATGCCCAAGGCACCCCCAAGGTAATATCCAAGGAAGACTCAAGCGCCTAAGCTTGGGGATGCCCCGGAAGGCATCCCCTCTTTCGTCTTCAACATTATCGATATATCTTACTTAGAGCTATATTTTTATTCGTCACATAATATGTGCTTTGCTTGGATCGTCATTATATTTTTTTACTTTCTGTTAGGTGTTATTTATAATCTTGTTTTTCAATAAAAAGTTCCAAGAATTGCCTTAGGATGCTTGCATTGCATGTTTTGATGTGTGCTGTGTAAGAACAGAAACTTTTGCTGTAGTGTTTGAATTTTCATATTTTACTGGAACGTGGAAAGTTTCTGAAATTTTTACACAGTATTGTCATATAAATTATTTAGCATGTCCTAAATTTTCATAATTTTTTGACTTACAGAAGTACACTGTTTGCATAAATTGCTACAGACTGTTCTGTTTGGACAGATTGCTGTCATAGTTTGGTTATCTACTTATCCTATAGTTTCCATAGCCTATATTGGTAGATATAAATTGTGGAAATGATATTATACAGTACCTAATGTTTGAAAATTATAATGCAACTTGTCTTGGCAGTACATAAAGAGTTGATTTATTATTATGTGTACTAACCTATCTCACGAGTTCTTTTCAAGTTTTGTGTGGAAGATGTTTTTTAGAATAGGTGAAACCATGATATGAGAGGATTGAATGAGAAACAAAAGCTCAAGCTTGGGGATGCCCAAGGCACCCCAAGTAAATATTTCAAGAAGTCTCAAGCATCTAAGCATGGGGATGCTACGCATCCCACCTCTCTTCATCAACAATTATCGGTTAGCCTATGTTGAGCCTAAATTTTTATTCGTTCACATGATGCGTGCTGTTCTTGGAGTGCTATTACTTTTCTTTTGCTTGCTGCTTAATAAAATGCTTAAGATCTGAAAATATTTATTGAGAGAGAGAGAGAGAGAGTCCTCACATAGCTACTTAATTATTGACTACGCATTGATCTTCACTTATATCTTTTTAGAGTAGCTTGTCATTTCCTCTCATGCTTCACTTATACCTTTTTGAGGGATGAAGTCTTTATGCTCATGTGCTTAATTTAAAATTGTTTGAGCTTGTCAAAAAAGCAATGGCAATATATGAAACCAGTCCCAAAGTGATAGATATCCAAGGAGGATATAATAAAAACTTTCATGAAGATCATTGGACAAATTAAACTTGATTCCTTGTAATAGTTTTGAAACATGATGATAGTAATATGTGAGTCATGTTAGTGAGTAATTATGCTTAGTAGGAATATTGGTGTTAAGGTTTGTGATTCCCTATGCATGCACGAAAGTCAATAGTTATGCAATGAAGTTATATCCTACTTGTGGTGCATTATTCGGTGTTAGTTATGACTCAATGCTCACTTATGTGATTTTTCGTTCCTTGGTTTGGTTGCTTCCCAATCTATTTGCTAGCCTTCATTTGTACTAAGTAGAAATACTACTTGTGCATCCAAAATCCTTAAACCAAGTTTTGCCTTATGAGTCCACCATACCTACCTATATGCGGTATTTCCATGCCGTTCCAAGCAAATTTGTATGTGCCATCTCTAAATTTTCAAAATAAATTTTCTCTTTTGTGTGCCCGTACCGCTCATGAAACGGTGGGGAGTATCCAATATTTTTCCATGCTAGGTGTTATTCTCACGATATGTGTTGATTCACTATCATTCACGAGAAAGTGGCTGGTATTCGGGATGCCCAGTTCCATGCTCAAAATTCAAATCAAAATATAATGAAACAAAATTCCCCCAGGATTGTTGTTTGTATGGACGGTACCCGTGGATTCGGCTCGCCGTGGAGTGTGATTGATTGGTGGAGGGGGAGTAAAAAAAAACTTTACCATTCTGTTTGGGAACCGCCTATAATGTATCTAGCATGGAAAGTATTGTGAGCTACTTCATCGTTTTCGTTGACAGGAAAAGCATGCCACTCAAAATATTTTTCTCTCTCAATTTAAACCTTGAGCTCTGGCACCTCTACAAATCCCTACTTCCCCCTGCGAAGGGCCTATCTATTTACTTTATGCAATTTTTATTTTTGCTTTGAGTCTCCATCCTCTCTTATAAGCACCAACTAGGGGGCACTATGATCGTACTTGAGCATTTGGCATAGCTAATATTTGAGTGTGTTTCATGAATGGAACAATGATTGAGCATGATGGGCTAGGGATAACAATGATTGAACAATGGAACATGGTTGCTTGTTGACATGCTTGAGTATTGAAGTCATTATGTTAAAACTAGACTACTGCTTTGAATCATTTACAAGTCCAAATGTCCATGCTATACAAAGAAGAAAAGAATATGATGAATATGTTAGGTAGCATTCACACTTCATAAATTATTTCTTTTATCATTTACCTACTCGAGGACGAGCAGGAATTAAGCTTGGGGATGCTGATACGTCTCCAACGTATCTATAATTTATGAAGTATTCATGCCATGTTTACAATAATTCTATATGATTTTGGTATGATTTTATTAGAACTAACCCGGACTGACGCTGTTTTCAGCAGAACTACCATGGTGTCATTTTTTGTGCAGAAATAAAAGTTCTTGGAATGGGCTCAAAATTTACGGTGATTTTTTATGGACCAAAAGAGACCCCCGAAGCACCGGAGCTGGGCCAGGAAGTGACCGAGGAGGCCACAAGCCAGGAGGGCGCGCCCTACCCCCCTGGGAGGGCGCTACTGGCTTGTGGACTCCTCGGGCACCCCCTTGACGTGAGACCGACGCCAAAAATTCCTATAAATACCAAAACCCCCAGAAACAAACCTTGATCAGGAGTTCCGCCGCCGCAAGCCTCCAGAGCCTCGAAAAACCAATCGGGAGCCCGTTCCGGCACCCTGCCGGAGGGGGAAACCATCACTGGAGGCCATCTTCATCATCCCGGCGGTCTCCATGACGAGGAGGGAGTAGTTCACCCTCGGGGCTGAGGGTATGTACCAGTAGCTATGTGTTTGATCTCTCTCTCTCTCTCGTGTTCTTGAGATGGCACGATCTTGATGTATCGCGAGCTTTATTAATATAGATGAATCATATGGAGTTTTCCCCTCTCTATCTTCTTGTGATGAATTGAGTTTTCCCTTTGAAGTTTTCTTATCGGATTGAGTCTTTAAAGGATTTGAGAACACTTGATGTATGTCTTGCGATGGGATATCCGTGGTGACAATGGGATGTTCTATTGATCCACTTGATGTATGTTTTGGTGATCAACTTGCGGGTTCCGTGACCTTGGGAATCTATGCATAGGGGTTGGCACATGTTTTCGTCTTGACTCTCCGGTAGAAACTTTGGGGCACTCTTTGAAGTTCTTTGTGTTGGATTGAACATGATGAATCTGAAATTGTGTGATGCATATCGTATAATCAAGCCCATGGGTACTCGTGGTGACATTGAAGTATCTAGGTGACATTAGGGTTTTGGTTGATGTGTATCTTAAGGTGTTATTTTAGTACGAACTCTAGGGCTGTTCGTGACACTTATAGGGATAGCTCATAAGATTGATCGGAAAAGATAACTTTGAGGTGGTTTCGTACCCTACAATAATTTCTTCGTTTGTTCTCCGCTATTTGTGACTTTGAAGTGAACTCTTTGTTGCACGTGAGGGATTTACATATGATTCAACTATGTTAGTATTGTTGAGAGAACTTGCACTAGTGAAAGTATGAACCCTAGGCCTTGTTTTCAAGCATTGCAATACCGTTTTTGCTCACTTTTGGTACTTGCTACCTTGCTGTTTTTATATTTTCAGATTACAAAAACTTATATCTACCATCCATATTACACTTGTATCACCATCTCTTCACTGAACTAGTGCACCTATACAATTTACCATTGTATTGGGTGTGTTGGGTCACAAGAGACTCTTTGTTATTTGGTTGCAGGATTGTTTGAGAGAGACCATCTTCATCCTACGCCGCCCACGGATTGATAAACCTTAGGTCATCCACTTGAGGGAAATTTGCTACTGTCCTACAAAACTCTGCGCTTGGAGGCCCAACATGAGTCTACAAGAAGAAGGTTGCGTAGTAGACATCAGCCTCATAGGAGTTTGGAGTGCCCAAGAGAAGTAGAAGCGAGGCTAAAGTACCTGGTGGTGGAACGATAGCGTCTAGAAGGCTATCAAGGAGAAGAAAGATTGTTTCTAACGCCTATACATGCATAGGAGTGCAGACAACATAGAGAAGTCACTGGTGCAGCGACGTGCTATACAAACGGTTTTTAACCCCTTTCCGCGACGTAGTTGTAAACCGTCGCCTTGCATGCGTGGGAGATAGGGGGGTCCATCCCACACGACACGGAAAACCTATCGGCGATGGTGGCCAACGAACGCAAACGTTTCGCAAAACTAAGCGTATGGGATGTCCGCATCTATCACAAACGAGGGTCACCGGGGAATCATTTGAGATATGGTGTATTTCCCATACAGTTCATCGTTGCAACTCGTGTGAGGTCACACTAACATCGCACGCGCTATTCTGTGTCGCGCCGTTTACGATGTGCGACGAATCGCAAACAGTTCACGATTATAAAGCGTTTATGATAAGGGGGCTATCACACACATTTAGTTCCACCATGACCGTCTGTGATATGGTATAAGAGTGCATATGGTTGCCGCATGCGATGGTTGAATCTATCCCACACGCGGCGTTTTTCATAAACGTTTGTGATTTACAAAACGTCCTAAACGTGTGATCCATACTTCCCAAACATGTCATCCAGACTAACTGTGTCGGATGAAGGCCTATCGCACGCGTTCTTCTTTGACCAACGTTTACCATGGGCATGGTATCATACACAATTCGAATTTCGAAATTGTGTGTGATAAGAAGACTAGCACAAACGCTGGTGTCATTAATCGCACACGTTCTTTCTCGCCTGACCGTGTGCGAAGACGAGACTCATCGCACATGCCGCGAATAGAGAAACGTGTGTGATGTTGAAGTTGATCGCAGACGTTTTGCTTTATGAAACTGTGTGCATTGTAATGGCATGTAGAGCATGATTTGCCCCTAATTAAATACCTTTGTTCATAATTCACATAATTTACATTTGAAAGTAGGAATTCATGCATTTCATATCGAATCATGTTTAAATGTAGGTTTAAGAACGAATGCATAATTCGATTCACATGTACATATACTCAAGAACTACATAAGCATCAATTCTAAAAAAAGGAACACTACAGAAGGGAAAAATAAAGAATGATGGAACCAAGGTTGTATTAAAGACGGTAAAGAGAGAGCCAAAAGACATTCTGATTGCTGGAGTAGGTGAAGCGGAATGCCCGTATTGTTCCCTTCTCCATGCCTAATGCACGAACGACTCTAGGCCAGCCCCTAGTGATGGCTGCCCGCCCATCCTTCACTGTCTTCATTATGACTTCTCGATGCTCATTGTAGTCTCGACGATATATTTTAACCTTCACTGCATGTCCAGCAATCATGTACTTTGCGAGGTAATCTTGAGTAAACTGCCTTGGGAACCACTTCAAAAGAAAAAGATTCAGATATTGTTGTCTGACAACTCATTATGGGCAGTACTAATAGAAGCCTACAGAGTTCGTAGTTACCATCCTACAACTCACTATTGTGTTGGATAGAGTGTAAACAAAGAGTCTAATTGGCATTGTTCGTCTCTTTTCCCTAACAATCATTTTCAGTTTCCTAACTTGATGCTGGTTCATGAATATTTCATTGCCCCACACGCAAAAAGGGTCCAGGAATGGATCTTTACCTAAGACATATGTACCTACAAGCAAGAAGCCGATATTAGAAGCTAAAATGCAGTTGCAGAATGTTGTAATATATTACTCCACCAGTTCCACAATGTGTTGCCTATAAACATTTTGAGAAGTCAACATTTACTTACTTTGACCAAGTTTGTAGAGAAAAACATTTACATCTAGAATTGCAATTCCATTTCATTAGATACATCACAAAATTTCATATTGTATACATTTTAGATGGTATATGTAGATACATCACAAAAATCTATATGCACTACATGATGGAACGGATGGAGTATAAGCGGAGGGATGAAAAGAACCTCGGTGGAAAACGTTGGTCACTCCCATTGTTGTCCTGTGCAAGTACATGTAAAGTCATGATAAGTACAACAGGCTTAACATCAACCAAGTATACGAGGTATCTGCTTGAAATAAACAAGGCATATATGCTCACTATAACAACCAAATATAGCCATTTGATACTGGACAAATGCTCAATGGAACCAACCTAACAACCAGATAACGAAAAGCAAGGCGTCTGCTTGAAAACTAGACAAATGCTCATTGCAATCAACCTAACAAACAGATACAGAAAAGCAAGGCATCTGCTTGAAAACTAGACAAATGCTCACTGCAACCAACCTGGTAACCAAATTCAGAGAAACAAGGCATAAATGTTTAAAGAGGGAGTTAAGGGCACAAGTTAACAACACCAGGCATAACAGGTGGTATTGATGAAATTGAACTGCACAGTTCATACTTGCACATAATGAACATCACATTGTGAATAACTGAAAGAAACAAGGCATTCATGCTCACTGTAACAACCAACTATAGCCATTGAAAACTGGACAAATACTCAATGCAACCAACCTAACAACCAGATACAGAAAAGCAAGGCATCTGCTAGACAACTGGACAAATGCTCAATTAAACACTGCATGATTATCGCATGGCAAAAGCTACTACAACAATGGGTACGATACGACTAGCTAGAAAAGGTATGATTTGCTCACAGGATGTTGCCTCACTTGTCATGGATGGGCTCCTTCCACTTGGGATATGAGGTGCCCAGGGTGCGCTCCTTGATGTTGCAGATGGGACGTTTCCCATTGTAACAGCCGTAGTGTGTGCCATTATCTTGGTGGATGAGATATGACTTTGGAGCTAATGATCCCAAGCCACCGCCGTAGAATGTTTCCTTCAGAAATGACAAATGGGGCTTGATGGCGTAGAAGGATCGCAAATCCATGACCGCGAGGCGGAGGAGATCAGCGGCGGGGCCTTTCAAGAGATCAACGGCGGTTGAACCAGAGGCGTTACCGGTGGACCACTTAACTTGTGACATGGCCCGAGTGAAGCCGGTGATGTTGACGAGCTTGATGTCATAGCCGGCTCTCCTGAGATACAAGAATACGTGAGCCCACAGACTTGAAGCCTTCGGCATGGCAACGTAGGCATCATCCTCACCGGCTCCCGCGGTGAGGTGTTCATCCGGGATCGAAGGGTCGGAGCGGACGGCGCCCACCTCGCCAGCGTACGGCGGAGAGGCCATGATAGACCTCTTTTTGCTCATACACTCCTCAAGCTCCACGGGAGATGTGGTCGGACTAATTAGGCTGCGACTCTCTGGAGTACGGGATGGGGATCTGGGGGAAAGGGACACCGCCGGCCTCATCTAAAAACTCAGGGCGGCGATGGTGTATGTGGATCGGTGGGGACCCTGAACCTGTTTAGCTATGAGGCACGGGCAGACCGGCTGAGGTTGGTGGTGGAAGGCGGCGGCGGGGGCGAGCTAGGGTTCAAGCGGGGGAGGAAGGGGGAGGGGGGGTGTTTGCGGATGTGCCGCTGCTGCTGAAAAATTTAGTAGTAAATGGTGTGGGTGGAGTTGGTGGTGGACGACGGATGGCGACGGTTGAAATGCCTCGGCAGCGGAAAATTTACTATAGGTGCGGTGGACGAGGAAGGGAGGCATGCAGTTGAAATACCGCTTCCACTTAAATTTTGGTAAAGGAACTGGGCAGGAGCAACCAAGATCGCACACGGTCCTAACATAATAAAGTTTGTATGCTGTAACGAAATGCCGTGCCGCGAAACCACGAATTTTTGCATCGCTCAAGGCGGGTAGCTCTTTCTGAGATTTCTCAAGGCGGGCTCATCTCACACGGTTCATCCTCAATTTCAGTCATAGACGTGAAATTCATCCTAAATTTCCACATGCCCACAAACAGATGACACAAACATTTGGCAAATTTTCACAACAAAAGGCCTTATTTTGCAACGGATTAGTTGACATTAGTTCATACGCTCAGTAATTTACAAACAGTTCGTCAATTTACATGAAGATGAACTGCACAAAATATTCACTACGCCATGGATGCATACAAACGCCGTGCCTCCACCGTCGTCATGACCTTCCTCGGCTCAGAACGAGTATTCAGAGGAGCTCGTCAAGTCGATGAGCTCCAGTGGTTCCACGGCGGAGACCGGTGGGGCTACCTCGGCCGGAGCGACCGTGGCGCCTCTCGCCAGGTTTGCCGCTGTCGATGAAGATGTCATGGCGTCCACGTGGGCCATCGAGATACAGACGGGTGCCGCTCTCGCTAGAGTCGCGTCCCTGGTCGCCGTGGCCGCTGTTGCCAGGGCTGCTGCCGCAGCTGCTAGGCCTGCATTGGCCTCCAACACGGCTGAGAGGCATGCGGCGGCCTGCTCCGCCGCCTTCTGGTCCTGCTCCCGCCTCTTTTTACCCTCTGCATCTGAGTTCCACTTCCTCTTCGCACTCTCCCTCCGTTTCTGCCGCTTCATATCCCTAGCCGCGTTGCGGATGGCATCCGCAGATGCGATAGATTGTTCCACACCGACACTGAGATGGCGCTCGTCCTCGTCGCGCAGGAACACATCGAGGCCCGATTCCTGGATGGACAGAGCGATGGCTATCTGCATCCGACGCTGAAACTCGGGGTCGTTGTCGTCATCGGCCGCGGCAGATGACGGTTGACCATTGACCGACATGGAGGACAGCGCGTCGGAATCCTCTATGCCGTTGTCGTCGGCCGTTGTAGCTGGCTGTCTGCCGTTGCCCGCCATGGCGGCCAACGCGTCGGAATCCTCTATTACATCGTCGTCCAACACTATCAGGACGGCGCCATACACATCCCCATGGTTGAGCATCGGTTCCATTTGGTGTGTGTGGTGGTGGTGGCGAGCTATCGACAGAAAAATTAGCTGTTAGCCGCCGCCGAGATCTTTTATAGGTCGCTATCGGATTTGGGTTTTTACTGTGCACATTGCTACTTTGCACTGGCTGACGCTTGCGGTTGCCACCATTAGGCAAGGCCAATTTTGCCGTGTATGAGCATCGCACACGGTTAGAGTAGCACACTCGTGCCTGTTGGGGATACAATCGCATACGGTTGTTTTGTCAGTTTCATTTGCTATTTTACATAATACTAGCATCTTTGGGATAAACGACAAAAAACCACAAGAGAGGGTCAAAACACAACCACGCCCGCTAGTGGCCCAAATATATACTCCCCCATTCCTAAATATAAGTCTTTTTAGAGTTAAAAGAAGATATTCCAGTACTAACTATATAGGTACACAGTAAAATAAGTGAATCTGCACTCTAAAGTACGTATATAAATGTACTTCATAGTGAAATCTCTAAAAAAGACTTGTATTTAGGAATAGATGAAGTATATATATATATATATATATACGAACATGGTGTTGTCATGTTTAAATTCACAATGCGCAACATTAATGTGTGGCACATGCTGCATATGTGCATGCCTAAAAGTGTCCAATGTGACAGAAAAGGGTTTCATGACAAACGTAGGGTGTTTCCCCCTACACTATGTGCCGGAGGATGGGGTCCTATGAACACATGACCTGGTTCAAACTTTGTCACACATTTATCCATGTCTGACTTTTCGTAAGACAACCAAGAGAATTTATACCTTAATTTGGCCAAACCATCACATATTGTTGTCGGACAAGAGGGATATATAGATCGCGCGGTCCCACAAGTTGGCGCGTCATCGAAGATCAGTTGAGCGAGGCTAGAAGAACACCACCCCCATGCATATGGCCAAATGTATATGCGAAAATGGTGTGGTCCGGTGTTTCAATTAACACACAATGCACAACCCTAGCTATGACGTGGCATGCACATAGCTGAGATAACTCGGCATATATACCCCCCCCTTAAGATTGGTTATATATATATACTACCTAGCTTGGTCGTTATGGTCGTATATATATTGTTCCCCTCACGCCACACACACATGACACGTAGCAGGGTGACGTTGCAGCGTTGTCAGCAAAATGGATGATATATAGTGACCCATCCATATATAAGCGTGTCGTCAAAAACCGCACAATGGATGCATGGTCCACACACACACGCGCGCGCTCGCACACGCACACACACACACACGCATGCACACACACACACACATGCGCGCACGCACACACACACACACGCACGCGCGCGCGTGCGCACACACACACGCACACACACACACCGTCACCCATCCTTGGCCTTCCAGCGTTCAGTAAAAGGCATGACAGACCCTAAGGGCCCCACCGATAGGTTTGTCGTTGGAAACCGCACAATGTAGGCACATTGTCCACACACAAGCATGGGTTCACACACACACACACACACACACACAAACACACGGGCACACACACATCGTCACCCATCCTTGGCCTTCCAGCATTGTCACTAAAAGGCATGACAGACCCTAAGGGCCCACCGATATGTTTGTCTTTGAAAACCGCACAATGTAGGCACATTGTCCACACACAGGCATGGGTTCACACACACACACACACACACAGACACACACACACGCACGCACGCACGCACGCACGCATGCGCGCGCGCGCACACACACACACGCACGCACACACGGACACAAACACACACACACACACACATCGTCACCCATCCTTGGCCTTCCAGCGTTGTCAGTAAAAGGCATGACAGACCCTAAGGGCCCACCGATAGGTTTGTCGTCGGAAATCACACAATGTAGGCACATGGTCCCCACACAGGCATTGGTTCACACACACACACACATGCACACGCACACGCGCGCGCGCGCGCGCGCACACACACACACATTGTCAACCATCCTTGGTCTTCCAGCATTGTCAGTAAAAGGCATGACAGACCCTAAGGGCCCACCGATAGGTTTGTCGTCGGAAACCGCACAATGTAGGCACATGGTCCCCACACATTCATTGGTTCACACACACACACACACACACACACACACACACACACCATCGATCCTTGACATTTTCAAAACAACAAAAGAAAATCATGGATATTTTCAAAACAATAAAAGAAAATCATGGATATTTTCAAAACAAGGAACTGGCCTTCAAGCGTTGTCAGTAAAAGGCATGACATACCCTAAGGGCCCACCGATAGGTTTATCGTCGGAAACCGCACAATGTAGGCACATGGTCGACACAGGCATTGGTTCACAAATACACAGACACACACGTCATCGATCCTTGACATTTTCAAAACAGCAAAAGAAAATCATGGATATTTTCAAAACAAGGATCTCAAGATTTATTTAGTCGGAATGACATATCACTACATGCATTTTATTTATGCCTATAGTGATCGTATCACACCGCCTAAATGAACCTTGAAATCTAGCAACTTCCCAACCGGTCACCCATCCTGGACTACTCCACCGAAAGCACGCTTAACTTCCGAGTTCGGTTCGACTGGGTTACAGGCTGGGAAGCTACGCCTTGCTGGTAAGAGCTGCCTCCTTTCATTTACAAGGTGTGCCCGGATGGGCACCTGGTGGGACTAGATACGTATCGCAGACGTTTCTGGTAGTACTAGAAACCGTGCGCGATGGTGGCATGGGGGCTGATGATGACGTCTCGCTCATGCTCGATAGCGCGATGCCGCTTTTGCATGCTCTCCGGCCTGCTCCGTCTCGTCCTCCTCGTCCAAAAGGTTGATGATGGGGCCGACGCTTCGGCGGGAAACCGATTGGGGGAGTGGCGGGAGACCGATTGGGGGAGTGGCGGGAGAAGCGTGTTGGATAGAACATCATTTTAATACAAATTGGATAACTTATGAAAGAAGGAAGCTCAAGCTAGCACGACACGCTCACACCGTGCTTACACACGCACGAGCTTCAGACGGGCGTATAGAACTGCTTTAAATTATTCATGGTCCGTTTAGTTTTTTTGTATACTACACTAATTAAGTTTCTAGACATTTAATGTGCATAATTCAGATTTGAACTAAAAGAACATGCTTCGTGTCACCAAAATGGGTTGAAAAAAGATATTTGTGTCCTTGGGTTCCTTGTTTAGGCCCAATGCAATGAACGTGAATGGATAACAAACATCTCGGAGTCAAGGCCAAAAACATTGAGAAACTTGGTTTTTAAATCATCATAAATCCAAACACCGTCTGAAATTCTTGAAACTTACCCTGGTGTCATGACAGGGCACTTATACAACATGATAATTTTTTGTCCAATTTGGGACAAGTTTCTTGCACACCAAAACTGCTCTCAAGAACCATCGTTCTTTCGATACGGAACATGTGTCACCTCTGTGGAGGGAACGACAGTCGATGTCTCTTCTTACACACATATATTTTTTCTACATGCAACACAGACTAATACAAGTGCAATGCTAAAATGTGGAATTATTCACAGCTCGTTTGGGACCCTTTATACATTAATTGAGCTTTTCTATATCCACTTAATGTGCATAATTCAAATTTGAACTACAAGCATATGCTCCAGGGCACCAAAATGGGTTACAAAATCATTTATATGTCCTTGGGCCCCTGTTTAGGTCCCATGCAATGATTAAAAACATCTTGGCATCGTGACTAGGATGCAAACGTTGAGAAACATTGCTTTGAAATCCCCATAAATTCGGAACTTGTATGATAATATTGGTTTATTGAATTCCCGTAAATACAAAACTTGTATGATAATCATTTGGTGCCACGCATCCAATTTTTTTTACCCCCTCCGTTTATTTTTACTTCACATATAAGATTTGGTCAAAGTCAAGCTAAACATAGTTTGACTAAATTATACAAAAAACATATCAACATCTACAATGCTTAGGTTATATAGTATGAAAGTTAATTTGTCAATGCATCTAATAATATTCATTTTAAATTATAAATATTTATATATTTTTCCTATAAAGCTAGTCAAACTTTACAAATTTTGAATTTGACCAAATCTTATATGCTAACTAAAAAACGGAGGGAGTACTTGATATGGGGGTGCCATGCGTGTAGCTGCAGGTTGATGACAGGACGCATGCGAGCTTTCCGCCGCGCAGGCTCAACGGGACGCGTGCGAGCTGTCCGCCGTGCAGGCTTGACAGGATGCGTGAGAGCTGTCCGCCATGCATGCTTGACGGGACACATGAGAGTCTACTACGCATGCTCATCGGGAAGCGATACTTTGACCTCCACCCCCCGCTCGCCTCGCTCCCAACTTATGAATTAATGGCGTCTGACCCGCTGTTTATCATGTGGTTAATGCGCCTGGATGGAGGGACTAGTTTGCTTGTGATCACTGTTTTGTTCGTGCCTCGCCAAGAACTTTGACGTTTCGTGATAACAGTACAAACAAACGAAATAATATAATAACAAATTTGCACCGGCAAAGGATAATAATTCTCTTACATATACATGATAATAAAAAATGCCAGAAGCGGTACCTCCCCAAAGACACAGGGGCAAAAGAAGAAGGGAGAGGTTGAAGAAGGAAGACAAAGAAAATGATCTGGCCCGCTTCTATCTAATTATTCATGGATTGCTGGGCGCGGAGTTCCTCAATCAGCTTCTTCATCGCCTCCAAGACCTCCATCTCCTCTCGCCTCTCATCCGTCATCTTCCGCATTGCGGCCATGGCGCGGGCTCTTTGCTCGAGAGCGTCGATGCTCCGCGTCGCGTACGCATGAAGTTCCTTCACACGCTCCACGGATTCCTTCAGCAGCCCCTCGCACTCGATGTAGAGCTTCGCCAAGTCTTCCAGAAGTTCCTTGGCAAGTTCTTTCAGCCTCCTCTCCGAGGCACTTTTCTTCTTGAGCAGTTTCTTCCAGGCGTCGTTCTCCTCCATAAGTTTCTCCACGAGGCCAGTCGCCCTGTCAACGGAGGCGTCGCTCTTCTCCAGCAGCTTCACCAAGTCATCGATCATCGCGTCCTTCCTATCGAGCTCAGTGCACATGTTGTCGCTGACTGAGGAATCCACGACTGCCAACTCGTCCAGTTCGCCTCTGAGGCGAATGCGCTTGTGATTGTGAGAGCCGACGCCTCTCCGCGAAAGATCCTCCCGGGCTTCCGCGGCGCCACCGGACATCTCTGCTGCGGCCAAAGCGGTGTGGCTGGAGCTCTCTGGCGATTCCGCGGCGCGGCGGCAGGACCTCTCGGTTGCTTCCGCGGCCTTGGTCTTTCTTCCCTGGTTATATCTCGAAGTTGACCCAGAACCCCCCTCCTACCGGCCATGGCAGCAGGAATGAAGGACTAACAAAGAAAGGCCCGTTTTTTTGGTGGCGGGGGTGAGGAATGTGCGGTAATTTTCGAGTACGTGTTTGTGTTTTTATAGCCTACTATAGTAAACAGCTGCTAAGTGGGAACACGTTTAAGTTTTGTAGGTGTGAACTGGTTTGAGAAAAAAATTTAGCGCGTGGTAATTTGGAAAGTGAAAGGAAACAAGCTCAATATTTATTGATGGTTTTAGTTCCCAAGCACGGAATGCTCTATGGTTTATAGAAACCGTTTGGGATGGCGTACGTGGGCCAAAGGTTTGATTAGACGGGACGCGTGCGAGGAGTCCACCGCGCAGGCTCGAAGGGATGCGTGCGAGTAGTCCGCCACGTAGGCGTAGCTGGCTCACCGGGAATCAAGCCCTTTGACCTCGGACCTCCACACACAGCCCTATTCTCTCCCAAGTTCTCCATTAGTGCTACACCTTCTCCTCCGGTCTTATCTATAAGGGCCGCCGCCGAGGATCGCCTCCTTTTTCGATGGACGATGAGGCGGCCAACAAGCAGGGGCGGGTCGAGGCTGAACCACACGAGACTCCGGCGAGCGTGGACTTCATCAGCAGCATCCCCGATGAGATGTTGGTAACCATCATGTCCCTCCTCCCCATCAAATCTGCCGTGCAGACCACCATCCTCTCCAGGCGGTGGCGCCCCCTATGGCACTCCACCCCATTGACCTCCTCGACGACGACGAGCTCTGCAGCGGGGATCACAAACGCTTGGAGGCATTGTCCCACATCCTCGCCACGCACACTGCGCCAGTCAGACGCCTTTCCATCGGCACTTTCTGTTCAAACTGCAAGGCCGAACCCAAGTTTCACGAGTGGTTCTTATCCCCCGCCCTAGATCAGCTCGAGGAGCTCAACTTTGATGCTGGACATGGGCGCTTGCTGCCTTCGTCCCTCCGCCGCCTTGCGCCCACGCTGCGCCGCGCTACGTTCATGCGGTGCCTTTTCCCTTAGATTAATGCTGCGCATGCTCTTCATCTCCCTAAACTAAAGCACCTCGAGCTCATTGGCGTCAGCATCTCAAAGTCGGATTTGGAGCGCCTACTCGGCGGCTGTACACCGCTCGAGTACCTTCGTCTTCAGATGATGTTTGGGTTCAGTAGCCTCCACATCACTACGACAAATCTCCGTATGATTTATGTGCATGTCTGGTGCCGCAACACGCTGTCAGTTGGGGAGTTTCATGATATGGTCATTGAGAATGCACTTTTCCTAGAGAGATTGTTTATACTTGATAAAGAATGTCGAACAAGAATCAGGGTCATTGACGCACCGAAATTGACAGTGTTGGGCTATTCGTGTGCTGAATTCTCCGAACTTGTTACAACGGGATCTATACCCGTTCAGGTACAACAATCTTCTTCTCATTCTTATTATTGTACATCACATTTTATCTAGTTTTTGTTGATCTATGTTTACCTATCATCCAGAAAATGATTCCCACAAGCGTCGCATTGTCTTTGCACACAGTGAAGATCTTGGCACTACAATCTATCGGCCCCAATCTGGATGAAGTTGTTAAGTTCCTTATATGCTTTCCGTGCACGGAGAAGTTATACGTCGAGGTGATGTTCCTTTCCTGTTAATTGTTAACCACAACGGAGTTCAATTTGTTGGTACTTTTACCCATGATTACAATGACAGATGTACTATACATTTTTTTTGAGATGTTAATCATGAACGATCGAAGATGGCATGTCAATCTATTAGTGTATTTTATAAATCATGCAAATCAAAGAGGCCCGTAGTGTTCAATACTGCATCTCAGCACTGATATGTTGTCTTCCTTTGTAGATACAAGCATGACTTGGAGTGGAAAAGGTGGCGCAATATAACAATCACATCGAATGCCTTGAATTCCATCTCACAGAAATTACTTTGAACGAGTACCGAGGCACCAATCCAGAGATTCAATTTGCCAGTTTCCTTGTTCAGAAAGCAACAGTGCTCAAGGTAATGAGGTTTGCACTATATTTAGTGCACCACAATGGATGGTTTACTGACCAGTGGAGGCGTCTACAGCGGAATGGAAAAGGCTCTGCAGAAGCTGATTTTCATTTTGGAAGTTCATATGACAGATTATTCGGAAGCGATTCTATCGAGCCGATATATGACTTATCGATGGATGATCCCTTCGCAGATATATTTCATCCCATGGATCCTGAAGATTGGATTTGATTTCTAATGTCAGTTTGTACCTTGTTGTCGGGGCACGGATGCAAACGATCACCTATGGGACCAGAGGTCCCTTGTGGTTCGGCAAGGGGGGGGGGTCACGTTGCACGAAGATCGGAGAGCATGAGACGGCACGACGATCATGACACATGCATTTTACCCAGGTTCGGGCCGCTGCTAAGCGTAAAACCCTACTCCTGCTTTTTGGTGGATTGATTGTAGGAACACGAAGAACGCAGAGCACCTAACCCCGGCAAGGACTGCTGTCGGGGAAGGAGCTGCAATGCTAGTACAAGTGTTCGGGGGTTCGAATTGCCAACCTTGAGCTAGGCTGCCTTGGGCCTCCTTTTATAGTGCAAGGGGTTACCACAATGGCAAAACAGTCATTATTTGTTGATTAGATAGCTAAGCAGAGCTATCATACCTAACTCTGGCATTTAGGACAAAATGCCATGATTACCTGCCTAGGTGGGCTCGGGGGTGCATCCCCGGCAAGCTCTTGCCACCGCTTGGCCGGTCGTTGCTTACGGTCTTGACACGCTGCAGGGCGGGTGTCAACTGAGCGTAACTTGCGTTCCGATGTGTCGCCACGTGCTTAGCGAGAGCTGATTAGCCGCCTGAGGGCTCGACACTGCATCGATAAGTGACAGGCGTAGCGATGTGGTGGATCGGTGGCTGGCTGGCTCGCGCCTGCCGGGGAGTGGCTTGCCGGGTCTTCTGGGAGGTGCGCATGTCTTGGTCCCCGGCAAGCGTCGGGGACGTGCTTGGCGCGTCGCAGTCCAGGCTTGGGCTGCCGCGTCGGGCTTGTTGAAGTCTTGTCTTGATTGTTGCCGGGTTTTTGCTTCTACCGCCTGTGCATAAGTCAGGGGGACTGGGTACCCCTGTACTAGTGCACCGACAGGAGCCCCCGGGACTGGCCCACACGTGCTCGTCAAGTGCCGTTGGGTCAGGCCCAAATTTCATGCACAGGCACGCAATGTGAGGGAGTAACTGCCAATTTATTGGTCAGCACTGACCCACCACCTCAGGCCGTTTCCGCCACGCGCGCCGCATGCATAGCGGGGAGTTAGCCACGGGCGCACGTGACTTAAAGTCCTGATCGTGGCAGAAACCGCAGCGCCATGGATTGGAGCAATGGGGTGGTTACCTGTTCGCGCGTGATCGTGGGCGATGGAATTGGTGGAGACGGGCGGCGACCCTTGGAGTGGAGGAGAGCCAGCCCCCCGCACCCTCCCCTATAAATTGGGGGTCGCGAGGGGCGATGCTAATCCATCCTTTGTAGCCACGAAAAACCAATCGGGAGCCCGTTCCGGCACCCTGTCGGAGGGGGAAACCATCACCGGAGGCCATCTTCATCATCCCGACGGTCTCCATGACGAGGATGGAGTAGTTTACCCTCGGGGCTGAGGGTATGTACCAGTAGCTATGTGTTTGATCTCTCTCTCTCTCTCTCGTGTTCTTGAGATGACACGATCTTGATGTACCGCGAGCTTTATTGATATAGATGAATCATATGGAGTTTTCCCCTCTCTATCTTCTTGTGATGAATTGAGTTTTCCCTTTGAAGTTTTCTTATCGGATTTGAGATTTTAAGGATTTGAGAACACTTGATGTATGTCTTGCGATGGGATATCCGTGGTGACAATGGGATGTTCTATTGATCCACTTGATGTATGTTTTGGTGATCAACTTGCGGGTTCCGTGACCTTGGGAATCTATGCATAGGGGTTGGCACACGTTTTCGTCTTGACTCTCCGGTAGAAACTTTGGGGCACTCTTTGAAGTTCTTTGTGTTGGATTGAACATGATGAATCTCAAATTGTGTGATGTATATCGTATAATCAAGCCCATGGGTACTCGTGGTGACTTTGGAGTATCTAGGTGACATTAGGGTTTTGGTTGATGTGTATCTTAAGGTGTTATTTTAGTACGAACTCTAGGGCTGTTCGTGACACTTATAGGGATAGCTCATAAGATTGATCGGAAAAGATAACTTTGAGGTGGTTTCGTACCCTACAATAATTTCTTCGTTTATTCTCTGCTATTTGTGAGTTTGGAGTGAACTCTTTGTCGCACGAGGGAGATTTACATATGATTCAACTATGTCAGTATTGTTGAGAGAACTTGCACTAGTGAAAGTATGAACCCTAGGCCTTATTTCTAAGCATTGCAATACCGTTTGTGCTCACTTTTATCATTAGTTACCTTGCTGTTTTTATATTTTCAGATTACAAAAACCTATATCTACCATCCATATTACACTTGTATCACCATCTCTTCGCCGAACTAGTGCACCTATACAATTTACCATTGTATTGGGTGTGTTGGGGACACAAGAGATTTCTTGTATTTGATTGCAGGGTTGTTTGAGAGAGACCATCTTCATCCTACATCTCCCACGGATTGATAAACCTTAGGTCATCCACTTGAGGGAAAATTGCTACTATCCTACAAAACTCTGCGCTTGGAGGCCCAACAAAGTCTACAAGAATAAAGTTGCGTAGTAGACATCAAGCTCTTTTCTGGCGCCGTTGCCGGGGAGGTGAGTGCTTGAAGGTATATCTTTAGATCTTGGAATTAAATCTTTTAGTTTCTTGTTTTTCACTAGTTTGGTTTTATAAAAGAAAACTATAAAAAAATGGAGTTTAGGTTGCATCAATTGGTTTGTCTTTTTAATGTCTTCCGTGAAAATGATGGTTTGGAAAATTGTGCTCAATTGGTAGAGGAAGAATTTATGAAAATACTTAATGAGAATTCCTTGAATGATGAGCATGATTGCAATATTGCTAGTATGAATTCTCTGAATATCCATGATGCTAATGATATGCAAAGCCACAAGCTTGGGGATACTATGTTTGATGAAGATGATATTTTTAGTCCCCCAAGTTTTGATGAGCAAATTTGTTATGATAAAGACATGCCTACTATCTATGATGATTATGATGATGACATGTATGCTATCAAGACTGATAGTAACCATGAAACTTGTCATCATGATTTTAATATTCAAAGTGGTTATGTCAATCAAGTATCACATGATAGTTATTTTGTTGTGTTTGCTCCCACTACTATGAATGAGAAGAAAATTGCTTATGTGGAGAGTGACAAATTTTCTATGCTTGTGGATCATGAAGATAATGCTTTATGTGATAGTTATGTTGTGAAATTCCTTCATGATGCTACTGAAAATTATTATGAGGGAGGAACATATGCTTGTAGGAATTGCAATAATATCAAGTTTCCTCTCTATGTGTTCAAAGTTTTGAAGTTATGCTTGTTTTGCCATCCTATGCTAGTTGATTCTTGCTCCCATAAATTGTTTTCTCACAAAATCCCTATGCATAGGAAGTGGGTTAGACTTAAATGTGCTTGCCATGAGATTCATGATGCTCTTTTGCATGTTTCAGTTATTATTCCTATGTGAGCATCATTGAAATCATCATGCCTAGCTAAAAGGCATTAAAGAAAAGCGCTTGTTGGGAGACAACCCAATACTTTTACTTTCTGTTTTTGTGTGTTCACATGATTAATCTACTGTAGTAATCATTTTTTGTGTCTTTTATTTCAATAAAGTGCCAAGTAAAGCCTTTGGGATGACTCGCCAGATGAGTAGAATTGATGCTGAACCAAGACAGAAACTTTTGAATCCAGTACAGGAATTTTCATTTTTTACTGGTGCGTGATAATGATCTGAAATTTTTACACAGTATTGATATACACATTCGTCAGGTTGTCCTAATTTGTCAGAATTTGTAGAGACAGGGAAGTATGGTTACACTACAGATCTTCACAGACTGTTCTGTTTTTGATAGATTCTGTTTTGCATGCATAGTTTGCTTATTTTAGTGTTCCCATAGCTTATATTCAGTGATATAAATTATGGGAATGATAGAATACAGTAGGTATCATGTGGGAACAATTATGAATCTTGTCTTGACAGTACCTAAGTGAATGATCTACCTTTATTATACTAACCCATCTCACGAAGTTCCATTAAGTTTTATGTGATTGAAGTTTTCAAGTTTTGGGTGAGACACCGATATGAGGAGAATAAGGAGTGATAAGGACCTAAGCTTGGGGATGCCCAAGGCACCCCCAAGGTAATATCCAAGGAATACTCAAACGCCTAAGCTTGGGGATGCCCCGGAAGGCATCCCTTCTTTCGTCTTCAACACTATCGGTATATCTTACTTGGAGCTATATTTTTATTCGTCACATAATATGAGTTTTGCTTGGAGCGTCATTTTATTTTGTTGTTCTCTGTTAGGTGTTATTTATAATCTTGTTTTTCAATAAAAAACTTCCAAGAATTGCATTAGGATGCTTGCATTGCATGTTTTGATATGTGCTGTGTAAAAACAGGAACTTTTGCTGTAGTGTTTGAATTTTCATATTTTACTGGAATGTGGAAAGTTCCTGAAATGTTTACACAGTATTTTCATATAAATTATTTAGCATGTCCTAAATTTTCATAATTTTTTGAGTTACAGAAGTACACTGTTTTCATAAATTGCTACAGACTATTCTGTTTGGACAGATTGCTGTCATAGTTTTGTTATCTACTTATTCTATAGTTTCCATAGCCTATATTGGTAGATATAAATTGTGGAAATGATAGTTAACAGTAGATGATGATTGAAATTATTGTGCAACTTTTCTTGTCAGTACCCAAGTGTTGATTTGTTCTTATGTGTACTAACCTATCTCACGAGTTCTTTTTGAGTTTTGTGTGGATGAAGTTTTTGAGAATAGGTGAAACCGTGGTATGAGAGGATTGAAAGAGATACAAAAGCTCAAGCTTGGGGATTCCCAAGGTACCCCAAGTAAATATTTCAAGAAGTCTCAAGCATCTAAGCTTGGGGATGCTACGCATCCCACCTCTCTTCATCAACAATTATCGGTTAGCCTATGTTGAGCCTAAATTTTTATTCGTTCACATGATGCGTGCTATTCTTGGAGTGCTATTTTTGTTTAGTTTGCTGTTTAAATAAAATACCCAGATCTGAAAATATTTATTGAGATAAGAGAGTCCTCACATAGTTATTTAATTGTTGGCTACTCATTGATCTTCACTTATATCTTTTTGGAGTAGTTTGTCATTCACTCTCGTGCTTCACTTATATCCTATGAGTAAATAGTTGAATGAATTGAATATCCTAAATCTTAAATTAAATATGCTTCATATACTTATCCCAGGTCGAGTAATGGCTTCACTCATAATAAGTATAGGTGGTAAAATTTATTGAAAGTTAGCAAACACCGCATTGGTCACTTGAACAATTCTTGAAAGAATATTGAAGGAAGAGAGATTCCACATATAAATATACTATCTTGGACATCTTCTATGATTGTGAGCTCATTAATTATTTTCAAACTCGAGCAAATTAGTTAAAATTGGACAAGGAAGACAACGTAATGAGTTATGTTTGGGTATATTTGTATAGAAGTTATATTGTTATGGATCCTCCAACATGTGGTGCTTGCTTCCACCTCATACTAGCCAAAACTTCCGCACCAAGTAGAAATACTACTTGTGCATCCAAACACCCTTAAACCAGTTTTGCCATGAGAGTCCACTATACCTACCTATGGATTGAGTAAGATCCTTCAAGTAAGTTGTCATCGGTGCAAAAAGAAATAAAAATTGCTCCTAAATATGTATGATCTTTTATTGTGAAGGGAAATAAGCGTTGTATGAACTTGTGATGGTAAAGAAATAAAAGCGACGGACTGCATAATAAAGGTTGCTATCACAAAGGGCAATACAACGTGACGTTCCTTTGCATTAAGGGTTTGCACATCCAAAAACAAAAAGCGCATGACAACCTCTGCTTCCATCTGTGAAGGGCCTATCTTTTACTTTCTAGTACTTACCTTTATGCAAGAGTCATGGTGATCTTCACCACTTCCTATAATTTGCCTTTTTCTCTTGGCAAGCGTCATGTGTTGGGGAATGATCTAGACATATATATCCAAACAAATATATTTGGTCATGAATTATTATTGTTGACAATTATCTATATGATAAATAAGTTGGGAGGCGAAACATTAAGCCCCTATCTTTATCTGTGTTCGATGGATGCTATTTGTTCTAAAAATGTGCTTTGAGTGTCAATAATCATGGAAGACTATATGATAGTTGAGTATGTGGAATTTGCTAAATCAAAGATCTTACATAGACCCTTCCTAAAAATAAGATGAATTGCAATTGTTCGATGACTAGGAATATGGTTTGTTAGTTTTCTAGAAACTTTCTGGTCTATACTTTAACATGTGAATAGCTTGTTACTTGATCATGAGAAGTTTTATGAGATGAGCTACTATTTATATTGATGCTAGAAAAAGTGATTGGAATTATCATTGATCAAACTTGTGCACTTGCTAGCATTCACACTTCATAAATTATTTCTTTTTTCATTTACCTACTCGAGGACGAGCAGGAATTAAGCTTGGGGATGCTGATACGTCTCCAACGTATCTATAATTTATGAAGTATTCATGCCATGTTTACAATAATTCTATATGATTTTGGTATGATTTTATTAGAACTAACCCGGACTGACGCTGTTTTCAGCACAACTACCATGGTGTCGTTTTTTTGTGCAGAAATACAAGTTCTCGGAATGAGCTAAAAATTTACGGAGAATATTTTTGGAAAATATAAAAAATACTTGAGCAAAAAGATACCGGAGAGGAGTCCCGAGGTAGCCACAAGCCTAGGGGGCGCGCCCCTGGCTTATGGGCTCCTCGGGAGTCCCCCTGACTTGATTCCAACGCCAAGTACTACTATAAATCCCGTAACCCCTAGAAAGAAACCTAGATCGGGAGTTCCGCCGCCGCAAGCCTCTGTAGCCATGAAAAACCAATCGGGAGCCCGTTCCGGCACCCTGCCGGAGGGGAAAACCATCACCGGAGGCCATCTTCATCATCCCGGCGGTCTCCATGACGAGGAGGGAGTAGTTCACCCTCGGGGCTGAGGGTATGTACCAGTAGCTATGTGTTTGATCTCTCTCTCTCTCTCGTGTTCTTGAGATGACACGATCTTGATGTACCGCGAGCTTTATTGATATAGATGAATCATATGGAGTTTTCCCCTCTCTATCTTCTTGTGATGAATTGAGTTTTCCCTTTGAAGTTTTCTTATCAGATTGAGTCTTTAAGGATTTGAGAACACTTGATGTATGTCTTGCGATGGGATATCCGTGGTGACAATGGGATGTTCTATTGATCCACTTGATGTATGTTTTGGTGATCAACTTGCGGGTTCCGTGACCTTGGGAATCTATGCATAGGGGTTGGCACATGTTTTCGTCTTGACTCTCCGGTAGAAACTTTGGGGCACTCTTTGAAGTTCTTTGTGTTGGATTGAACATGATGAATCTGAAATTGTGTGATGCATATCGTATAATCAAGGCCATGGGTACTCGTGGTGACATTGGAGTATCTAGGTGACATTAGGGTTTTGGTTGATGTGTATCTTAAGGTGTTATTTTAGTACGAACTCTAGGGCTGTTCGTGACACTTATAGGGATAGCTCATAAGATTGATCGGAAAAAGATAACTTTGAGGTGGTTTCGTACCCTACAATAATTTCTTCGTTTGTTCTCCGCTATTTGTGAGTTTGGAGTGAACTCTTTGTCGCACGAGGGGTATTTACATATGATTCAACTATGTCAGTATTGTTGGGAGAACTTGCACTAGTGAAAGTATGAACCCTAGGCCTTATTTCTAAGCATTGCAATACCGTTTGTGCTCACTTTTATCATTAGTTACCTTGCTGTTTTTATATTTTCAGATTACAAAAACCTATATCTACCATCTATGTTACACTTGTATCACCATCTCTTCGCCGAACTAGTGCACCTATACAATTTACCATTGTATTGGGTGTGTTGGGGACACAAGAGATTTCTTGTATTTGATTGCAGGGTTGTTTGAGAGAGACCATCTTCATCCTACATCTCCCACAGATTGATAAACCTTAGGTCATCCACTTGAGGGAAAATTGCTACTGTCCTACAAAACTCTGCGCTTGGAGGCCCAACAAAGTCTACAAGAATAAAGTTGCGTAGTAGACATCAAGCTCACCCTTCTGCTTCTTTGTCTTGAACTGCGCTCGCTCTCCCGATGCTCAGGGGGAGGGGCCGAGCGAGTGCGTTTGCAGAGCCTTTCTTCCGGACCTCTGTTCAGCTCCTGTCATGGGCATACGGTTCTGAACCGAAGGTTGGTCAGGGAAGCCTCGGATAGGGGAGCGGGCAACGTGGTGGCCGTATCGTGGACGGCTGCGGTGGTACGCCTGCCGCCATGCTGCCCGCTTCTTTAGTCTTGACGGAGCTCGACGTGGCTGACGTCGCGTCGGGATCTATGTTGGAGGTGCATCGTCGCGGCGGTCTGCGGTTCCCGCATTCCTTCTTCAAGGTGATGGAGAAAAAACGCCCACACGGCCACCGTGGGCGTGCGTGTGGTTGCAGCCGCGCGTCATCATTTACCGCGGTGAAGCTCTCCTCCCGCAACACTTTGGATGGAGCGTACGGGAGGGAGCTCTTCATCTTTGCGTGTTCTTCTAAGGCGGGGGACGGAATTCGCCGCCTTTGGCCACCGGGGACGACCATGCTCTCTGTGGGGGTCCCCGGGCCGCCACGCCTGGAACTTGGGCAATGGCCGGGGCGTCTCCTCGGGCGGTGGCGATGAGGAAGACGATGGCGGTCGGGGATCTACGACGCATCAGGAGCACGGATGAGGTCTCCGACGCGTCGCGTTCCCCGGCAGCACCATCATCACCAGCTGGGTCCCGGCAGCGCCACCATCTGCACCTGCCCTCCGCCTTCTTTCCCCTTGTTGGTCTTGTCCGCTCCGTCGGCTTCGTCCGCCCTGCCTGGGGGCAGGGCCCTTCTGCTCGCTGGTCGCGTCCCTCTGGTCCTGGCTGGGAAGCGTCGAATCCCGTCCAGGCGCTCCTTTTGCCCTATGCTCCTTATCTACCTAATCCCTAAGAGGAGAGGGACAAGAAAGGGATTACGGGGCACTTATCTTTTTTTATGTCAAAAGATGTAGGTGCTTGCCAAGTTTTAATGAATCATAATGTAATCTCTACCCATTTTGTATCGAAAATGAATGAGAATAAAGCGCCATTTTCTTCCTGCAAGTACTATCCTTTTCCTTTCCTTATTTATACTGCATTAGTATGTTTTGTCTTTGCCGCACGGAGCTACTTGCCGGGTCATCATTCAAACCACGAGTGCCAAAGTGGGGGAACGAGCCCCCGGCAACAGGTTGGCGTTGTTCCCCGGCAGAGCTCCTTGTCGGTATCGGCGCTTGTCACCCTTATAAACAAAGACAGGGGGACAACTCATCCTGACAAGGGCTTTCACCACGTGGATGACTCCACAACCCACAGTAAGGAAGATACTAAGGGTTTCCTTGAGAAATCGAGAAGTACTGAACTGGAAATATGCGATATACTTATCTTTTCCAAGCAGTATCTTCTTTTCGAGCGTGATGGGCCGCCATCCTTGTTCCTTTGTTCCTCTTCCCTGTTTTCTCGATGGTAAAACATGTAGGGTGAGAACAGTAACAAAGATTACGATTTCGTCAAGTGTTCTAGCAAATCCTTATAACTTAAAAGCGCTAACATTGCAGTCATAAAAAAATGCATAATGAGCAGGTAAGGATGATGATATGATACAATGCCTAGCTTTATTATTGTTGCACAAGGTCTGCGCCTGGCTTTGTACAAAGGGTTACATGCAACATCGGCAAGGCTTGTACAACAGGTGGCTGCCGGGGACTGAGCCCGGCAGCCGCGCCTTACGGGTAGAACTTACGAAGATGCTCAATGTTCCATGAGTTCTGCACTTTGGTGCCATCTTCAGTCTCCAGACGGACTGCGCCAGGTCTGGTGACTCGTACTACCCGGTAAGGGCTTTCCCACTTCGGCGTCAACTTGTTTGTACCCTTGGCGGACAGAACACGCCGAAGGACAAGGTCACCTTCCTCAAGGCTCCGGGCGTGAACCCTGCGGTTATGGTAGTGGCACAGAGCTTGCTGGTAGCGTGCTGCACGCACAGCAGCCCAGAGACGGTCTTCCTCGAGGAGCGTGGCATCGTCATGCCACAGCTGCTGTTGCTCTACTTCATCGTAGGCAAGCACTCGAGGTGACCCGTATATGAGTTCCATGGGGAGCACTGCTTCTGCCCCGTACACTAGGGAGAAGGGCGTTTGGCCGGTAGCTCAATTTGGTGTCGTCCTGAGGGACCAAAGAACCACCGGCAGCTCATCTATCCAGCGCCTACCGCTCTTCCGCAGCTTATCAAAAGTCCTTGTCTTGAGTCCTCGCAGCACTTCAGCATTCATCCTCTCGACTTGCCCGTTGCTCCTTGGGTGAGCAACAGAGGCGAAGGAGACCTTGCTTCCAAGGCTTTGGATATATTGCATGAAGGCGCGACTCGTGAACTGGGTGCCATTGTCGGTGATCACTCTGTTAGGCACTCCAAAGCGGCACACCAGTCCTTTCATGAACTTGATAGTTGCCTGTGCGGTCACCTTTCTCACTGGTTTCACCTCAGGCCACTTTGTGAACTTGTCGGTTGCCACGAACAAGAACTCAAAGCCCCCGACAGCACGGGGGAAGGGGCCCAAGATATCGAGCCCCCAGACCGAGAATGGCCAGGATAGAGGGATTGTTTGCAGGGCTTATGCTGGTTGATGGATGTTCTTGGAATGGAACTGGCAGGGTTCACACTTGGTGACCAGCTCAGTAGCGTCCTGGAGGGCAGTGGGCCAATAGAAACCCTACCGGAAAGCTTTCCCGGCAAGGGCCCTTGATCCAATGTGGGAACACATACTCCTCCGTGAATCTCTGCCAACAACCTCAGTCCATCCCCCCGACAGATACACCTTAATTTCACACCGTTCGGTCGTCTTCTGTACAGGGTGTCATCGACAAACTGGTACATACTTGACCGACGGGCTACTCTTTCGGCTTCCTCTTGCTCTTCTGGGAGTTCTCCTGTTTGGAGGAAACGGACTATATGCTACGCCCAGGTTGGAGCCCGTGGATCGACAACAAGGACTAAAGGCATCTCCTCGTCTCCAGGACCGCTTGTCTCGACCGCTAGACCCTGAGGTCCTGCGGGAGGGAGCTGCTCGTCAACCGGAACGGAATTCTCCCCGACAGCTTCTCTACCAGTGGCTTCGAGAAGCTCTGCCGGGAAATGCTTGCCAGAGTTTAGATTTCTTCTCTTCTTGGACATTGTTGATGGGGATACTGACGGTTGAGTGAGGTGGAGAACAAAGGTTCCTGGTTCCACAGGAAGCTTCTGCGCAGCGCACTTCGATAGATGGTTGGCAATGCTGTTTTCCGCTCGCGGCACATGCTCTGTTTGCAGCCCATCGAAGTGCTCCTCAAATTTCCTCACTTCTTCCACGTATGCCTCCATCAGCGGGCTCTCGTAATCCTTGTTAACTTGCTTTATCACAAGCTGAGAATCTCCTCGGACGATCAGCCTCTTTATTCCCAAGTCCACCGCGATTCTGAGTCCGGCAAGGATCCACTCGTATTCAGCGGTATTGTTGGTGGCTTCCTCCCAGGGGAAGTGCATCTGGACGATGTACTTGAGGTGCTCTCCGGTAGGGGCGATGAGGAGCACACCTGCTCCAGCCCTCTGGAGTGAGAAAGCACCGTCAAAGTACATGATCCAATCCTTGGGCGCTTCTTTGCCGGGGAGGATTGTCTCCAGAGCTTCATCATCTGGCGTGGGTGTGCATTCTGCAATAAACTCCGCCAACGCCATGCTTTGAATGGTGGACGTGCTCTCATACTTCAATCCGAAGCTTGATAATTCCAATGCGCACTCAACTATCCTGCCAGTGGCTTCGGGGTTTCTCAGTATGCGTTGCAACGGGAAACTGGTGACAACTGTTATCTCATGGGCTTGGAAGTAGTGGCGCAGCTTCCTCGAGGCCATGATGAGGCCGAAGATCAGCTTTTGTACTCCAGAGTACCTTGACCTAGCCCCCTGTAGTAGGGAACTGACAAAGTACACGGGCCGCTGCACCATTTTCTTCTTTGCCACTTCCTTGGATTCGCTGTCAACCATTTGCTGAGACCCCCCTTGATATGTGTCGAGTCCTGCCGCGGATGTTTCTTTCTCGTCCCCGGCAGCATTAGCAGTGGCTGCTGAATCTCCATCCACCTCCCGATGCGCCACCAGCGCTGCACTAACCACTTGATTCGTTGCCGCCAAATATAGCAGCAACGACTTTTGCGGTTTAGGAGCGACTAAGGTGGGAGCAGAGGATAGGTATTTCTTCAGGTCTTGCAGCACTGCATCTGCCTCTGAGGTCCACTTCATCGGGACAACCTTCTTCATGATTTTGAAGAACGACAAGGCGCGCTCAGCGGACTTGGAGATGAACCTACTCAACGCGGCAACACATCCGGTCAAGCGTCTGATATCCTTGATGGTCTTGGGTGCCTGTATCTGTTCGATTGCCTTGATCTTGTCGGGATTGGCTTCTATTCCTCGTTGAGATACGAAGAACCCAAGCAGCTTGCCGGATGGGACACCGAACACACACTTTTCAGGGTTGAGCTTCAGGTTGATCTTGCGCAAGTTTGCGAAAGTTTCCTCCAGATCTTGTATGAGAGTGGCTTCATCTTTGGTCTTGACCACAATGTCATCCATGTAGGCTTCCACATTTCTATGCAGCTGAGGTCCAAAACTAATTTGAACAGCCCCGGCGAAGGTCGAACCAACACTTTTTAACCCGAAGGGCATACGCACAAAGCAGTATGTGCCACATGGAGTTATGAATGCGGTCTTCTCCTCGTCTTCCTTGGTCATGAATATCTGGTGGTAACCAGAGTAGGCATCCAAAAAGGAGAGCAAGTCACATCCGGAGGTGGAATAAACAATTTGATCTATGCGTGGCAAGGGGAACGGGTCCTTCGGGCAAGCCTTGTTCAAGTCAGTGAAGTCTATGCAAAGCCTTCATTTCCCATTTGCCTTTCGTACCACCACCGGGTTTGCTAGCCAAGTTGGATGCAGCACCCCTCTGACCAAACCAGCCGCTTCAAGTTTCTTGATTTCCTGGGCAATGAACTGCTGCCGCTCCAAGGTCTGTTTCCTAACCTTTTGCTTGACGGGCCGGGCATGAGGACAGACAGCAAGGTGGTGCTCAATTACCGCCCTGGGAACACCGGGGATGTCAGATGGTTTCCAGGCAAACACATCGACATTCTCCTGCAGGAAGGTAACGAGCGCGCTTTCCTATTTGTCAGTAAGGGTAGCACTAATGGTGAAGGTACCACCAGTGCCATCCTCCCTTGCCGGGACTTTCTTCGTCTCAGGATAGGCGACCCTGGTCTTCTTGCTAGCGGAACTCTCTAGCAGGTCATCGTCGGGTGCAGCGCACTCCGAAGAGGTGTGCTTCCCGGAGTCCTTGCCGGGGTTCTTGCCAGTCTTCTCTATTTTCTTTGTGTCCTTGGCGGGAGCTGGGATTTCTGTGGCTTCAGCTGCTACCGTGTCGCGATACATCATAACTGCGTTTTTCTTGTCGGATGGGATGGAAATGACCCCAATGGGCCCTGGCATCTTCAAGGTGTTGTAGGCATAGTGGGATGCCGCCATGAACTTTGCCAGAGCTGGGCGACCGAGGATTCCGTTGTAAGGCAGTGGGATTTCGGCGATGTCGAACACTATCCTCTCTGTCCAGAAGTTCAACTCCCCGCCAAATGTCACAGGCAGGGTGATCTTTCCCTTGGGTCGGCTCCTGCCGGGGTTGATTCCTTGGAATGTACCCGTAGCTTTGAGATCTTCATCAAGGATCTGCAGTTTCTCAGCCACTCTAGGGGAGATCAAATTCAATCCGGCTCCGCCGTCAACTAACATCTTAGACACTTTGAGGTTGTGGATTGTCGGGGAAACCAACAATGGCAAACATCCGACCATAGTGGTACGGTCAGGATGATCCTCTTCGTCAAAGATGATGGGCGTGCGGGACCATCTGAGTGGCTTCCTAGATTCTGCAGCCGGTTCCACATCATTGACTTCGCATGCCCACTGCTTGATCTGGCAGCGAGAGGAATGCAACGATGCACCCCCGTCGACGCACATGGCTTCGGTTGCTTTCTGAAACTCCCTGTCGCTGGAATCCTCATCATCATTCTCATCTTTAGTCATATCGTCTGTTTCTTTTCTCGGCCTCTGGCGGGTTTTTCCTTTTGCTGTGGGGTTTTGCCGCGGCGACCTCCCCTGCCACCATGGCCTTTCCCGGCAGCGCCGTCCTGGCCTTTTTCCTTGTCGCGCTTCTCGTACTCGGCCCTCCGTTTCTCAACAAGTTGCTTGACCTGTCGGCATTCTTGGAGATCATGGCCCTTGGTGCGGTGAATTTTGCAGTACGGCCCGTCGGACTTCCCGATCTTCTCAGCGGCAGCAGCCTCCCGGCAATCAGCGCACACGGCAGCTCCCTTGCCGGGGGTTTTGGCTTTCACCTTCTTGCCTGCACTGAGGTCTCCGGAGCTCTCGACAACCAATATTGCTTTTTCCCTTATGGTTCTTGTTGCATTTCCTGACCCTTCCCTTCGGGTCGGGGGCGTCGTCGTCATCATCAGAGTCCACTTCAACACCCGCCTCCTCTCCGGGAAGTCGCCTTCCTTCTTCAGATCGAGCACAGTTATCTGCCAAGGTGTAAAGCTCATTAACAGTCTTGGGGAGCTTGACATTCATCTTGGCTCGCATCCTCCTGTTGCGCACGTTCGAGTGGAACGCGGCAATCACCACCGCGGGGTGGATCTCTGGGATGTTGCGGTGCACTCAGCTGAATCTTTGGATATACTTTCTCAAGGTTTCTCCCTCCTTTTGCGGGAGGACTTGGAGATCACTGGGCTGGCCTGGTTCTTGATGACCGCCGGTGAAGGCGCCAATGAACTCGTTGCATAGATCAGCCTAAGACGAAATGGAATTCTCCGGCAGGTGCATCAGCCATGATCTCACGTTTGGCTTGAGTGCCAAAGGGAAATAGTTGGCAAGCACCTTTTCATCTCTTCCTCCCGCAGCTTGAACAACTATCGTGTAAATGCCCAAGAACTCCGCAGGGTTCAGCTTCCCGTCGTATTTCTCAGGTAGCTCAGGCTTGAAAGCTCGGGTCGACGGCCAGCGGACCCGTCGCAGCTCGCTAGTGAAGGCAGGGCGACCAACCTCGTAAGGAAGGTACCCGCCAGCACTGGGCGCGGGGTCACCGATGTCTGGACCGTTGCGCTTGTCGGATTGACGGTGCGCTTCCCGGTGTCGCTTGATAGTGATGCGCGCGTCCTCTTTCTGCCGGTCTTCAAGGACGCGCCGTTGATTCTGGCGGTCGCGCGGGCCAGACGAGACTATGGACGCCTCGTCGAGCTCATCAGCATGCAAAGCTTGCTGCGGCTACCTCTGGGCCTGTTGTCGCGGAGGGGACTGCACCGTTGGGGTGGCCCCTCCGACGCGCTCGCCGTCCCGGGTCGCTGCTGTTGTTCGCGTACGTCGCGATGGCTCTGCATGCTGGGTCTTGTTGGCTTCAACGAAGGAAATCAAACTCTGAATGATGGCTCCCCATTCGTCCATCTTATCGGCTGCTGGCATGAAGTTGAGCAGCATCTGGACTCGCGCCATGGCCTCCTCTGTGGTGCCCGACATGGCAAAAGAGGCAGACCGCGATGTCGCTCGACTCTTGGTAGGACCAAGAGAAGCATTGCCTCGTCCTTGATGTCGTGCGCCACTCGTCGGAGCTTTCTGGTGGGCGGTGGGCCGATCCCCCGGGGCTGCGGCTCCGCTGGGCACTCTGTCTCGTTCTGCATGGTGTGCACGCCCAACAATCTCGCTGGCAACGGGTGCGGCCGGAGGGTCCTCGCACCGGACCGGGCGCTGCTGAGGTGGCCTCGGCCATCCGCGTGGCGGGGAGGTGATGAACGGTGGTTTCCCTTGCCCGCGATGTCGGGGCCGAGCTCCCCATGCTATTGTTGTGGTTGCTCCTCTCCGGCGCCTCCTGCTCCATCTCCGACCGCGAAGGACTGGACGGGGGCGCCGCCTGCGACGACCGCGTCGTCCATTATGCCCGCCTCGCCTGCAGCCGCCGCAGTGCCTACGGCGCCGGCGGCCGCGTGTGAGGGAGCCTTCGAAGTGGAGGGATGTGTGGCTGCACCGGATTTCTTCTTGGGAGCCATTGTTGAAGAAGATGACGATGGAGATCGACTCGCCGTTCATGAACTCGGGTTCGCGCAAATGATGCACGCGCCCCCCTACCTGGCGCGCCAAAGATGTCGGGGCATGGATGCTCACAATCACCTATGGGACCAGAGGTCCCTTGTGGTTCGGCAAGGGGGGGTCACATTGCACGAAGAGCGGAGAGCATGAGACGACGCGACGATCAGGACACATGCATTTTACCCAAGTTCGGGCCGCTGCTAAGCGTAAAACCCTACTCCTGCTTTTTGGTGGATTGATTGGAGGAACACGAAGAACGCAGAGCACCTAACCCCAGCAAGGACTGCTGTCGGGGAAGGAGCTGCTATGCTAGTACAAGTGTTCGGGGGTTTGAATTGCCAACCTTGAGCTAGGTTGCCTTGGGCATCCTTTTATATTGCAAGGGGTTACCACAATGGCAAAACAGTCATTATCTGTTGATTAGATAGCTAAGCAGAGCTATCATACCTAACTCTGGCATTTAGGACAAAATGCCATGATTACCTGCCTAGGTGGCGCTCGGGGGTGCATCCCCGGCAAGCTCTTGCCACCGCTTGGCCGGTCGTTGCTTACGGTCTTGACACGCTGCAGGGCGGGTGTCAACTGAGCGTAACTTGCGTTCTGATGTGTCCCCACGTGCTTAGCGAGAGCTGATTAGCCGCTTGAGGGCTCGACACTGCATCGATAAGTGACAGGCGTAGTGATGCGGTTGAGCGGTGGCTGGCTGGCTCGCGCCTGCCGGGGAGTGGCTTGCCGGGTCTTCTGGGAGGTGCGCATGTCTTGGTCCCCGGCAAGCATCGGGGACGTGCTTGGCGCGTCGTAGTCCAGGCTTGGGCTGCCGCGTCGGGCCTGTTGAAGTCTTGTCTTGATTGTTGCCGGGTTTTTTCTTCTACCGCCTGTGCATAAGTCAGGGGCACTAGGTACCCCTGTACTAGTGCACCGACACTTGTAATCTTTGAATTTGGGCCTTGTTATGCTAGAATTTGAACCTTGTAATATTGCTGGTATTTGTGATACAATATTTGAAATTGCATTGTGTTCTTTTTTGTTTATGCAATCATGTTCTTATAAGTACATATGTTGTTGTTCTGTAGGCACATCATCAATGTTGTGCAGACAGAGCAAATCACAGTACACACGGACTAAACTACGAAACCCGTCGGTGATGATTTGATCAACCGCTGACAATTGTATACCAACAAACGTTTTCCCACAACACACACAGGTTATTAGCACCAATCGTCTCTATTATTTCTGGTGTTCACACACGATTCTCATTACTCACCTGTTTGCTGTATATCGCACACATCTTGTTATGCCGAATCGTTTGTGTTCTGCTGTATCAGCGCACACAGTTTATCCGAGTGAACTGTATGCCGTACTTTGCACACGTATGTAGTTTTGCTAACCGTTTCTGTTATCTTCGCTAATCACAAACGGTTCATAAGAACAAACTGTCTGCCGTAGATCGCACACGCAACTACTTTTTGAATCGTATTTGATGGATCCACCTTCGCACATAGTTCGTGCCATTAGCGACGGAGCTTGAACTATACTGTTTGCGATTCATGCATCGCACACAGTTTCATCGAAGGGTCTCTGCTTGATGTGTCGTCTTTGGACCATTATGTAGTAGTGAGTACAAGATGGCAAAGAAGGTCGCAAAGCGAACTATGAGTGAAGCAAGGGGTCGGGCTTATGAGGACCTCTACTAGCGGTTAGACACGAAGGAAGGGGAAAGGGACATCTATAAGATGGCCAAGATCCAGGAGAAGAAGACAAGGGATGTTGACCAAGTCAAATGCATCAAGGACGGAGCAGACCATCTCCTGGTGAAGGATGAAGAGATTAAGCATAGATGGCGGGAGTACTTCGACAAGTTGTTCAATGGGGAGAGTGAGATCTCTACCATTGAACTGGATGAGTCCTTTGATGTTACTAGTAGGCGATTTGTGCGGTGAAACCAGGAGTCGGAGATCAAGGAGGCTTTAAAGAGGATGAAAGGGGGCAACGCGATGGGCCCTGATTGTATTCCCATTGAGGTGTGGAGAGGCCTCATGGACATAGTGTTAGTATGGATAACCAAGCTTTTCAACCTCATTTTTTGGGGCATACAAGATGCTAGAAGAATGGAGACGGGGTATATTAGTACCAATCTTCAAGAACAAGGGGGATGTTCAGAGTTGTACTAATTACCATGGAATTAAGCTGATGAGCCATACAATGAATCTATGGGAGAGAGTCATTGAGCACCGCTTAAGAAGGAGGACAAGCGTGACCAAAAACTCAGTTTGGTTTCATGCCTGGGAGGTCGACCATGGAAGACATTTTCTCGGTATGACAACTTATGGAGAGATACATGGGGCAAAAGAAGGACCTACATATGGTGTTCATTGACTTGGAGAAGGCCTGTGATAAGATACCACAGAATGTCATGTGGTGGGCCTTGGAGAAACAGAAAGTCCCAGCAAAGTACATTACCCTTATAAAGGACATGTATGATAATGTTGTGACAAGTATTCGAATAAGTGATGGTGACACTGATGACTTCCTGATTAAAATAGGACTACACTAGGGGTCAACCTTGAGCCCTTATCTTTTTTACTTGGTGATGGATGAGGTCACAAGGGATATACAAGGAGATATCCCATGGTGTATGCTCTCTGCGGATGATATGGTGCTAGTCAATGATAGTTGGAAGAGGGTCAATAGGAAGTTAGAGCTATGGAGACAAACCTTGGAATCAAAAGGTTTCAAACTTAGAGGAACTAAACCCGAGTATATGAGGTGCGGTTTGAGTACTACTAGGCATGAGGAGGAGGAGGAGGTTAGCCTTGATGGGCAGGTGGTGCCTCAGAAGGACACCTTTTGATGTTTGGGGTCAATGCTGCAGAAGAACAAGGATATCAATGAAGACATGAATCATCAAATCAAAGCTGGATGGATGAGGTGGCACCAAGCTTCTGGCATTCTCTGTGACAAGAGAGTGCCACAAAATCTAAAAGGCAAGTTCTATGGGGCGGTGGTTTGACCCACAATGTTGTATGGCACTGAGTGTTGGCCGACTAAGAGGCGACATGTGCAACAGTTAGGTGTGGGGGAGATGCGCATGTTGAGATGGATGTGTGGCCACACAAGGAAGGAGCAAGTCCGGAATGATGATATACGAGATAGAGTTAGGGTAGCACCAATTGAAGAGAAGCTTGTCCAACATCGTCAAAGATGCTTTAGGCATATTCAGTGCAGGCCTCCAAAAGCCCCAGTGCATAGCGGATGGTTAAAGCCTGTTGATAATGTCAATAGAGGCCAGGGTAGACCAAACTTGACATGTGAGGATTCCGTAAAGAGATATATGAAGGATTGGAGTATCACCAAAGAACTAGCCATGGACAAGGGTGAATGAAGCTTGCAATCCATGTGCCACAACCATGAGTTGGTCGCGAGACCTGATGGGTTTTTCACCTCTAGCCAACTGATACGTCTCCAACGTATCAATGATTTATGAAGTATTCATATTCACCTAGGTTTACAATACTTTTATATGGTTTTGGTGCACTTTATATGATTTAATTATAACTAACTTGGACTCACGTTGTTTCAGCAGAATTACCGTGTTGTTATTTTTTATGCAGAAAATAAAAGTTCTCGGAATCGCCCGAAACTTTTTGACATTTTTTCGGGACAATATGAGAAATACCGGAGCAAAGAACCACCGAAGGGGGGACACCTGCTGGCCACAAGAAAACAGGGCGCATCCACCCCCTGGGCACACCCTGATAGATTGTGGGCCCCTCGTGGCTCCGGTTAGCGTGATTCCAACACACAAAAATCCTATATATACAAAACCCCTCACAAATAAACTAAGAACTTCCGCTCCGCCACCATAAACCTCTATACCAAAGAAAACTCATCCAGAGCCCTGTTTCGGCACCCTGCCGGAGGGGGTAATCATCACAGGAGGCCATCATCATCATCCTGACGGTGTCCATGACGAGGAGGGAATAGTTCACCCTTGGGGCTGAGGGTATGTACCAGTAGCTATGTGATCTCTCTCTCTCTCTCTCTCTCTATCGTGTTCTTGAGATGTCATGATCTTGATGTATCATGAGCTTTGTTAATGTAGTTGGATCTTATGGTGTTCGTCCCTTGCTATCTTGTTGTGATGAACTGAATCTTTCCCTTTGAGATTTTGTTATGTGGGATTGAATACTTTGGCTTTGAGAACACTTGATGTATGTCTTGCATGTGGATACCTGTGGTGACAATGGGGTATTCTATTGATTCACTTGATATATGTTATGGCATCAACTTGCGGATTCCGGTGACCTTGGGGATCTATACACATGGGTTGATGCATGTTTTTATCCTACTTTATCTGATACAAATCTTGGGGTACTCTTTGAAGATCTTTGTATTGGAATGAATACGATGAATCTGAAATTGTTTGATGTATGTCGAATAATTAACCCACGGATACTTGAGGTGACACTGGAGTATCTAGGTGACATTAGGGTTGATTGGTATGTATCCTTGGTGTTATTTTAGTACGAACTCTAGGGATGTTTGTGACACGTATAGGAATAGCACATTAGATTGATCAGAAAGGATAACTTTGAGGTGGTTCTACTACCTACAACAATTTCATCTTATGTTCTCCGCTACTTATGAACTTTGGAGAGATTGAGATGAACTTGGTCAACGTCATGAAGCAAAAATATGAGGTAAACTTTACCTTCATGCCATTCATGTATACTCTTATAGCCCCCAGGGACCAGCTTAGTATGAAATAGTGAGCTAGTTCTTCAATATAATTGTTGGAATCAACCGTAGCCCCCAAGGCCGGGTCATTATGGTAATAATGAGTCGGTTCTTTGTGCATTATGAGAATAAAGCTTTCCACTTGTAGCCCCCAAGGGCCTGGTCATTATGATAATAATGAGCCGGTTCTTTGTGTGATATGCAATAATAAGACTTGTTGCCTATAGCCCCCAAGGGCTGGCTCATCTCATTGAGATAGCCGGGTCTTTCTATTTTGAAAATGGAGAAGTGAGGTACATTAGCCCCCAAGTGACATGTAGATTGCTTGCAACTGCATGGGACTTACAAGAATTTAATTTGTTAATGTTGTACCCCCAAGCGCTAGGTCGTCTGCCTGCGTCGGCTCGGGGCTTGAATCGTTGTTCGCATGCCTTATTTTGTGCAGGATTCTTTAGGCGAAACATAATCTGTTGTGGCCGACTTGCAAAGGCGGCTGAAACAGGAGAAAAAACTTAAGGCTGATGCAAACCTTTTGGCGGCTCGCCACCAAGATTCTGCCCGCCAGGCAAATGATCTCTTGAATGTAGCCAAGGCCAATTTTTAAAAGGAAAGAGCCGCCCTTCTGAAGCATGCTGAGGATGCGGAGAAAAATCTTGGATCTATGACCAATGAGTTGCAGACATTGATAAAACAACTTAACAAAATGATTACTGCCATCTTTGGTACATTTTCCTGATCCCTTGTTTTCGGCTTAAATTCCAGGTCAACACTTGTGCCGGATTATGTTGATTCTTATCCTCTTTGTGCAGGACGAAAAGATCACAATCTGGTGCAGAAGCCAATAGTCAACCTCAAAGCAATCTTCACATATGTGGAGCGGCTGTTCACAGGATCTGTGTATGCAATCATGGCAATGAAGAACCTCCGGCATCCTCCGACAAAAATTAAAGATATGCTGAATCAGCTATCTACAACCCCTCAGTGGGTTCAAGAATTCAAGAGATCGGCGACTCGAATGGGGGCAACACTTGCTAGGGGCTGAGCGTATCTGCCTCAGTTAGACCTTGCAGCGCTGGCAGGCGGGTTTCTAGAGTATAAGATTGACGGCTTTGTGTTTTCTGAAGAAGATTTCACCATATGCGTAAAAGGGACCGCCCACTGGCAACACTTCTTGCAGATGAGCTGGATTTGACAAGGTATCAAAATGCCTATTCCATGGAGATCAAGCGCATGGATCCACCTAAGGACCAATTTTCTGAACTCGTGCCCCCCGCTGTAAGCGTTCTTTTGCCCCTGATGTTGACCCGTCCGTTATCGTTCCTCGTGACTCAAACTTCAAAGCTTTGACCACAATTCAGTGGGTGCAAAAGGACCACCAGATCCAAGAAGATGAGCCAGCGCAAGCGGAGCGAGAAGCCACGGGTGAACGTGAAGACGCATAAGCTTGGATAAGCCGCTCTCCAGGAGTAATAGTGTGATCTTTGAAAAAAACTTGTTACATTTTTGTGGCTCCTGATGCGGTCCTATAATAGAGGTAGCAAACTTTGACCTGTCTCTCGTGCCATTGTGCACGCAACTTCTTAGTACTTGGTAATATGGCACCTTCGTTGTGGTTATTTTGCCTGACAACTTGGATTTCCAATGAGTCGCCATTTGATGAGCTTCATCCACTTTGTCTCGGATGACAAATTTTTGCCCAATGAGACCCCGTTTGTACAGTATCAAACGACAATATGAGCCGGCAATATTAGATCATCTATAACTGCTTGTGACATTTGATAGATGTGTATAAAATAACTGGTCATAGTACGACTGCAGTGTCTTAACCCGAACGTCAAATTTTGAGCCGGTAAAAATAAATGATAATATTGTACCTGAAAAATACATAAGAAATATAGTATCACAATAGAATAGTGCAGAAAATTTTACGGCCTTTATAGCTCGCTTTTCAGACTGGCTTTTGAGGCTCAAGTCTTGCTTTAGTGAAGCGGGTGTGATATCCCATGGTTTATCCTCGCTCTCTATAAGCCGGCTCTAACGTGACTGTGATGCCTTGGTTTTATGCTACAGTAATCTCTGTAATTAAGCTACAGTAATCCCGCACTAATGATGCCACGTCACCGCGTTTACTGTTGCTAAACTTGCGTTGGTTCAAACCCCGTTCAAATTCCGTTGCAAATTTAATTCGTTCGAAAGGTGGATTTTAAGAGTTGTGCAAAATTGAAAATAAAAATGTTGGATGGGTTGCAAATATTCTCTAAGGATTTATAAAATTGGAACCGGAAATTTTCGAAGTATTTTAGAGCCTCTAAATAATTAAAACTGACGCTGTTCAAAAAAAGAAAAGAAAAAGAAAAACCCTACTTGGCCTAAACAGGCCGGCCCAGCCGGCCACTATAAGGGGGGCCGGGGGCGAACCCTAGCGCGCCCCATCCGCCCCCGCTCCCGATTCCCCCCCCCACGCTGCAAGCGGCAGAGGCGCCCGGGCCGCGCCCGTTCCCCCCCCCCCCCCCGACGACGGGCCTGGCCCGAGCCGGCCGCCCCAGCCGCCCCGACCCGAAGCGACCCCGCGCCGGCCCGTCGCCGCACCGCCTCCCACCGGCGCCGCCCCGGCTCGTCTCGCCGCCTCCTCCTCCGTCCTCCGCCGCGTCGCCGCCGCCGCCTTCCGCCGCCTCGGACCGCCGCCCCCCCGTGAGCCCCCTCCCCCCCCGCCGGCGGCCGTCGCCGCCGTGCCGGCCCCCGCGCGCGCGCGTGTACGTGCGTGCGTGTGTGTGCTGGAGAGTGTGTGTGTGTTTGTGTGTGTGCTGTGTATGTATGTACATACTAAAAACAAAATTAGAAATAATAAAATTAATAAAAAATAGTTAATTAAATTAATTAACTAATTAGTTAATTAATTAATTAGTTAATTAAACAGTATTACTGTTTTGGATAATTAGGTTTTATTAATTAAAAGAATTTAGAATATTGCTAAATCTTTATTAAATCATATTAATTAAACCATAGCCCGGATTAAAAGTTTTGAACATGAAAGTTGCTCAGAATAATTCCACGAATCCGAATACGCAGTCCGTTAGTCTGTCACATGCCTCTAGCATAGCAAACGTGGAACTTTTCCATCGTTTTCGTTTGTCCGGTAAAAGCCAGAGACCCGGGAAATATCGTCAGATATTCTTCCGACCCGTCTGCGGCGTGTAATACTGCGTTAGTGCATGCCTAGCTCTGAATATTGCTATGTCATGCATCGTGATGCATTTGTCTGCTTTATATTTATTGTTTCTTCCCCCCTCTTCTTACCGGTAGACCTCGAGACCGACGCTGCTGCCGGGTACGACTACACGACTGACGATCAGCCTTTTGCCGCAGAGCAGCAAGGCAAGCAAACCCCCCTTGAGCATTCCGATATCGCCTATTCCTTTCCCTCTTATTCTTGCATTAGATTTTGCTACTGTATTAGTTAGCTCCTAATCTGATGCATAGCCTGCTTTTGGTAAACTGCTACTATACCTGCAACAATATCAACTGTTTAGTATAGGTTGATCAATGAATCCCCTGTGACCCCCTTAGTCCCAGTTGCCCCTGCTTCTTCATCGACGACTCGACGACCCGAAGACCCGAAGACTCGGTCAACCGACCGACGAGCCAGGCCCCTCACATCACCGCACACCCCTTAAGTATGGCACTGTAGAGCTACTACCGAGTGCCGAGGGTGATACCTCACTTAGCACTCCCGGTGTTAATTCTGTAGCATAGCTAATCGGTCGTGGGTATCGAGGGTGATTCCTCCGTCCCATTTATCGAGAGCGACTCTTGCCATACACATACCTCGAGTGGGATCCATCGAGGGTGATTCCTCGGATATCCACTTGGTGTATAAACACACAGTTACTTTAACTTGACATTGTTTACATGTGAAAGACGGGACTGGAGGGACAGGCGGTACCACCTTGGTTGAGGTGGACCTGAGTTCCCGACAGTCTTGAGACGGGTCGGCCCCAAGGGTACCCGTGTGTGAGATGTGGTGGGATGCGCCGGTAAGGCATCCAAAAGGTTATGTTGAGGCGTGGACGGGCAGGAGAGGCCCTTGCCACACATCCTCGAGACGGGGTGACGGGACCGCCCTTTATGGGTCGCGCTTGCCCCGCATTAATAAAATGCTAATGGGTTGGGTATTTGATCTGAGTTGGGTCGTTGGCCTTTTTACGCACCAAACCATCGCGTGGGAGAAGTTATGGGTACTCAGCGTCGTTGTATCAGCCGAAGCTCTTCGGACGTCAGCAATGGAGCGGCGCGCACCGGATTGGACTGGACAGTGCAGCTCTTGGACTGGAGTGTACTAGGTCTGCTTCCGGCCGCCCACGCATCGTGCAGAAGCGCAAGGGCAAGTGGGCCCACGAACCTGCGCGCTTAGGACTTAGACCGGCGGGCTGGCCTCTTCGTTGAGCCTAGGTGGGGCGACGACGTGCTGCTATCCCGAGGCCGGGCATGACCCAGGAAAGTGTGTCCGGCCGGAGGTGATCAGGCGTGTTGGAAATGCGGTGCACCCCTGCAGGGATGAATAATCTATTCGAATAGCCGTGTCCACGGTAACAGGACGACTTGGAGTTATACTTTGACCCCCTACAACTATAATTGTGATTTACTTTGAAATGAATGTTGGCTCCGAGATTGCTTCCTCGCAGGGAGTCGAGGAAGAATCTCTGGGCGTGGTTACTTAATAAAATTGCTATAATAATATGACTATATATGAGATATCAGTCTACTCTCTTCTAATGCTGCAAGATGCTGAAGATGCTAGTCTTCGATAGGACTAGGTCTTTCCCCTATTCTTGCTTTCTACAGTCAGCCCAGATAGACCCCATTCCCTTGATAATGATGCATACTTAGCATAGTTCTGATGTCAGTCTTGCGAGTACTTTGGATGAGTACTCACCGCTGCTTTGCTTCCTCTTTCCCCCTCGATACGATTCGGCGTTCAGACGATGGAGCCCAGGAGATGGAGTACACCGGAGACGACTACTACACCACCGCTGGAGCCTACTACTACGTGGAGGCTGCCCCCGATGCTCAGGAGTAGTTGGGAGGTTCCCAGGCAGGAGGCCTCGCCTCTTTCGATCCGCTGCTTATGTTTGTGCTAGCCTTCTTAAGGCAAAACTTGTTTAACTTATGTCTGTACTCAGATATTATGTGCTTCCGCTGACTCGTACTTTGTCGAGCTTTGTATTCGATCCCTCGAGGCCCCTGGCTTGTAATATGAAGCTGTATGACTTTAAATTTGTGTCTAGTGTTGTGTTGTGATATCGATCAGTGAGTCCCTAATCTTGGTCATACGCATTGCGTGTATGATTAGCGTACGGTCGAGAACGGGGGCGTCACAAGTTGGTATCAGAGCCGACTGCCTGTAGGTAGCCCCCTTTCCAACTCCTTGGCCGAAGTTGAGTCTAGTCATTGAAAAACTTTTACTAACATAGTTGTGTGGCTTACGGGCCCACTTCTCAATCGGGTGGTATTAGGATCTTTTATTCCTCGTCTATACTCTGGGTTCTGATCTCTCTTCTCTTTTGGGTTAAAGATTTTATTAACTCTAACTCTAGGTTCTCGTAACTACATCCCCCGGAGAGCCCCTCATTTCAGACGGTGGCTCAATTCATCAGAAGACTCCGAAGATACTCTCTGATGTTCTCCTGAGAACTTGTGCTCGTCGATTTTGGCGATTTCCTTCCATCGCCAACCTCTGCGGATAACTCCTTATCCTTATCGAGGATTCGTTGGTCCCCAGTTGTTCTCGTCTTTCACAAAATCCTTCCAATTGCTATTTGGTCTTCCGAAAATCCTCATTGGCCTTTTGCTATTGACCTTTCTCACCTGCTTGCATTATGGTTAATTCTGTATGTCTAGCAATATTCTTTAAATCCTTGGTGGTTGTCATTTGATTTTATTGATTCAACCTGTGTGTGAATGCATGCAGTCATCAGTTGTTTCTCATAGATTATCTTTCCGGCTCATACGTCTTCCCAACATTAATTGGTTCTCGACAAATCAACCTTGTTTGATTGTCCATCTAAGTCCGCTCATCTTATTTGTATTTGATCGGAGCATCTGATTCTGATACACAATTGGGAAGTCTTAATTCCTTTAGTTATTTAAGCATCAAATTAATTGGATGTTCTATGATCCGATGCCTTGCATTCTTCTCCCTCTGATTGGGTACCGATACTCACATCAGGTCCTTTGTGGACCGCCAGACACAGTGTTGGGTTATTATCCGATAGCATCCTTCGCATTCAAAATTCTTGTGGTGTTCTTCCCCTGATACATGATTCCATTGGTAAATTGTGTCTTCTCCCTCTCGTAAGTTGTATCCTATGCTTTTGTCAGCCATGCTCTTTTGTCAAGCATGTGTTAATTACTCTTGAAGCTTGTGGTATATGTTCCTAAGATGCCCCGATGGGTTGAACCTATGCCTTCCTTAATTCGTGTGAACTCAAGAGTTTTCACGAGTCCTACTCTTCTGGTGTTTTGCCGGATAATCTTTCAAAGCTACAACCTGATTTGATACTTTACAACCGTGGTTCCGACCATGACTGTTCTTCTTTGATCCCATTTCTAGACCAGTTTAAGCACTTGTATTCTGCGGATCAATACATCGGTCCAAGCTTTAATTCTGATCTACATCCGAGTATTACCCCTGGTATCTCGAGAAAATCATGGAGCTACATAACTTCGTATAAGCTCCTCATCAGCTATGTTTTCCTTCACTGTTTCCAGTTTCTTCTTGTTCTGAGTTGTTGGACACTCAAGGACACCGATAATTGAATCGAGCCCGCATTGCGATTCGACAACTCTTAGTAATCTTCTTTGCTTATGAGTTTGTGACCGATCATGTTTTTCCAAGCTGTTTGGCTACATCATCATCGTCATGCTAAGGCTTGACCATGCTATTTATATCCTTCATCCCCGGAACACAATTCCAACAGTGCTCTAAGCTTACATCGAGATTGCAACGTCATGTTGGTTGTCTTGAAGGCAATTTCGACTCTGAGCTAGCACTCTAAACTGTGGTTCCGACCACCCTTCGCTTCATCATTTCTTTGCTTGATGTCGTCGCTGATCGATTACATCTTCAAGAGACTTCTCGGCAAATGTGTCGTGATCCTCATCAGCATTCTGGGCTCTTCCAGGATATCAATTAAAATTCATGATGAGACTAGCATCCTTGCCCCTTGGTAATTGGTATTGCCGTTGACGACATCCTTGCCTCCCTTCCAAATGCAGACTTGGTCTTATTTTGGGTGCACCTTTCGATTAATGTTGAATTATGGATGTTTTTCCTTCGGGCATACCTCAATATATCATCTGGTTTTGTTCACTCAATCGTAGAGATCCTTCGTTGCGGAAATCTTGATGAAATGTTGCTGAGCCCATCAGCCACATCCTCTTCTTCTTCGTGGTTCATGATGAACAGTTAAGCTAGTGTTGGAAATCTTGAAAGCATTATCTTTGTGCCTAACTCATGAAGAATATGTTGGATAAAAGGAGTGTTTTTCTCTAAGTTCACATGCATTTTTGCCGTCGTGATTATGAGAAAATTTTGTTTTCGCTTCCTCTGAAATTGTTCCAATTCATTCATGCATATGCGAAGCATTCTATGGTTTGATAGATTTGCTACCTTCACTCCATATATATTTCCTAGCACGCCAAGCCACTGATTGATTTGATCTGGAAAAGGAAGTTCCTCGTAAGAGCTAATCCAGACTTACACATGGAACTTTGATATCCTCTATGATGGTCCCCAACCAGAACTTGATTGCATTCCATTCTAGAAACTTCCATGTGGGCACGAATGTCTTGACATTGTGTTCATATGTCTTGCAGTCTGGCTAATGATTCAAGGCTTGCTTCTGTCGTTCATTCCGAGATTCTTGCAACATCATCTCGTAGATCTGTGTTGCATCCTTTTCTACTCAGGCCTTTTATGTCTGAGGTATCCTGACACCAACCAGATCTGAATCTCGGGCAGATGCCATGGTTGGATCTTGTCCAAGAATTATGACATTGGTCCTTATGTAACCCGGTAAGATGAATTCATATATAGCACACTTGACCGGAGGACCTATTGTTGTAGTATCTTGTTCAACAAGATTAGCCTTTCTTCCATGAGGAAATTGTAAGGCTTGTGTCATAAGTTGTTCCTGATGGATCCCTTGTGTCCCCAACGTCTGATCTTACCTGGTGACCATGTCGATGCTTCCCCGAAGCATGGCTGTGATACTCCAATCATCAACAAGAACATAGGAAGCGCAATGCTAAATGTTTCTTGATCAATTATCCAAACGCCAGTGTATGGGTAATATCATGAATTCCTGAACATCTTCGTCTTATACTGGAGAGGCTTCGAGAACATCAACTTTATGCAAAGTATTCAAAGTGTGAGTTCTGGATGGACGAAGTGACCTACCTTGGTCATGTGATCTCCAATGATGGTATTGCGGTCAACCCTGAATGAGTTCAGGCTATTCTCGACTGGACTCCCCCGAAGAATGTCAGGCAAGTCAGAAGTTTTCTCGGACTCGCCAGCTATTGCCGTCGATTCGTCGAGAACTTCTCCAAGATTGCCAAGCCCTTAACTAATTTGCTGCACAAAGGTGTTAAATATGAGTGGACAGAAAAATGTCAGGAGAGCTTCCAGGCACTTAAGGACAAACTGACATCTGCTCCAGTGCTTGCTCCTCCGGATACTCGTAAGGACTTTGTCATTTATTGTGACGCTTCGCGTCAAGGAATGGGCTGTGTCTTAATGCAAGAGCGCAGAGTGGTTGCTTATGCATCTCGTCAATTGCGTCCTCATGAAGAGAACTACCCAGTTCATGACCTTGAACTTGCTGCGGTAATTCATGCATTGAAAGAGTGGCGTCAATACCTTGTTGGAAATCGTTGCGAGATCTACACCGATCACCAAAGTCTGAAGTACCTGTTTACTCAGCCAGATCTGAACCTCCGTCAACAGAGATGGATGGAGCGCATAGCAGACTACAATGTGGGTATTTCTTATACACCAGGCAAGGCTAATGTAATGGCTGATGCTTTGAGCCGCAAGTCATACTGCAATCACCTTCAGGTTCACAAGGTTCACCCCCTTCTTCAAAAGGAATTCCGCAAGCTGAACCTCCATATTGTTCCTCAGGGTTATCTCACTCCCCCTCCTGAAGGATCCTACAAAATGAACCTCCACGTTGTTTCCCAAGGTTCTCTTAATACCCTGGTTGCTAAACCAGATCTTGTGGACGTCATCAAGTGGATCCAGAAGTGTGACAGTGAAGTCGAGAGGATTAAATTCGATCTCGCAGAAGGAAAGCCCTCACCCTTCACTATTGCTGAGGATGGTGCTTTGTACTTCAAGGGCCGCCTAGTGGTACCGAGTAAGGAGGAAAACAATGATTTGACTTAGGAGGTCATGAAGGAAGCACATGACACTTCGGTGTCTATTCATCCTGGTAGTACCAAGATGTACCAAGACATTCGTCAAAGATTCTGGTGGTCTAACATGAAGCAAGACATTGCTCGCTATGTTGCTGAATGTGATGTGTGCCGTCGTATCAAAGCAGAACATCAAAGGCCTGCTGGAACTCTACAACCTATTTCTATTCCTGAATGGAAATGGGATCATGTTGAAATGGACTTCATTACTGGTTTTCCCAGGTCGCAGAAAGGTAATGATGCTATTCTTGTCGTCATTGACCGACTTTCCAAAGTTGCACATTTTCTGGCTGTCAAAGAAACTATTACTGCTAGTCAGCTGGCAAATCTCTACATGTCCAGAATTGTTTCACTTCACGGTATTCCACTGGTTATCAGTTCAGACCGTGGCAGTTTATTCACTTCAAGGTTCTGGGCAAGTTTCCAGGAAGCTATGGGAACTCATTTGTCCTTCAGCACCGCTTTTCACCCTCAATCCCAAGGACAAGTTGAAAGAGTCAATCAGATTCTCGAAGACATGCTTCGAGCTTGTGTCATTTCTTTCGGCAAGAAATGGGAGGAATCTCTCCCGTATGCTGAGTTCTCCTACAACAATAGCTATCAAGCTAGTCTGAAGATGGCTCCTTTTGAAGTGCTATATGGGCGTAAGTGTCGGACTCCTTTGAATTGGTCAGAAACTGGGGAACGTACACTTATCGGTCCGGATATTATCCAACATGCCGAAGATCAAGTCCGCATTATTCATGCAAATCTGAAGGCTGCTCAGTCTCGTCAGAAGAGTCAGTATGACCGTCATCACAAAGATATGGTCTATCAACCTGGCGAGAAGGCTTATCTTTGAGTCACGCCAATGAGAGGTACACACCGTTTCGGGATCAAGGGCAAGCTGGCTCCTCGATATATTGGTCCTTTCACTGTTCTCGAAAGGCGTGGTAAAGTGGCATATCAACTGGAACTACCGCCAAACCTTTCTTAGGTTCACGATGTGTTCCATGTGTCACAGCTTCGTCGCTGCTTCAAGGATCCTATCCGAGCAGTGGATCATGATATGCTTGAGCTGCAACAAGACCTTTCTTACAAAGAGCAACCAGTCCGCATTCTCGATGAAACTGAACGTCGGACTCGTCAGAAGGTTACCAAGTTATTCAAGGTGCAGTGGGCAAATCATTCTGAAGATGAAGCCACTTGGGAACGCGAAGATCATCTTCGTGCAGAATACCCCGGGCTCTTTCCTTCTACTTCTTAATTCTCGGGACGAGAATTCTTTTTAGTAGGGGAGAATTCTGACGCCTTGGTTTTGTGCTACAGTAATCTCTGTAATTAAGCTACAGTAATCCCGCACTAATGATGCCACGTCACCGCGTTTACTGTTGCTAAACTTGCGTTGGTTCAAACCCCGTTCAAATTCCGTTGCAAATTTAATTCGTTCAAAAGGCGGATTTTAAGAGTTGTGCAAAACTGAAAATAAAAATGTTGGATGGGTTGCAAATATTCCCTAAGGATTTATAAAATTGGAACCGGAAATTTTCGAAGTATTTTAGAGCCTCTAAATAATTAAAACTGACGCTGTTAAAAAAGAAAAAGAAAAACCCTACTGGGCCTAAACAGGCCGGCCCAGCCGGCCACTATAAGGGGGGCCGGGGGCGAACCCTAGCGCGCCCCAGCCGCCCCCGCTCCCGATTCCCCCCCGCCGCCGCCAGCGCCAGAGGAGCCCGGGCCACGCCCGTTCCCCCTCCCCCGACGACGGGCCTGGCCCGAGCCGGCCGCCCCGACCCGACGCGACCCCGCGCCGGCCCGTCGCCGCACCGCCTCCCGCCGGCGCCGCCCCGGCTCGCCCCGCCGCCTCCTCCTCCGTCCTCCGCCGCGTCGCCGCCGCCGCCTCCCACCTCGTCGCGCGCTCGCCGCCCTGCCGCCTCGGACCGCCGCCCCCCCGTGAGCCCCCCCTCCCCCGCGCGCGTGTACGTGCGTGCGTGTGTGTGCTGCAGAGTGTGTGTGTGTTGTGTATGTATGTATGTATATACGTACGTACGTATGTATGTACATACTAAAAACAAAATTAGAAATAATAAAATTAATAAAAATAATAATTAATTAGTTAATTAAATTAATTAACTAATTAGTTAATTAATTAATTAGTTAATTAAACAGTATTACTGTTTTGGATAATTAGGTTTTATTAATTAAAAGAATTTAGAATATTGCTAAATCATTATTAAATCATATTAATTAAACCGTAGCCCGGATTAAAAAGTTTTGAACATGAAAGTTGCTCAGAATAATTCCACGAATCCGAATACGCAGTCCGTTAGTCTGTCACATGCCTCTAGCATAGCAAACGTGGAACTTTTCCATCGTTTTCGTCTGTCCGGTAAAAGCCAGAGACCCGAGAAATTTCGTCAGATATTCTTCCGACCCGTCTGCGGCGTGTAATACTGCGTTAGTGCATGCCTAGCTCTGAATATTGCCATGTCATGCATCGTGATGCATTTGTCTGCTTTATATTTATTGTTTCTTCCCCCCTCTTCTTACCGGTAGACCCCGAGACCGATGCTGCTGCCGGGTACGACTACGCGACTGACGATCAGCCTTATGCCGCAGAGCAGCAAGGCAAGCAAACCCCCCTTGAGCATTCCGATATCGCCTATTCCTTTCCCTCTTATTCTTGCATTAGATTTTGCTACTGTATTAGTTAGCTCCTAATCTGATGCATAGCCTGCTTTTGGTAAACTGCTACTATACCTGCAACAATATCAACTGTTTAGTATAGGTTGATCAATGAATCCCCTGTGACCCCCTAAGTCCCAGTTACCCCTGCTTCTTCATCGACGACTCGACGACCCGAAGACCCGAAGACCCGAAGACTCGGTCAACCGACCAACGAGCTAGGCCCCTCACATCACCGCACACCCCTTAAGTATGGCACTACAGAGCTACTACCGAGTGCCGAGGGTGATACCTCACTTAGCACTCCCGGTGTTAATTCTGTAGCATAGCTAATCAGTCGTGGGTATCGAGGGTGATTCCTCCTTCCCATTTATCGATAGCGACTCTTGCCATACACATACCTCGAGTGGGATCCATCGAGGGTGATTCCTCGGATATCCACTTGGTGTATAAACACATAGTTACTTTAACTTGACATTGTTTACATGTGAAAGACGAGACTGGAGGGACAGGCGGTACCACCCTGGTTGAGGTGGAACTGAGTTCCTGACAGTCTTGAGACGGGTCGGCCCCAAGGGTACCCGTGTGTGAGATGTGGTGGGATGCGCCGGTAAGGCTTCCAAAAGGTTATGTTGAGGCGTGGACGGGCAGGAGAGGCCCTTGCCACACATCCTCGAGACGGGGTGACGGGACCGCACTTTATGGGTCGCGCTTGCCCCGCATTAATAAAATGCTAATGGGTTGGGTATTTGATCTGAGTTGGGTCGTTGGCCTTTTTACGCACCAAACCATCGCGTGGGAGAAGTTATGGGTACTCAGCGTCGTTGTATCAGCCGAAGCTCTTCGGACGTCAGCAATGGAGCGGCGCGTGCCGGATTGGACTAGACAGTGTAGCTCTTGGACTGGAGTGTACTAGGTCTGCTTCCGGCCGCCCACGCATCGTGCAGGAGCGCAAGGAAAAGTGGGCCCACGAACCTGCGCGCTTAGGACTTAGACCGGCGGGCTGGCCTCTTTGTTGAGCCTAGGTGGGGCGACGACGTGCTGCTATCCCGAGGCCAGGCATGACCCAGGAAAGTGTGTCCGGCCGGAGGTGATCAGGCGTGTTGGAAATGCGGTGCACCCCTGCAGGGATGAATAATCTATTCGAATAGCCGTGTCCACGGTAACAGGACGACTTGGAGTTATACTTTGACCCCCTACAACTATAATTGTGATTTACTTTGAAATGAATGTTGGCTCCGAGATTGCTTCCTCGCAGGGAGTCGAGGAAGAATCTCTGGGCGTGGTTACTTAATAAAATTGCTACAATAATATGACTATATATGAGATACCATTCTACTCTCTTCTAATGCTGCAAGATGCTAGTCTTCGATAGGACTAGGTCTTCCCCCTATTCTTGCTTTCTACAGTCAGCCCAGATATACCCCATTCCCTTGATAATGATGCATACTTAGCATAGTTCTGATGTCAGTCTTGCGAGTACTTTTGATGAGTACTCACCGCTGCTTTGCTTCCTCTTTCCCCCTCGATACGATTCGGCGTTCAGACGATGGAGCCCAGGAGATGGAGTACGACGGAGACGACTACTACACCACCGCTGGAGCCTACTACTACGTGGAGGCTGCCCCCGACACTCAGGAGTAGTTAGGAGGTTCCCAGGCAGGAGGCCTCGCCTCTTTCGATCCGCTGCTTATGTTTGTGCTAGCCTTCTTAAGGCAAAACTTGTTTAACTTATGTCTGTACTCAGATATTATTTGCTTCCGCTGACTCGTGCTTTGTCGAGCTTTGTATTCGAGCCCTCGAGGCCCCTGGCTTGTAATATGAAGCTGTATGACTTTAAATTTGTGTCTAGTATTGTGTTGTGATATCGATCAGTGAGTCCCTAATCTTGGTCGTACGCATTGCGTGTATGATTAGCGTACGGTCGAGAACGGGGGCGTCACAATGACTCAAGCCGGTGTTTCAACCTTGATAAGTTCTGGGTCCAGATGGATTGACTTATCAAGAGTACACGGGGTCACCTGTTCAGAGTAGCATCTTGCAAACAGGTGATACGTCTCCAACGTATCTATCATTTTGATTGTTCCATGCTGATATATTATCATTCTAGGATACTTTTTGGGTCATTATTTACCAACTTATATTTATTTTTAGCACTAACCTATTGACCCAGTGCCTAGTGCCAGTTGCTGTTTTCTGCATGTTTTTTACTTTGCAGTTTTTCTTTACCAAACAAAGTACAATTGTCACGAAACTTTTTGACGATTTTTTCTAGACAATAACAATACCTGGAAGCTTCGGGAGATGGCCGGGAGCTGCACGGAGGCTCCACGAGCCGTCAAGGCACGCCCCAGAGGGGGGCACTGTTGGCTTGTGGGCCCCCTGTGGCTCCACCGACATCCCTCTCCGGCCTATAAATTCTTATTAATCCCAGAAACCCTCGGGGGAGTCCCGATGTCACGCCCAAGATGCGATCCTATCCTTATTTTGGCACGAGGGCCTCGACAGGGATAGAAGCGCATCTCGTCGTTTCGCAAGAATGCATATCATTACAAGTACATGTAAAGAAGAGATGAGTATATGGAATTGGCTTACACTCGCCACAAGCTACATCAATATCACATCAATACAACAACATATCCAAACATCATACAGAAGAGCAGGGTCCGACTATGGACAAAAAGAAACGATAAAATGACATCCATCCTTGCTATCCCAGGCTGCCGCCTGGAACCCATCCTATGATCGAAGAAGAAGAAGAACTCCAATTCAAACAAGCATCGCGCTCACGTCAAATCATCGCATTACTTGCACCTGCAACTGTTGTTGTAGTAATCTGTGAGCCACAGGGACTCAGCAATCTCATTTCCAAGGGTATCAAGACTATTAAAGCTTAATGGGTGAGGTATGGTTAAGTGGTGAGGCTGCAGCAAGCGACTAAGCATTTATTTGAGTGGCTAACTTACGAGTACAAGAATAAAGGGGGATGATTGTCGAATAAACGGACGTGATCTAGTAATGATCTCTAAGAGATCCTGAACACCTACTTACGTCAAACATAACCCCACCGTGTTCTCTCTCGGATAAGGACTCACGAGAAGAGACAGTCACGGTTACGCACACAGTTGGTGTATTTTATTTGAGTTTACTTCAAGTTTGCTATGACCAGGTGTTAAACAAAGTTTCCAAGTTGCCACGTAACCGCAAGCACGGCTTTCCGAAAGATTTAACCCTGCAGGGGTGCTCCAACTCATCCATCACAAATTAACCACACGCCGCGGGAATAACCTCGACCACGAATCTCGTGATCTTCCTAGGCAATTCCACTGGAAAACCGCAACCTCGAGATAGCCCGAAGTATTATCGGAATTCCTCGCACAAGACGTTCGAGAAAGGTAAAACAAGTCCAGCAAGGCCTCTCGGTGAGCCAGATCCGCATCTAGAGCCGCGCGCTCTCTATCTACGGGCATCATCCGTCTATGCGAAGTGGACGGTAGCCTGAAAATGCCTCGAGTTGCCCCGAGGTGGCACCGCCAACTGCTAGGTAGGTGGACCAACACTCATGAGGAGCACTGGCCCGGGTTGTTGATTAATTATCCACGGGGTCCGGAAAGTCCCTATGCAATTTTATTAGTTATTAGGCAAATGTAGTACCAATGTTGGGCGTTGCCAGACAAGTTTTATCCTAAAAAGAAAATCAAGGGGGTCCCCATAACAACCCCGAGCATGTTAGGAGTGCTCAATTATGGAACATAACACCGGTACACAAGTAACTAGGGCGGCAAGAGTGGAACAAAACAACGAGCAAAAGGCCAAGCCTTCCACCCTTTACCAAGTATATATGTGCATTAAATTAAATAGCAATAATATTGTGATATAACAAATCCATGTTGACACATGGAAACAATTGCACCTGCAACTAGCAACGCTATAAGAAGGACTTAGCAAGCGGTAACATAGCCAAACAAAGGTTTGCTGGGATGTGGAGGGGTTAGAGGTTTTTCATGGCAATTTGGGAGGCTTGACATACAAGTGGTAGGTAGCAAGACAACGATAGAAACGAGACATCTAGCATGGCAATGATAGTAATGGTATCCAGGGAAATGATCATCTTGCCTGAGATCCCGCTTGGAAGAAGAACGAATCCATGAAGAAGACGAGCCAACGTAGTCGAACGAATCCTCACACTCCGAACGCTTTCGGAACTCTATCGAGGAGAAACAATTTGGAAACAACAATCTACACACGATAACACCACAACATATGCATGACATGATGCACTTCAAATATGACGCATGTTATGCATGACATGGCAAGCACAACAATCAACTTCTACACATTAAGTGAAGCTCAATATGCAACGAGTTGCATATTGACGAAACTCCACATTCGAATATTTAGTTCACTCTCGTTTAGGTACACGACAATATTAAATGTTGTTAAACATGGCAAGAGGTGAAGCATAAGTAAACTACACATCTAGGCAAGTTTAAATGAGGCCGGAAACAACATATAGCATTTCCGAAACGACCCCATATGTTAATTTTGAAATTGGTCCAGATCTGAACTAATCATGTTTTATATTTTTTTTAAACAAGAAAATAAAGTAGACCATGCAATTCTACACGTCATTCTAGTCGATTTACATATATGGAACATCTCAAACGGAGCTACGGTCTAAAAGATATGACCTTCACAAGATGAAAATGACATGAATGCAAAATGCATGAAAATGACAACCACAAACACTTCAAATCATGAATGCAGCAAGTTATTATGAAACTACATGAGATTCTAAGCAAGTTTCATATGCAACATGTTCAAAACGGAGCTACGGTTCAACAAATATAACCATCTCAAGTTTTAGTTGAAATCTGCACAAAACAGCAACATGGCATATTGCACGCATGAAAACAACAAGCTACAAGATTCTAAAATGCACAAACTAAGCATGGGGCAGTAGCATATAACACACACATCATTTCATCTTCACATATCATACTCAAAAGAGTCATCGATCACATGGTACGAAGCTCACAACATGGCAACAAAATATAGCAGATTAGGACTTAGTGAAAATAACAGATTTTTGCATAGCAGATTTTCATGGAGGCATATTGGCAGCAGTAAAACTATATGCTACAGGTCATATATTGGCATGAAACTTAACAGCATGCTAGAGGACATTGTTAACTACATATAACTCCATTGCACCAACCCCAAAGGGGCTGTAGATCACTAGCAAAACACATGGCAAGACAGCAACAAAATATTACAGATTCCAGACTTAGTGAAAATTAGAGTAGACATGAGCAGCAGTTTTTTAACAGATTGACATATTGGACAACATAATTAATTTTGATGCTAAACCTATTCATGCAAACTATTGGCTCAACATGATAGGCAACAACATGCTTAACAAAAGACTCATTGGTGGCAACCACAAAAGACTCCTAGATCAATAGCAATTCACATGGCAACATGGCCACAAAATAACAGTTTTTAGACTTAGAAATATTTTGGACCCTCAAAACAGCAGTATTTTATAGCATGTTGCCAACAAGAAAATGACACCTAAACATGGATTTCTATAGCAACCAAAAAGACCAGGGGCTAGTGCACATGTCAAAGGGCATATCTCATGTTCAACAATAATTCATATGATGCAAGGATTAAATCACGTGAAAATAACAAAAGGGCATCGTAGCAAAATAACATGCACACCAAAATTGCTCAAGTGACAAAACTAATTGCACGGATAAATTCTATGGATTTTTCTACCCCACAATCATATATAATATGCATAGGTTCATGTAGGAGAATATGTCACAATTAATTAGGCAAGTTTATGGCATAAACCTATTAGCAAACATAGGTATGCAAAATAAATGCAACCAACACATGAAATATTTTTAGCATGCATGAAAAAGGCCTATAAAAATGCTACATATTTTACATGCAAGGTTTGATTAATTTGGATGCACGATTCAATAATTATGCGCAATGCAACAAACATGATATTTATGCAAAATAAGGAAAACAACATGTTAAACATTTTAAAACATGGATGAATGTGGCATATTACGAATCTACACAAAATTCTACACGTTTTACATATATAAAACTTTTGGATATGATGCACAGTTTATTAATTATAGACACTTTAAAAACATGGCTTTTCTGTAATTATAAAATGCACTGCATAATTGACAAATTCGCATGACATAAAAAAAACGTTATCGGGACGAAACTGAATCTACACAGGCTAGCAGGCATGAGCGCAACATACTAAGATGCGCGCGGGGGCGCTGGATAGGACGGGGCGCTCACCTACGGCCAAACGGGCCGGTCGGTGGGATGGCTTGGGCGCTGGAGGATCGCGGGGCTGGGCCTTGGCTCGGGGAGGCCGGCCCAGGCGGCTGGGGTGAGCGAGGCCGGCGCTGCTGGCCCACACACCACGCGAGCGAGGCGAGCGCTTGGTCAACGCTGGCGCGTGACCCCATCGAGCGAACGGCCGGCGGTCGGCTGGCGCAGGAACGGCATCGCAACGGCGGGATCTGGCCGGGAAGGTCCATGGCTGAAGGAGGTCGGCCGGATCTGGCGAAGCTCGTGGCCACCGGCGAGCATCAAGGGCGACGGCGTTGCTGCTTGAGTCCATGGCGGATCCTGGTGAGCACGAGGAAGAAACATCAGAGGAAGAGAGAGATCGCAGGGAGAGGGGAAGGGCATGGCGCGGGGTCGGGCCTGGAGATCGCCGGCGACGCGGCGGCTGCCTGGCCGGCCGCCGGAGGCTTGAAGGGCGGCGGCAGCTCGCCGGAGCTCCGGTGGGGTCGGCAAGGCGGCGGCATGGCACGGTCGGGGAGGAGATCGGGGCTCTTCTGATCCAGATCTGAGGGGCGGCGGCGGACGGGCTTCGTGGGCCTACGATGGGCTCGGGCGGGCCACGGCGGCGGGTGGCTGCAGAGGGGCGATGTGGCGCCCTCCCGGTGGCTGCGGGGGCGGCTGCGGCGGCGCTTGGCAGATCTGGCGACGACAAGTGGCGGCGGGGAGATGGCTGGGCATGGAAAACGATGCGGGAGAGGCTAGGGAGGCCAAAAATGGAAGGGAAGGCATCTATTTATTGGCAGGGAGGCTAGGGTTGAGGGGTTTTGCCCGATTTCGAGCCGTTCGATCTCGATCGGACGGCTCCGGTCGTGGGGTTAGGTTAGGGGGGCTAGGTTGGGCTGTGTAGAGTGGTTGGGCTGAGAAGAGAGGGAGAATGTGGCCCGACAACGAAATTTTAAAACACCGAAAACGTCCGATAATTAAGCCGATGACGGCGCCACTACGGTCGACCGTTCGGGTATCAAACGACCTCCGATTGCGACGAAATTTGGTAGGCGGTCTACCTACAATATAACAAGACTGCATGCCAACTTCCGACCCAATCCGAGAAAGTTTTATGCGCGCCTATAAAAGCATTTTTTATCGATGCTGCGGGCACGTGCATGTGTGGTTGGTCTCGAAATGGCCGACGACACGAACGGAGAGAACCGGCGACTACGAACGGATGCGAGTTTTCAAAAACGAGTGACGATGCTATGCAGATGATGCGAATAATGCGATAATGAATGCAACAACCACTCGAATCACACGATGACAAAGGAATAAAAGGGGAATCTTCTGGAGCGTCGGTTCCGGGCTGTTACACCCGAGAACCTTTTTCCGCCGCCGCAAGTCTCTGTTCTGCCGCAACCCCATCTGGAGCTCCGTTCCAGCACCCAGCCGGAGGGGGGATCGATCACGGAGGGCCTCTACATCAACCTGGCTGCCCTCATGTTGATGTGTGAGTAGTTCACCACAGACCTATGGGTCCATAGCTAGTACCTAGATGGCAATCTCTCTCTTACGATCTTCAATACAATGATCATCGCATCTTCGCTTTGATCTATCTGATGTAATCCTTTTGTGCGGTGTGTTTGTTGAGATCCGATGAATTGTGGGTTTATGTTCAGATTATTCATGAAAAGTATTTGATATATCTCTGATATATATTATCTCTTAATTGCATGATCATTATAGCTTCGTAATGCTCTCCGATTTATTGATATGCTTTGGCCAAGTAGATTGATATTTCATCGGTGGGAGTGGTGTGTTGTGGTAGGTTCAACCTGACGGGTTTCTATATCCCAGTGACAGAAAGGGAGAAGATACGTCTTTGTGTTCATGCTACTAAGGATAAAACGATGGGGTTTATTCATATTGATTGAGTATACTTTGTCTACATCATGTCATTGTTCTCCAAGCATTACTCTGTTTTACTTAATACTCTAGATGCATGCTGGATAGCGGTCGATGAGTAGAGTAATAGTAATAGGTGTAGGCAGGAGTCGGTCTATTTTCTGATGGACGTGATGCCTATATATACATGATCATTGCCGTGAACATCGCATAACTATCCGCTTTTCTATCAATTGCCCAACAGTAATTTGTTACCCACCGTACGTTGCCTACATGAGAGATGCCAATAGAGAACACTATGACCCCTTGTAGCATCCTGACTTAAAACGAGTCAAGCCTCTGTGTGACCGTGCCATCCCTAGATCAGTATGCTGGCACACACAGTACATCAATGTATATATCAAAGTGCAATCACATGTAATTAACGTAAACTGATATATACCTTAAAATCTCAGCGGAAACAGTCAACGGGAGTGGAGTCCCAATAAACACCAATGGCAGGTTGAGTGTAGACCGTAACCCTGAATCGTACTCTTACTCGTCGTAGAAAAGTATCTGCAACATAAGACGTTGCAGCCGTGTAGGTCAGTACATTGAATGTACCAGCAAGATCACCATAGAATAAAATGATAAGACAATTCTATACGCAAAAGGCTTTGTGGCTCTGTGTTTGAGTTTTTGCAGAAAAGCTGGTTTTATTTTCCCTACAACACAGGAGTCAAGCGGAATATCACTACAAAAGTTGGTTGTTAATGAGATGGTTCCACCAACCAATTCTCATGTCCCAAAATTATTAATAGACCCACTCATCACAAAAATTTATTAATTGTGTTGAGACTGGCTGATAGTATCATCTCCGGTGCTCATGTTGTCCGTAACCGGGGACACGGCTAATCGATTAGTTTAACACTCTGCAGAGGTTTGTACACTTTACCCGCAAGATTCGATCCCTCCCGTTGTGTCCTCGCACTGCATGGTGTTCGAGAACGAGACGATCGAAACATGGTCTTCCAAAGTGATCTTCCGGTAGAAAGTCAGTGCCCATCCAATCCTATCGTTCTTCTACATCTCGTAGCAATCTGACCTATCCGAGTCACCACTAAGGTCAACCAAGCCAGAGCCCATAATGACTTGCGGTTGCACACGTAAGCTTTCCGGCCTTAAAGTATCCATCCAAATCTTTGAGCCTGGGTGGCATTCCGTTGGGATGATCACAGGTAGATACCAAGATTCCCGGCATAACCATGATAGATATCAGGCTGCCAAAATGCATGTCCAATCCACCCAGAGGTATATTGAGTCCTTGAAGTCTTGAAGTCTTGATCATCATGTAGGTCTTGACATAATTAATTAACCTCACAACACTCCTGAAACTCACAACCAAACCCCGTCCACAAAAGCGTAGCAATTGTGAAGTAACGTCCCTTCCCGGGCAATGGTAACAGGGTGTTGGGTTTCTCCTACCTCATGATACTACCACAAGTTCAAGCTCAATATCCTACTGTATGTATGTTGGAGAGATTTATTCTAATGCAAATAAAACATATATAGGTAATGTAAGATGATCAAAGTGAACTTGCCTGTACTGTTGATGAAGATAAATATCGCTCTCAGAAATAACTTGATAGAACTATTCGTCACTCTCCGATGAAAATCTATATAATCAAACATTGCACTCATATAAGCAATCATACTAGCATTAAATTCTAACAATCAAAAAGCCAAAGCAAAAACTATAACACAAAAGGGTTGTGATGAAGGAAATACTTAAGACAAAAGTTAAAACAACAAAACTTCATCAAAACAACCAAGGGTAGTTTTCCCTACAAATAAACTATTTTCAATAGCAACAAAAATAAAAGAAAATAAAATATAACAAAAGTATTTTAGTAAATATTTAACTAGCAAAAGGAATTACTTTTGAAGAACAATTAAGAATTATGAAAAACAACACACTAAACACCATAAGTTTTCTAGTTAATAAACTTAACAACAAGTAAAACAAATAAAATAATAAAATAAGAGAAAACAAAATATAAAACAACAACGTTAACAGAACGTAAAACTTATAAAACAATTTATAGAAATATTTTCAAATAGGAAATCAAACTAGCAATGAAACCAATTTGCAAGTTATTATGAAACTAGAATTGATTTCATGCTATCAAAAATAATAAATAACATAAAAATAAACTTGGTTGAAATACTACTTCAGAAAAAAAGTAAAACTTATCAACTAATATAAAAGAAAATAAATTAAAACAATTTAAAACAAAAGAAATAGAAATAAACCTAAAAGAACTAAAACAGAATCTGTTTTGCTGGAAACCCTAATTTAAAATATTCTAAAAATTCTCAAATTCTACCTACTGTTAAATAAAGTCACTAGTGACTAGTAGAAAAAATAATCAACTAAAAACCTATTTTTAAACTCAAGTTATTCACAAAACAAGATTTAAATCAAATCTGTTTGAATTCAAATTTAAAATTTTCAAACATGGTCAAACTTTATATCTACAGAAACTGTACAAAAATTGTGACACAATACAAAAAGAATCAAATTAAAACTCTAAACACCCTAGGAGATATTCAAGTTTTAAAAACAGAAACTTCTGTGTTTTCAGAGAACTAAAAACAGAAAAGAATAAAACCTAAACTATGAACAAGCCACGTGGCGCTCTCTGATTGGACTAGGTGTGTGCGTTGCTAGAGCTAACGAACGAACGTTCACAGAATAATAGAAAACGGTTCGGCTAATAACTAAATAGGAAAACCGGCCGGTTCATTTAAAATAAACCGAAGCGGTACGGGGTTTCTAATCCTAGCCGTTGAAAGAGATCAGACGGTCAGTGAGGGTCCCGACGACTTACAGATGGGAGGGGACGTCTCCGGCGATGGCGGCGGCGAGGCAGAGGCATGGCGACGAAGCAGACGGCAGCTCGAGGGGGTCTTCGGTGATGGCGAGGTGCTCGGGCGAAGAGGACGGCGACAGGGAGTCCGATGGTGACGACGGGGTGGCCTCGGAGCGTCGGAGGGAAGCGCCTTGAGCTCGGGGGCGGAGGTGGTGCTCGGGTGGTCATCGGGTTGGTGCTCCGGTGGGTCTAGCGCGGCAATGGAGGGGTCCGGTGGATGTGGTGGAGCAAGGGGGTTCCTATGGTGGTGAGGGTGGGGCTTGGGGTCGTCGGAGTGGAGCGGGGCGAGGCAAATGGCGTGGCAGCGGCTCCGGACTCCGGCGAGGGATTCAGGCTAGAGGAGGGCTCGGCGACGTGGGCTTCAAGCAGGAACGGGGTGCGGGAGGCCTCGGCTTTTTATAGGCGGTCTCAGAGGCGAGAGGGAGGAAGGAAATCAGAGGCGGGCTCGGATCCGAGAAGATCTCCGGCGAACAAAGGAAAGAGGGAGAAGGAAGGAAGGAGGGAGGCGCTCGGGAGAGAGGAGCGGGCGGTGGGACCGGGGGTCAGTGGGAGAGAGAGAGCGCGGGGGCGACCGGGCACCGATTTGAAGGGATTTCGGATCCGGCTAATAAAGACATGGGCTGATTCTGTCGCTGGGCCGGTTTCCTTTTTATAAACTTTTTTCCTTTTTTAATAAAAATAGAGAAAGGAAACGTGATTTGAAAAACCAAATCCAATCCAAATTTGGAAAGTTTGTATATCAAAATTATCACCAGAAAATAAGGAATTTGATTAACATTTTTCCACGGCCAAAATAATAACTTTTACCAAAATATTAAAAAAAACTAATTTGGTTTTATTTCTTTTTTGCAATTTTTTTTTTCAAATAACCCCCTGAGTTTTATGGGTCAAATATTTCACAAAATCACCCCTGGTATGGAGGGTCAAGTTCCTCCTCTCAATTTTTTTTTGAATTTGGGCAAGTGAATTTGAATTCATTCAAACTTGAAAATGGAGCCAAAAATGAAATGGATTCCAACCTGAAAATTTTCAATAGTTTTTTGCAAATCCAAAAGTTCAAATCCATCATTTGAAGAAGTCATGTCATCTTCTCTCATTGATTTGTATTGAAAGAATTTGAATTCAAAAACAAAAGGGGAAAGTCATTTTATTTCCTCTCATTCAAAGTTTCAAAAAGTTTCAAATTTTCACTCAATTCAATCACTCAATCAAACAATCAATCATTCTAGTGATTAATATAACATTCCAAATTTTGGGATGTTACACCCCCGGGTCTATTCACTTATAAATTTACAAACGCTATTGCTACCTTGCTCGCATTATTTACTTTTTATTTATTTTTGCAATTTATATTTATCAACAATTATATACACAACTCATTTGCTTGCAAATAACGAGATCAAGGGGATTGACAACCCTCTTGCCCGCGTTGGGTGCAAGTTATTTGTTCTTTTGTGTCCAGGCCGCTAAAGACGGTTGAGGATTGATATTACTATTGGTTCGATAAACCTTGGTTTCATAACTAAAGGAAATACTTACCCATCTTGTGCTGCAATAACCCGTTCCTCTTCACGGAAAACCCAACGCAAATCACAAGTATCAGGAAGGATTTTTGGCACCGTTGCCGGGGAATATCATCACCAACTATCAAGTAGCTTCTCACAAGTTTTCATTCACTTGTTCTTCTTTTTATTTGCTGTTATATTTAGCTTGTCTCATAAAAATCAAAAATACAAAAATATTTATCTTTGTTTGTTACTAGTTTACTTCTTGGCTTGCTAGTTTACTTGTCTTGCTTGCTACTTTGCTAGTTTGGTCACCATGTCTCAAGATACTACTAAGTTGTGTGACTTCTCAAATACTAATAATAATGATTTTATTAGTACACCTATACCACTCGCCACTAGTGCGGAGGCTTTTGATATTAATGCTGCATTGCTGAATCTTGTCATGAAAGATCAATTTTTGGGAAGTCCTAATGAGGATCCCGCGTCACATCTTAATACCTTTGTTGAATTATGTGATATGCAAAAGAAAAAGGATATGGATAATGATATTGTCAAATTAAAATTATTTCCTTTTTCACTAAGAGATAAAGCTAAGGCTTGGTTTTCATCTTTACCACATAATAGTATTGGAACTTGGGATAAGTGTAAAGATGCTTTTATTGGCAAACATTTTCCTCCGGCTAAGATCTTCTCCCTTAGAAATCAAATAATGAGTTTTAAACAACAAGATCAAGAGCATGTTGCACAATCTTGGGAGAGAATGAAATTGATGATAAGAAATTCTCCTACTCATGACTTAAATTTGTGGATGATTATCTGAAACTTCTATGCTGGACTAATCTTCGTGTCTAGAAATCTTCTAGATTCTGCTACAGGTGGTATCTTTATGGATGTGACCTTAGGAAAGGCCACCAAACTTCTGGACAACATCATGGCAAATTATTCTCAATGGCACACCGAGAGAGATCCAACTGGTAAGAAGGTAAATTCTATTAAAGAAATCACTACTTTGAGTGAAAAAGTGGATGCTCTTATGAATATGGTTGCTAATAAAAATACTCATGTTGATCCAAATGATATGCCTTTGTATACTTTGATTGAGCAAAATATGATGCTATTGATGTGAACTTTGTCTCACGTAATAATTTCAACAACAATGCTTATAGAGGAAATTTCAATGCTAGGCCGTATCCCGGTAATTCCTCTAACAACTATGGAAACTCTTATGGTAATTCTTATGGAAATCCTTATACCAATCCTAATAGATGTCCTCCGATTTTGAAAACACCATTAAAGAATTTATTAATTCTCAAAAGGTTTTCAACACTACGGTAGAAGAAAAAATGCATGTGATTGATGCTTTGGCTAAAAATGTGGATAGAATTGCTCTTGATGTGGAAACTATTAAAAGTATTACTTTGCCACCTAAGAATGATTTTAATGATGCTATAAAATCTATCCAAGTGTCTATTAATGAAAGTAAGGAGAGGACCGCTAAGTTGAGAGCTAAGGGGGAGTTCCTAGAAAAAGCTCTTCCACCCGGGTTTTACCGGAATAATGATGAAGATCTAAAAATGATTGGCATTTCTCCTATTAAATATTTGTTTACCTCTCAATATAAATGATAAAAATACTGGAGTTTAACCAACTCTAGCTAAGGATAGTCCTGTTTGCTTGGCAAGCGAGGATTCCAATGATAAAACTGAAAAAAGTGACATTGGAGAGGTTAAAACTTTGTCTAGTGATGTGTCATCTATCTTAAATTATAAGGATTTTAATTATAAGAGCTGATCCTTAATAGAATCTATTTCCTTGTTGCAAACCATTATTAGCTCACCCCCTTGCTTATGAACAAAACAAGGCTTTTATCGAACATATAGTGGAAGCCATGATAAAAGCTTATGATGAGAAACTTGAGCTTGAAGTTTCTATTCCTAGAAAATTGCATGATGAGAGGGAACCTACTATTAAAATAAAGATAAATAAATATGAATGCAATGCTTTGCGTGACCTTTGTGCTAGTGTTTCAACTATACCTAAAACTCTTTGTGATGTGCTTGGTCTCACTAATATGGAAGATTGTTCCCAAAACTTGCATCTTGCGGATTCTACCATTAAGAAACCGTTTCTTAATGGTACAATAAATAATGTGCTTATTATTGCAAATAAAAATTATGTGTCAGTAGATTTCATTGTGCTTGATATTGATTGCAATCCTTCTTGTCCCATAATACTTGGGAGGCCTTTCTTACGAACTATAGGTTGCAATCATTGACATGAAAGAGGGAAACATAAGATTCCAATTCCCATTAAAGAAAGGGATGGAACACGTCCCTAGAAAGAGAATTAAACCACCTTATGAATCAATCATGATAGCCACTTATGGGTTGAATGTCAAAGATGACAACACATGAAACCATGCATTATGCCTAGCTAGGGGCATAAAACAATAGCGCTTGTTGGGAGGCAACCCAATAGTTATCTTACTTTTTGCTTTTTTACTTTATGTTTGTTTGTGATAACATGATTGTTTCCTCTGTAATGATTATGTTTTTACGTTTTAATTAGTGTTTGTTCCAAGTAAAGCCTTTGGGATGACTTATAAGATGAGTAGAATTGATACGATGCAAAAAAACACAAACTTTTGTGTTCAGTACATGAATTTTAATTTTTTACTAGTACGTTATGATTATCTGAATTTTTTACAAAGTATTACTATGCAAATTCTTCAGGTTTTCCTAATTTTTCGGATTTTTTAGAGTTAGATAAGTATACTTGTCTACATATCTTTACAGACTGTTCTGTTTTAGACAGATTCTGTTTTTGCTTGCATAGTTTGCTTGTTTTGATGATGCTATGGCTTATATTGGTGGATATGAGTCATAGATAAGTTAGAATACTGTACCTATTATGAAATTACAAAATAATAATCAATTTATAATAGTACCTAAAGTATTTTATATGTTGCTTATACTAACGGATCTCACGAAGTTTTGTTGAGTTTTGTGTGATTGAAGTTTTCAAGTTTGGGTGTTCTCACAATGGACAAAGGAATGAAGAGTGGCAAGAGCCTAAGCTTGGGGATGCCCAAGGCACCCCAAGGTAATATTCTAAGGAAGACTCAAGCGTCTAAGCTTGGGGATGCCCCGGAAGGCATTCCCTCTTTCGTCTCAATCCATCGGTACATCACTTGAAGCTATATTTTTATTCGTCACATGACATGAGTTTTGCTTGGAGCGTCGTTTGCTTTTGTTTGCTTTCACTTTCAGTTTGCCAGAATCATTTTTTTCTGGACACACCTATTTAAGAGGTACACACCTTCATCATAATTTGTTAGAATACTCTATGTGCTTCACTTATATCTTTTGAGCTCGGCAGTTGCTCTAGTTCTTCACTTATATCTTTTTGAGCACAGTGGCGTGTAGATTTTATAGAGATAATTTTTGTAACACCCTGGATTTTGCCCATTTCTTTTTGGCCAGTGTTAGGCACCGGCGGACCGGCCGAAACACTGGGCCGGTCGAGTCCCAGCCACATGATCAACCTTTTGTCAACCGGTAGATTTGATATTCTTTCGTCTACCTCAGACCATGGGAATTTCTCTAGTACGACAGAAAAATAAGAAGAGAGAGAGAGCAGCGCCCCGCTCGTCCTCGGTCGGCTGTGCTTGCCGGCCGCCCACGGGCGACCTCGGCTGGTCGTGGGGGCACACTAGATCAGGTCGCCGTCGTCATAGGCGTGTGGCTGTCGCCGTCCCCTTGCTCATGTCTTCTACCGTTCTCCGCTCGCCCTCGGCTGGTTGCGGTCGCCTCCTGTTGGAGCACCGTGCCGCCCCAGCCGCTCCAAGCTAGATAGCCTCTGCGCTCGTCGTCGCCGTGCTCGTCGCCGCGCTCATCATCGTCGTGCTCGTCGCCTCCTATTGGAGCATCTGTGAGTAGTTTCGTGGAGGAAAATGTATCAAAAAAAGTCACCGGTAATAGCAACAAATAGGTACGGTTGCAGCAAAAATGCCTCGCCGTCATCGTCGTCGGTTAAGCTCGCCGTGCAGGATCGCAACGAATTGAGTCACCGGTTGTAGCAAAACGACGCCGCCGGTTCCATCACAAATGGAGACCGCAGATTTCAACATTTTGCTTGCGAAAAATTTCCCGCGGCTGAAGATTTCTCAATCTATGGTTGAAGCTTTTTAATCTGAGGATTGAAGCTTTTTATCAAACGGTTGCAACATTTTCTATGTTCCAACATTTTGGTTGCGAAAAAATCCTCCCGGCTGAAGATTTGTCAATCTCTAGTTGAAGCTTTTTCATCTATGGGTTGAAGCTTTTTAATCTGAGGGTTGAAACTTTTTATCAAACGGTTGCAACATTTTCTATGTTCCAATATTTTGGTTGCGAAAAAATCCTCCCGGTTGAAGATTTGTCAATCTCTGGTTGAAGCTTTTTCATCTATGGGTTGAAGCTTTTTATCAAACGGTTGTAACTTTTCTTGTGTTCCATTGTCTGATTGAAGCTTTTTTATCTACTGGAGGTAGCTTTTTACGTCCACGGTTGTAGCATGGGGCTTCGCCGTTTGCAACTCTGCCCCGTGCCGCGGTTGCAGCTTCCCCTGAAGCCATGGTTGTAGAACGGGGCACCTCGGTCCCCCCGGAGCCATAGTTGTAGGACGGGGCACCTCGTTCCCCCCGGCATTTAGCATGCCATCGGTTGCAGCAAGAGGGAGGGAGAACAAGGAGGAAAGGCAGAGAGGGAGAAGGAAGAAAAAGGAGGAGGGAATCAAGTATACAACACGTGGAGTACCTGTCGTCGCCGGCCGGCAATCCTGCGCTGCCGTCCCATGGAGAAGAAGGAAAAGGAGCAACGACTGAAAAGAGACAAGGCTACGTGTGTTTGGTCGTGGGGCCACCCAGCTTCGTGGTACCGCGCGTGTAGTTCAGGTGTTGCACGAATCGCTACGCGTAAGATGGAGCGCGCGTATGCGACCGGCCGAGCGTTCCGCCGGCCTGCCGTATACAAGCGTTTTCCTTTCTTTTTCTTTTGATTTTGGTCTGGTCTTGATTTTTCTGTGGCTTGGTAGTCTTGGAACCTGGAAGGATCACCCTTGATTTCTCTTCCCTAGTGGCTTGCCAACCTCTAAACCATCCCAAGACCTTGTCATTTCCATCTTGGACCCATCCCAATATTCTTTTCTTGGGCATATTCCTTTTTCTATTAAAGGAATAACCCTGTCTGCCTTGGGTTGTGAAGCAACCCACATTTCCGTTATTCCAAAAATTCCCAAATAATTCTCATAAATTGTTGGGGTCAAATATTCCTCAGATATGTCAAAACCTATCCTTGCCATGTTCAAAAATATCTCACCAATATTCCTTTTCCTATTCTGCCCCAGATGGCATTCTGTGAAGCAAGTGCTATTTGTCTTTGCTTTCTTGCCCTCAAACTTTTTGGGGACTCTTTCCTATCTATATCTTTGCCACATGACAAAATTCAACTCAATTTTGCTAGCAAATATTTCTTGGCAAATTTCCAAAGTTTCTGATCCAGAGAAAGCTTTGTGAAGCAAGTGCTAGCTAAGAGTATGCCAATGAGTTGAAATTTTGCAGGCATCTTCATATGCTATCATGACTCTCCTCAAGATTTGAGCATCATCTCATCTTCTGAGTGACCACAGCATCAAATCTTTGTTTCTGGTCATATTTTCCTGTTGTGAAGCAACTATATTTTATATTGCTTCATAAGTGATGGAAATTTACAAGAGCATTCTCCTACACATATAACCTATCTCCACCAAATTTGGGCCCATTCCATCTACCCAATAAATCCCTAGAATTTTTCTAAGATTCTGGTCAGAGAGGTCCTTTATGAAGGAAGTACCATTTTGGCTTGCCTAAATGGCATGAAATTGTTATGGCACTCTCCTATGACCAAATAATTATCATATGCCCATTTTCAGCTCAAGGCAACACTATATGTGAGTGCCACATCCAGATTAGCCTTTCTGTCCAGTAGGGCCCTTTGAACTGCAAGTGTTATTTATCCTCCTACAAATGAGCTGAAAACTTGCAGAAGTGATCATCTTAGTGTGTGATAGCTCCCAGCCAAATACCAGAGTCAATGCCTAGCTGAATCTCCCCCACCCCACTCCAAACACCTGGCTGTTCCGAAACAAATCTGCTAGCTGTGGTCATATCAAGTCCCTCCATGCCTGTTTCTTTCTTCTTTGACCTTATCCTTCGAATGACCCTTCCTCCTGGCATGATTAGACCGGTCAGGGTGCACCGCATGCGCCAGTTCATGTGGTGACCACGCGGCTGGCATGCCATATGCGTGCCCTGTGCATTGGGACCCTCGGCCTCGTCGGTTTCCTCCCCTCCCTCGACTCCTAGCCATGTCTAGGAGCTTCATCGCGTCGTCTTCTTTCTGCTGGACCCCTCTCCCCCTCTCAAGTCCCCTCCTACGCGGTGCAGTAGCCGCAGCCGTGACATGGCCGGTTCTGCCACCGCCGTGTCCGGTCACCTGCGCCGTCCCGACCCTTCCTGAGCTCGCCTGAGCTCTCCTGAGCACGCTCAAGCCTCCTCAGCTCCTCTCTGGACGCTTCTCCCCTCCTCCATGAGCATTCCTGAAGCTCCGGTGTACGCGTCGCCGCGGCCGTGCTCGGCCACCGCGTCGCCCCGCCTATAAAAGGGCCCTCGAGCCCTCTCGTCCTCGCCATCCTCTCCGCCTCGCTCCCCTACGCCTCCCCAGCCACCGAAGGGCCTTCTTCACCGCGGAGCCGCCGCCGTCGGCCGCCATTGTTGCCTTCGGCCTCTGCTCAAATTCGAGCAAGCCAGGCCTCCTCTCTCCCTCCTTTATCCTCCAGGGGACTCCCCAGGACCAGGCGGAGCTCCAGCATGCTCCCCCTTCCCCTCCGGTGGTCGGCAGCGCCCTGCCCTTCGCCGCCCGGACCGCCGTCCGCCGTGGGCCAAGCCACCGCCGTTGCGAAGCTCCTCGGCGTCCGTGGCCGGTGAAGGTGGAAGCGGTGCATCCCTCCGGTCACGCTGGAGCTCTCTCCGTGGCCGGAGATGGCCGGGGCGACGGGGCCCTCGCCCGCGCATGGCTCGGCCGGCCTCCTTTCGGGCTCCAGTCGAGGGAGGAAGAAGGAGGAGGAGGAGGATAGAGAAGATGGCGTGGGGACCACCTGTCGGTGAGAGAAGCCCGGTCCAGCTGGATAAGTGGAGGCGCATTCCTTCTTTTACGCTTTCCTCGCTGGAAAGCGTATTTCCTTAAAAGACGCCACCAGTTTTTACCCAGGGACCCAGAAGTAAATAGTTTATTTACAGAAAGGTCCTTCAACTTCAACGCCTCATATCTTCTCCTCCGGGACCCTGATTGAGGTGATTCCAAAGCCCACATCTTCGTCTCGTCGATCCCGTCATGTTAGTATCATTTTCATTGTGTGTTCACACAGTGAAAATGACCATTCTGCCCTTGTCCGTAAACAGTTCCCCTCCGAGAGAGAACTGTTTCCGGCAGTCCTTCCACGGCCTTTCCGCACTTCTTTCCGGTGGTTCCTTCACCCCAGGCAAGCCAGGACACCCATTCCATGAAGCTTATCAATAGCATTTCCTATTTAATTGAATTGCTTGCATTTACAAATGAATTGCTTTCATTTACTCGCTATATGATCATTCATAGTAATGAATTTAAATGCCTAGTTGCTGCCATCCTAGTATGGTGATAAACTACTATATTGGCTAAATGAACTTAGTGGTTGATCTTGAGTCACCTGTCTGGGCATACTCGTGCAACCACATTTGCCGGTATGGGACGGCCCTGACTTGGCCTAACTACGTGACCTTTCACCGGTACCTCCAAAGAGGGAAGGTTATGCGCGCGCGCTACCCTGGCCCGGTAGGCGGCGATAACCTTGTGAGCCCAGTTGTTGTTTGGTTATTGAGCTCAAGTCCCCGTTTGGGACAGTAGCCCCCGTTTGGGTCTACATAGTTTGGCCATGACGGTGGCAGGTGTCATGAGGACACAGGGGCCACCCAAGGCTGACCTCCGGGGGAGGAAGAGTGCCGGTGGTACGATGAAAGAGTCACGGGTCAGGCATGTTTTGTTGAAACGACGCTGGTCCACCCGAGTGGGATCACGAGGCCAGGTGCTTCATGGTGTGGGTAAAGTGCGCAACCTCTGCAGAGTGTAAAAATCTATTCGAATAGCCGCGTCCACGGTATTGGACAGCCCGTCCAGACCTCAGTAGATGGTCAACTGTATCAATGTTAGTAATGATGGAAGAACTCTTCGTATGGTCGGAAGTACTCGATGGCTTATGAGTATTCTGAGGGTTGTGGGACAACCCGATTGAGAGTAAGTTGATGACTGGTAACAGTAAGTGAAGCACTTAAGTATTGAATATGATAATTGCCATGCTATTGTTTGCTGCATTGTTTGGTTGTCGTGAGCTTGCGAGTACATTCAAAGTACTCACTTGGCATATCATGCCAGTTTGCAGGTCATGCCATGATTGCTTGCTTGTCGTGGATGTCGAGTTTGCGAGCTAGGATACGCGTTCCAGCCAGAGTCCCTGCGGAGTGGAGTCCATCACCGCAGTCGTTGTTCCGCTGCCGAGAGTTGCTCCGCTTCCTCAGGTTTTTCCGCTGTTAGCATAGAACTACCCTAGGCAGGTGTAGTATCGCCGTGCCGATGTAATCCATGTGCCCTTGTAACCCCTTTTCATAGTAATAAAGAGCTGATTTGTTCTATGCCAACAGTGCCGTATTCCAGAAGACTTGTCCTTGGGCTGGAATACGGGGCGTTCCGGTCTTCTCTGAGCCGGGGTGCCACAATTTTACTCTCGCTCTTCACTTATATTTGTTTGAGAGTTAATAAATAGTTATGGTAATTTGCATGGGTCATAAGATTAGTCTAAAAATGTTAGGTATTCAATGAGTGACAATCAAGACCATCATGTAGCACATAGAGAAGTTGAGGATTAATAATATAGATATAGTAATCTGAAAAAGTGTGAGTTCAATATTATTAATTTTAAAAAGTGTCTATATTAAGAGGGGTTAACTTTTAATTTGTCTAAAAATTAAAGAGGCATGGTGATGATGTGTGAGCATTTCTATTCCTCGTTGAAATCCTAGTACTGTTTCGAGTCGGAAACGCGCGATGGTTAACTCCTACCAACCTCTTCCCTCAGGGCATGCGGGGAGTACTTTGATTTGTGATAAAACTAATAAAACTTTGCAATAAGTAATGAGTTCTTTATGACTAATGTGAAACCATGGACATACACAATTACACATTCTCATATTTGCTAGCCTCTTCAGTACTGTGCATAGCCCGTTCTCACCTCGAGGATCGGTGCAACTTTCGCCGGTGCATCCAAACCCCGTGACATGATACGCTCTGTTGCACATAAGACTCATTATATCTTCCTCAAAACAGCCACCATACCTACCTATCATGGCATTTCCATAGCCATTCCGAGATATATTGCCATGCAAATTCCATCGTCACTTCACATGACTAGTTGTTCATCATCATATTGCTCTGCATGATCATATAGAGCTGACATAGTATTTCTGGCAAAGCCACCGTTCATCATAATTCTGATACATGTCACGCTAGATCATTGCATATCCTGGTACACTGCCAGAGGCATTCATATAGAGTCATATCTTCGTATTGAGTTCTGAGTAAAATAAAAGTGTGATGATCATCTTTTTAGAGCATTGTCCCAGTGAGGAAAGGATGATGGAGACTATGATTCCCTCATAAGTCGGGAAGAGTCTCTGGACGAAAAATAAAAAATGGGGGAGGCCAAATGAGCCCACCATAAAAAAAATGAATGACATAAAAAGAGAGAAGGGACTTTGCTATTATCCTTTACCACACTTGTGCCTCAAAGTGGCACCTTGTTCCTCACATGTCGATAGTCTCATGTTATGTCGTTTTCATATTGCTAGTGGGTATTTCATTATTAAACTTGGCTTGTATATTCCTATGACGGGCTTCCTCAAATGCCAAAGGTCTTCATGAGCAAGCAAGTTAGATGCACACCCACTTAGCTTCATTTGAGCTTTCATATACTTATAGCTCTAGTGCATCACATTTGCATGGTAATCCCTACTCCTTACATTGACATCTATCGATGGGCATCTCCATAGCCTGTTGATACTCCTAGTTGATGGGAGACTATCTTCTCCACTTTTTACCCCATTGATATCTACCACCATATTCTATTCCACCTAAATGCTATGTCCAATGGTTCACGCTCATGTATTGCGTGAAGAATAAAAAGTTGATGCACCTTGAAAAAGTATGATCCAATTGCCTGACTTGGGCACCGTGGTGCTTAACATTTGTATTAATGTGGTGAAAATGGAGCCATGCCTTGCTATTTAATAAGACGAATAAGGGGTAAACATTTCTTGAAGATGGCATGCTTTGAAAAAATTAATGATCTTGTTTCTTATACTTATAAGTATTACTATGTTAATATTGGTTGATTCATCGTTACTCATTGAGCATACATGCATAAAGATTACATAGTGGATAGCATGTCACATAAAAAATTCTGTTTTTATCATTTACCTACTCGAGGACGAGCAGGAATTAAGCTTGGGGATGCTTGATATGTCTCCAATGTATCTATAATTTTTGATTGTTCCATGCTGATATATTATCATTTTAGGATACTTTTAGGGTCATTATTTACCAATTTAAAATATTTTTGTAATGCCCAAGATGCGATCCTATCCTTATTTTGGCACGAGGGCCTCGACAGGGATAGAAGCGCATCTCGTCGTTTCGCAAGAATGGATATCATTACAAGTACATGTAAAGAAGAGATGAGTATATGGAATTGGCTTACACTCGCCACAAGCTACATCAATATCACATCAATACAACAACATATCCAAACATCATACAGGAGAGCAGGGTCCGACTATGGACAAAAACAAACGATAAAATGACATCCATCCTTGCTATCCCAGGCTGCCGCCTGGAACCCATCCTGGATCGATGAAAAAGAATAAGAAGAACTCCAAATCAAACAAGCATCGCGCTCACGTCAAATCATCGCATTACCTGTACCTGCAACTGTTGTTCTTGTAATCTGTGAGCCAAAGTGACTCAGCAATCTCATTTCCAAGGGTATCAAGACTATTAAAGCTTAATGGGTGAGGTATGGTTAAGTGGTGAGGCTGCAGCAAGCACTAAGCATTTATTTGAGTGGCTAGCTTAAGAGTACAAGAATAAAGGGGGATGATTGTCGTATAAACGGTCGTGAACTAGTAATGATCTCTAAGAGATCATGAACACCTACTTACGAACAAACATAACCCCACCGTGTTCTCTCTCGGTTCAGAAATCACGAGAAGAGACAGTCACGGTTACGCACACGGTTGGTGTATTTTATTTGAGTTTACTTCAAGTTTGCTATGACCGGGTGTTAAACAAAGTTTCCAAGTTGCCACGTAACCATGGGCATGGCTTTCCGAAAGATTTAACCCTGCAGGGGTGCTCCAACTCATCCATCACAAACTAACCACACGCCGCGTTGGAATTCCTCAACCACGGAATCGCCCATAGTATTTGCGGAATCCCGATGGAAAATCTCAACTTCAAGATAGCCCAAAGTGTCATCGAAATCCCGCGCACAAGACGTTCGAGAAAGGTAAAACAAATCCAGCAAGACCACCCGACGTGTCGACGAACCCGATAGGAGCCGCGTATCTCGTTCTCTGGACATGACCGGATGAGCACAGTGTATAATGGCCTGATAGACATCTCCCAAGTTGCCCCGGGTTGGCCCCGCACACGACTCTGTTTTGGACCAGCACCAGCACCACTGGCCCCCCTGTATTATGTTGAATTAACTCCTCGAGTTCATGACGCCCTATGCTTTAGTAACAGTGTTCAATATTATTATGTTGGGCAAATGTAGTACCAAAGTTGGGCCTTGCCAGACAAGTTTTATCCTAAAACAAAAATTAAGGGGGTCCCCATAACAACCCTGAGCATGTTAGGAGCGCTCAATATGGAACATAACACCGGTTCACAAGTAACTAGGGCGGCAAGAGTGGAACAAAACACCGAGCAAAAGGCCAAGCCTTCCACCCTTTACCAAGTATATATGTGCATTAAATTAAATAGCTATAATATTGTGATATATCAAAAACATCCATGTTGGCACATGGAAATATTGCACCTGCAACTAGCAACGCTATAAGAAGGGCTGAGCAAGTGGTAATATAGCCAAACAAAGGTTTGCTGGGATGTGGAGGGGTTAGAGGCTTTTCATGGCATTTGCGAGGCTTGACAAACAAGTGGTAGGTAGCGTGACAAGCGATAGAAACGAGACATCTAGCATGACAATCATAGTAATGGTATCCAGGGAAATGATCTTCTTGCCTGAGATCCCGCTTGGAAGAAGAACAAATCCGTGAAGCAGACGATCCATGAAGTAGACGAACGGGACGTAGTCGAACGAATCCTCACACTCCGAACGCTTTCGGAACTCTACTGAGAAGAAGCAATCCGGAACAAACAATCACACACGATAAACACCACAACATATGCATGACATGATGCACTACATTGATGATGCATGTCAGTTCACATATGCATGACAAGGCAAAGCACAACAATCAAGTACTACACATTAAGTGAAGCTTAATATGCAACGAGTTGCATATTGACGAAACTCCACATTCGAATATTTAGTTCATTCTTGTTTAGGTACACGATAATATTAAATGTTGTTAAACATGGCAAGAGGTGAAGCATAATAGACTACACTATCTATGCATCTTAAATGAGGCCGGAAACAACATATAGTATTTCCGAAACGACCCCACATCTTAATTTCGAAATTGGTCCAGATCTGAACTAATCATATTTTATATTTATTAAACAGGAAAAATAAAGTATACCAAGCAATTCTACATGTCATTCTAGTCGATTTACATATATGAAACATCTCAAACGGAGCTACGGTCTAAAAGATATGACCTTCACAAGGTGAACATGACATGAATGCAAAATGCATGAAAATGACAACCACAATCATTTCAAATCATGAATGCAGCAAGATATTATGATACTACATGAAATTCTAGTCAAGTTACATATGCAACATATTCAAAACGGAGCTATGATTCAACCACAACCAACACAAGTTTTAGTTCAAATCTGCCCAAAACAGCCAGATTGCATATTGCACACATGAAAACAACAAGCTACAAGATTCTAAAATGCACAAACTAAGCATGGAGTAGTAGCATATAACACACACTTCATTTCATCTTCATATATCATACTCAAAAGAGTCATGTATCACATGGTAGGAAGCTCACAACATGGCAACAAAATATAGCAGATTAGGACTTAGTGAAAATCACAGTTTTTTAGCATAGCAGTTTTTCATGGAGGCATATTGGCAGCAGTAAAACTATATGCTATAGGTCATATATTGGCATGAAACTTAATAGCATGGTAGTAGACATGATGCAATACAATTCATTCCATGGTGGCAAGGTCTAATTATGCATAGAATCATGGCTAGCATCAACACAATATGGCATTATGAAGAAAACAGATTCTCAGACTTAGTGAAAATTTGACTAGACATGAGCAGCAGTTTTTAACAGATTGACATATTGGACAATGAATATAACTATGATGCAAATCCTATACATGGCATCAAAAGACACAACCTGGTAGACAACAACATGCTTAACAAAAGACTCCTTGGGAGCAACCATAAAAGACTCCTAGATCAATAGCAAATCACATGGCAACATGGCAACAAAATAACAGTTTCAGACTTGGAAGTATTTTAGCACCTCAAATTAGCAACATTGATTATGCTTGTACTCATGATGAAAACTACAGCTCAGCACAAGGTTCATGGCATGGCAAACCTATCAACAACAAGTAGAAATGGCATCCTACAACACACTCCAAAGACACAACTAGAAGGAGGCATGGATTGCTTAATACGAGCATCGCAAAATGAAACTTAACGTTAACAGATTTCAGTTTTAACGTGATAGCCACTTGAGAGCAAGAAATGTACATGATAATGATGTTCTACCTAGCAACTAGAGGCATGGCATGAAAGTAGACATCACATAGGGCAATATTCATGAAGACACCATATGCAAAAGGCCTACAGATACGATGCAATCATCCACGGAACAACGAATAAAATAACAGATTTCAGATTACGACGATCTGCACTTTTGCAACAGAGATATGGGCATGTACATGATTCCTATCATGCATGAAAATGTCCTAATCATGTAGAGCACGAAGAGTAGATCAATTTACATATAAAATTCATCTCCATCGGGTACACGGATAACGAGATACGAGACGATCAATATGCTAACATGATGATTTTACAAACAGGCAAAAGGACTTAGAAGAAAATACCCTAGCGCAAAAGCGGGACGACGCGATGCAGGGACTCGGGGATCCAGCTAGGATTTGGGACGCGGGACGCCGGGGTCCCGGGATGAGGCCGTCCGGCGCGGGGTCAACGCAGCGGTTGACGACGGCGGCGGCATGGCTGACGTCGCCGGCAGGGCGAGGCGAGGCGACGCCGGCGAGGGCGCGGCCGCGGCGAAGGAGGTGCCGTGGCAGCGGCTCCCGGCCGGATCTCGCCGGATCTGGACCGGAGGCGGCCACAGGCAAACCGAGCGGCGGCGCGAGCTCCGACGGGAGCAGGCGACGGGGAGGCGGCGGCCGACGGTCGCCGGGCAGGGGCGCCGACGAGGTGGAGCAGGGCGGCGGGCGCGGATCTGGCTCCGGCAGCTCGTCGCCGGAGCGGAGGAGGATAGCAGCGTGCCGGCGAGGTTCGGCGGCGGGGTCAACGCGTGGCGGCGGCTCGGGAGCCGGGCGGCGCTAGGGCTGGGCAGGGGAGGCGCTCGGGCGTGGGCCAGCGGGCTCGCGGCGGCGGGGTTCCGGGCCCGGGCGGGCCTTCCCTGGGCCTCGGCAGGCCTGCGGCACGGGAGGGGCTGGCTGGCGACCTGGAGCGCCAAGTGGCGTCTCCCGGTTGGCCGAGGGCGGCGTCCGCGGCGGCGCGGCCAATCTGCCGGCGCCAAGTGGCGGCGGTGGACGGGGCCAACGCGGATTTTGAGGCGAGTCGGCGGCTGGAGGTAGGGGAGGCTAGGCCTAGGGTTTTTAACCCAAAATTGGCATGGGGAGGCTACTATTTATAGCAGGTAGGCTTAGGGTTAGGGGGGTTGATGGGCGTTTCGGAGCCGTTCGATCCGATTGGACGGCTCCGGACAGAGGGTTAGGCTAGGGTGGGCTGATGAGCTGTGTAGGTGGGCTTATGTAGAGATGAGAGAAAGAATTGTGGCCCGTGACAGAGTTTTAAAACGAAAACGTCTGACAATAAACCGACTACAGTTGAACGTTGGGGTATCAAACGACCTCTGATTGCGATGAAATTTGGCAGGCGGCCTACCTACAATATATTGCGACCGCTCGCCAAGTTTTGAAAACAATATTTTCTTGAAGCCGGGGGCGCGTGCATGTGTCGTTGGACTCAAAATGGTCAACGACAAGAACGGAAAGAACCGGCGTCTACGAACGGATGCAAGTTATCAAAAACGAGTGACGATGCTATGCAGATGATGCGAATGATGCGATGATCAATGCGACTACGAAACGAATCGCACGACGACAACGGAATAAAAGGGGAATCTTCTGGGGCGCCGGTCTCGGGCTGTTACAATTTTTGAGCACTAACCTATTGACCCAGTGCCCAGTGCCAGTTGCTGTTTTCTGCTTGTTTTTACTTTGCAGATTTCCTTTACCAAACGAAGTCCAATTGCCACGAAACTTTTTGACAATTTTTTCTGGACCAATACAAGACCTAGAAGCTTTGGGAGATGGCCGAGAGCCGCACGAGGGCTCCACAAGCCATCGGGGCGCGCCCCAGGGGGGCCTGTTAGCTTGTGGCCCCCCTGTGGCTCTCCCGACCTCGTTCTCCGGCCTATAAATTCTCTAATATCCCAGAAACCCTGAAGGGAGTCCCGAATAACCTTTTTCCGCCGTCGCAAGTCTCTGTTCCGCCGCGATCCCATCTGGAGCTCCGTTCCGGCACCCTAACGGAGGGGGGATCGATCACGGAGGGCCTCTACATCAACCTTGCTGCCCTCATGATGATGTGTGAGTAGTTCACCATAGACCTACGGGTCCATAGCTAGTACCTAGATGACAATCTCTCTCTCTTATGATCTTCAATACAATGGTCATCGCATCTTCGCTTTGATCTATCCGATGTAATGCTTTTGTGCGGTGTGTTTGTTGGGATCCGATGAATTGTGGGTTTATGTTCAGATTATTGATGAAAAGTATTTGAGATATCTTTGAATTATATTATGTCTCTTAATTGCATGATCATTATGACTTCGTAATTCTCTCCAATCTATTGAAATAGTTTGGCCAACTAGATTGATATTTCTTCGGTGAGAGAGGTGCGTTGTGGTAGGTTCAACTGGACGAGTTTCTATATCCCAGTGATAGGAAGGGAGAAGATACGTCTTGTGTTGCTACTAATAAGGATAAAACGATGGGGTTTATTCATATTGATTGAGTATTCTTTGTCTACATCATGTCATTGTTCTCCAAGCATTACTCTGTTTTACTTAATACTCTAGATGCATGATGGATAGCGGTTGATGGGTGGAGTAATAGTAATAGGTGCAGGCAGGAGTCGGCCTATTTGCTTATGGACGTGATGCCTATATACACATGATCATTGCCGTGAACATCACATAACTATCCGCTTTTCTATCAATTGCCCAACAATAATTTGTTACCCACCGTACGTTGCCTACATGAGAGATGCCGCTAGGGAACACTATGGCCCCTGGGTCTATTCACTTATATATTCATAAACGCTATTGCTACCTTGCTGTCTTTATTTACCTTTTATTTTATTTTGCAATTTATATTTATCAACAATTATCTACACAACTCATTTGCTTGCAAATAACAAGATCAAGGGGATTGACAACCCTCTTGCCCGCGTTGGGTGCAAGTTGTTTGTTCTTTTGTGTGCAGCCGCTGAAGACAGTTGAGGATTGATATTCCTATTGGTTCGATAAACCTTGGTTTCATAACTGAGGGAAATACTTACCCATCTTGTGCTGCAATAACCCGTTCCTCTTAACGGAAAACCCAACGGAGATCACAAGTATCAAGCACCAAGTTGCGTTCTTGGAAAGTATGCTTCGAACTCTACGGCTGAAATAGCGACATAGGTCTTGTTGATATATGGCAGATCAAGCTGCTGCTAGGTCACGTTCCTCTTCTAAGGTGTCCAAAGAATCTTGACGTGCTTGCTCAATGTCTGCTTCAACATAGGCAGTAACCCGGGGGGGGGGGGGGAAATCGTGACGAATATCACTTGGTAGTACCGCCTCCGCTCCATAAACTAGAAAGAATGGTGTATAACCAGTGGATCTGTTAGGAGTCATTCTGATGCTCCACAGTACCGCGGGGAGTTCCTCGACCTAACATCTAGGAGTGCGCTGGAGTGGAACCATAAGCTAGGGTTTGACCCCTTTTAAAATCTGTTGATTAGCTCGCTCGGCTTGTCGGTTAGACTATGGATGTGCAACCACAGCTAAATCAAGCTGGATGTGCTCACGGTGACAAAACTGCTCCATTGCTCCTTTGGATAAATTAGTGCCATTGTCAGTGATGATGCTATGAGGATAGCCAAACCGGAAGATCGGTTTTTTCAAAAAGTTGACCGCCGTCTCAGCATCAGAATTACTGATAGGTTCCGCCTCAACCCACTTGGTGAATTTATCAACTGCTACCAATAGGTGAGTTTTCTTGTCAGAAGATGGCTTGAACAAGCCTACCATGTCGAGCCACTAAACCGCAAACGGCCAGGTTATTGGAATCATGCGCAACTCTTGAGCCGACACATGAGCTTGTCTGGCAAATTTTTGGCATCCGTCACACTTGCGCACTATATCCTCTGCATCTGCATGAGCTGTTCGCCAGTAAAACCCGTGCCAGAAAGCTTTTGCGACCAAAGATCGTGAGCCGTCATGATGACCATAATCTCCTGCATGAATTTCATTGAGAATCTCCTGGCCTTACTCAGGGGAAACAAAGCACTAAAGAATGTCGGTACTGCTTCGATGATGTAACTCGCCATTGACGATAGTCATGACTTCGATCGTCGAATTATCTGCCGAGCGATGATTTCCTCTGCTGGGAGCTCGCCTCGAGTCAGATAAGACAAATATGGCACTATCCAGTCAGGAATAGCGTGAAGAGCCGCCACCAATTGTGCCTCTGGGTCTGGAATAGCTATGTCCTCCTCTGACAACAATTTGACCGAAGGGTGGTGAAGTACATCAAGGAACACATTGGGAGGAACCAGCTTGCACTAAGAACCAAGACATGATAAAGCATCTGCCGCCTCATTGAGCCGGTGATCAATGTGATCGACTTGATAACCTTGAAAATGACCTGCAATATCCATGATTGCTCGCCGATAAGCCGCCATCAGAGGATCCTTAGAATCCCAGGTCCCAGAAACTTGTTGAGCCACCAGGTCTCAGTCGCCTAGACATCTCACCTAGCTCAAATTCATCTCCTTAGCCATTCAGAGCCCATATAGGAGAGCTTCGTACTCATCTGCATTGTTAGTATAAGGGAACATGAGTCGTAAGACATAGCAGAATTTGTCACCTCGTGGAGAAGACAAAATAACTCCAGCCCCCGAACCCTCCAATTGCATGGACCCATCAAAGTGTATAGTCCAGTATGTGTTATCTAGCCTGTCCTTAGGGACTTGTAAATCCATCTAGTAATTAATGAAGTCCACCAATGTCTGGGATTTAATGGTTGTGTGGGGTACATATTTCACCTGGTGAGAACCAAGCTCAATGGCCCACTTAGCGATCCGACCAGTAGCCTCCCGATTTTGTATGATATCTCCAACGGGGGCTGAGCTGACCACAATAATTGGATGCTCCTGGAAATAATGCTTTAGCTTTTGGCTTGCCATGAAAACACCAAAGACTAACTTTTGCCAATGCGGATATCGCTGTTTTGACAAAGTCAAAACTTCACTGACAAAATAAATAGGCCGTTGTACTGGGTACTCCTTTCCTGCCTCCTTGCGTTTGACAACCGATGCTACACTTACTGCTTTGGAGTTTGCAGCAATGTACATGAGCATAGGCTCTTTGTTAGTAGGGGCGGCTAGGATGGTAGGCTCAACCAACTGCTTCTTAAGGGCTTCAAAGGCTTCGTTGGCAGCATCGGTCCAGACGAAATCATCTATCTTTTTCAACAGCTGATACAGAGGAATCACCTTTTCTCCCAGGTGGCTTATAAACCGGTTTAGCGCCACGATGCGACCAGCCATGTGCTGAATTTGATTAATATTGGCCGGCTTGGCAAGCGATGCCACTGCCTTGATCTTATCTGGGTTGGCTTCAATGCCACGCTCAGAAACCAGAAATCTCTGTAATTTTCCTGCAGGAACACCAAAAACACACTTGTCCGGGTTGAGCTTCATTTGGTACACCCGAAGATTGTCAAATGTCTCCTTGAGGTCATCCAAAAGCGTCTCATTTTTCTGAGATTTTACCACGATATCATCAACATAGGCATGAACGTTGCGTCCAATCTATGGATGGAGGCAGTTATGAACGCAACGTTGATAAGTAGCCCCCGCGCTTTTAAGCCCAAAGGGCATAGAGACATAGCAGAAAGCGCCAAAGGGAGTGATGAAATTCGTCTTTTCTTGGTCCTCAACATCCATCTTAATCTGATGATAGCTCGAGTATGCATCTAAGAAACATAAACGCTACAGCCAGCTGTAGAATCAATGATCTGATCGATGCGAGGGAGAGCAAACGGGTCCTTGGGACAAGCTTTGTTGAGATCTGTGTAATCAACACACATACGCCAAGTGTCGTTCTTCTTCAGAACAAGCACTGGATTAGCCAATCACTCACGTTGAAAAACTTCAATGATGAACCCGACAGCTAGGAGCCGGGCCACCTCTTCTCCAATAGCCTTGCGTCTCTCCTCGTTAAAACGACGGAGGTATTGCCGTAATGGTTTCATCTTTGGAACCACATTAAGGTGGTGCTCAGCAAGTTCTCTCGGTACTCCAGGCATGTCAGAAGGTTTCCATGCGAAGATGTCCCGATTCTCACGGATGAACTTGATGAGCGCGCTTTCCTATTTGGGGTCCAGGCCTGTCCCAATAGTGAATTGTTGAGATGAGTCGCCCAGGGTCAAATCAATGTGCTTAGTATCCTCAGTCGGCTTGAACTTCAATTGAGGCTCAGGCTCAATGGTGGGCTTCTTGAGGGGGCTCATATCTGCCGGGTCAACGTTGGCTATGTAAAACTTCAATTCCTCTGCGGCACAAGCAGACTCAGCATAAGTTGCGTCCCCTTCCTTACATTCCCGAGATATTTTCCCGCTTCCATCCACAGTAATGGTGCCATTTGGTCTAGGCATCTTGAGTTTGAGATAAACATAGAAAGGCCGAGCCATAAACTGAGCATAAGCCGGCCATCCAAAGAGGGCGTGGTATGGGCTCTTGATCTTCACCACTTCAAAGATCAGGGACTCGCATTTGTAATTATATTCTGAGCTTTAGGCAACGTCGAGTTTGATCCACCCAATTGGGTAAGCTGACTTTCCGGGGACGATCCCTTGGAACACCGTGGTTGAAGGTTGCAACTTGCTCTCGGAAAGATTCATTCGCCTGAAGGTCTCATAATATAAGATGTTGATACTGCTACCCCCATCCATGAGGACCTTGGTTAAAGTATAACCACCAACCTGAGGCACCACCACTAAAGCCAGACCACCTGGGTTGTCAACCCGGGGAGGATGATCTTCTCTTCTCCAAGTAATTAAGTTCTCGGACCAGTTTAGATACCTTGGGACAGCTAGCTCAACCATGTTGATAGCCTGATGCTTGATTTTGCGGTCACGCCTACAGGTGCTGGTGGCGAACACATGATACTGCCCACTGTTAAATTGCTTGGGGTTGCTCTAAAACCTGGCTTGATTGTTGTGCTGTTAATTACCTTGTCCCGAGCGTTGCCCATTGTTGTTATTGCCATGGTGTTGGAAGCTAGCTAATGAGCCGCCTTGTCCATGAAAACCTGATCCTGAAAAGCCACCAGATGACCCGCCATGTGATCCTCTATGGCCAGGTTGACCCGGATGTCCCCCACCATAGCCTCCTTGATGACTCTGGAAAGCTTGATTGCGGAATTCCTGCATGATGTAATAGTTTTCCTGTGAATAGGTGGCCTGCTTATCTGGGAAGCTATGCTTGGGGCAAGGCGCCTTGAGTGCCTCCTCATAGTCACGCGGTTTGTTCCCATTGTAAGACCCACCAGGGCGGTTATTCCGTCGCTGATTCTTGAAGCAAGCATTGGTATTGGCGACAAAATCTGACCCGCCCTCGGTCTGCTTGTGCTTACCGTTGTTGCCGTGATTGCCAGGATTCCCGTTATGACAATGGTTTTGTTGATGACCCTTGCCACCATTGTTTTTCTTGTTCTTGCCAGTTTTGTCCTCGTGTGAGCCGGGATCTTTCGTGCTGTGTGACACAACATATCTGGTGAGAACGTCCATCAAATCTCCCATATCCCGGACCTTCGCTTCAGACGCCCGAGATTCTGAACAAGTGGCTGGAAGTGGCAATTCTTCTCCAAAATCAAGAAGACTTGAGCAGCAGTGATGTTATCCAAAGAGTGGATGATCTCTGTGACCTGTCGAGTCCAATGATGAGCCGACTCGTCCGTACGCTAGATGCAATGCTGAAGATCCACAATTGTCATTGGGCGTTTACAAGTTCCTGGCAATTCTTTGATAAAACATTCTTTCAGTTCCGCCCAAGTATTGATAGAATTGGGAGGAATACTCTTCAACCATGTCCGAGTCGGCCCTTCCAGCATCATGATCAAGTATTTTGCGCACACAATGTCACTGACATCAAGCATGTCCATGGCTAACTCATAACTTTCAATCCACGCCGACGGCTCGAGGTCTGCTGTGTAATTGGGAACTTTGCGAGGCCCCTTGAAATCCTTAGGCATACTGACGTGGCTTGGACTGCGTCGGTATTTCCCCAAAGAGGAAGGGATGATGCAGAATAGCGACGGTAAGTATTTCCCTCAGTTATGAAACCAAGGTTATCGAACCAGTAGGAGGATCACCACCACCCAATAAGCAGCACCTCCACACAAACAACAAATACTTGCAACCCGACGTGAAAGAGAGGTTGTCAATCTCTCTATGGTAAATAGATAGATTAGGTAGTGATAGATAGGAGAGATAGATCTCTCAAGAAACACAAATAAAAAGAGTAAATATGCAGCAATATGTTTTTGGGTTTTTGGTTTTGTAGATCTGAAAACAAAGATTGCAAAAAACGTAGATCAGAAAGCAATATGATAGGAAAAGTAGACCCGGGGGCCGTAGGGTTCACTAGTCGCTTCTCTCATGAGTATAGCGCACGGTGGGTGAACAAATTACTGTTGGGCAATTGATAGAAAATCGAATAGTCATGACGATATCCAAGGCGATGATCATTATATAGGCATCACGTCCAAGATAGATAGACCGACTCCTGCCTGCATCTACCTCTATTACTCCACACATCGACCGCTATCCAGCATGCATCTAGTGTATTAAGTTCATGGAAAAACGGAGTAATGCAATAAGAACGATGACATGATGTAGACAAGATCTATTCATGTAGGAATAGACCCCATCTTGTTATCCTTAATAGCAACGATACATGTGTGTCTTGCTGCCCCTTCTGTCATTGGGAAAGAACACCGCAAGATCGAACCCATCACAAAGCACCTCTTCCCATGGCAAGAAAAATCGATCTAGTCGGCCTAACTAAACCAAAGATCGAAGAAGAAATACGATGCTATAAGCAATCATGCATATAAGAGATCAAAGAAGACTCAAATAATATTCATGGATAGAAACTGATCATGAACTCAAAATTCATCGGATCCCAACAAACACACCACAAAAGTTTACATCAAATAGATCTCCAAGAGACCATTGTATTGAGAATCATAAGAGAGAGAGAGAGAGAGAAGAAGCCATCTAGCTACTTCCTACGGACCCGTAGGTCTATGGTGGACTACTCACGCATCATCGGAGAGGCACCTATGAGGAAGATGAACCCCTCCATTGTGGTGTTTAGATTGGATCTCGCGGTTCTGGAACTTGCGGCGGCTGGAATTGTGTTTCATCGACTCTCCTAGGGTTTTTGGATTTCCAGGGGATTTATAGGCACGATAGTCGGTTGACGGTGTGCCGAAGGGGCCCAGCACCCAGCAGTGCGCGCCAGGGGGCCTCTAGCGCGCCCATGTGGGTGCTGGCCACCCTGGCCCCCCTCTTCTGGTGTTCTTTGGCCCATCTAGTTTCTTCTGGTCCGTAAAAAATCCACAAAAATCCCCACATCGTTTCATCTCTCTATGGTACTGATTTCCTGCGAAGTAAAAAACAAGCAAAAACAGCAACTGGCACTTTGGCACTATGTTAATAGGTTAGTCCCAAAAAATGATATAAAGTTGTAATAAAATGATTGTAAAACATCCAAGAATGATAATATAACAGAATGGAACAAGCAAAAATTATAGATACGTTGGAGACGTATTAAGCATCCCCAAGCTTAATTCCTACTCGTCCTCGAGTAGGTAAATGATAAAAACAGAATTTTTGATGTGGAATGCTGCCTAACATGTTCATCATATTCTTTTCTTCTTTGTATAGCATGGACATTTGGACTTGTAAATGATTCAAAGCAATAGTGTAGTTTTAACATAATGACTTCAATACTCAAGCATGTCAACAAGCAACCATGTCTTTCAAAATATCAACACCAAAGAATGTTATCCCTAGCCCATCATGCTCAATCATTGATCCATTCCTGAAACACACTCAAATATTTGCTATGCCCAATGCTCAAGTACGATCATAGTGCCCCCTAGTTGGTGCTTATAAGAGAAGATGGAGACTCAAAGCAAAAATAAAGATTGCATAAAGTAAATAGATAGGCCCTTCGCAGAGGGAAGTAGGTATTTGTAGAGGTGCCAGAGCTCAAGGTTTAAATTGAGAGAGAAAAAATATATTTTGGGTGGCATGCTTTTCCTGTCAACGAAAACGACAAAGTAGCTCACAATACTTTCCATGCTAGATATATCGTAGGCGGTTCCCAAAGAGAAAATAAAGTTTATTCCTTTTTCCACCAAACTTTCACTTTCCATGGCGGGTCATATCCACGGTTGCCTTCCATACCAACACTTTCCAAGGAATTTATTATTTGACAACATAAAGTAAATATTTTTTCTTTTTCATTTCGGGAATGGGCATCCCTATTACCGCCGCACTCTCGTGCAATGACAAGTGAATAAACACTCATCTTGAGAATAACACATCTACCATGGAAAAATATTGGACACCCCCACCGTTTCATGAGCGGTACGAGCACACAAAAGAGAAAATTTATTTTGAAAATTTAGAGATGGCACATACAAATTTGCTTGGAACGGCATGGAAATACCGCATATAGGTAGGTATGGTGGACTCATAAGGCAAAACTTGGTTTAAGGATTTTGGATGCACAAGTAGTATTTCTACTTAGTACAAATGAAGGCTAGCAAATAGATTGGGAAGCAACCAAACCAAGAAACGAAAAATCACATAAGTGAGCATTGAACATAACTAACACCGAATAATGCACCATAAGTAGGATGTAACTTCATTGCATAACTATTGACTTTCGTGCATGCATAGGGAATCACAAACCTTAACACCAATATTCCTACTAAGCATAATTACTCACTAACATGACTCACATATTACTATCATCATGTTTCAAAACTATTACAAGGAATCAAGTTTAATTTGTGCAATGATCTTCATGAAAGTTTTTATTATATCCTCCTTGGATATCTATCACTTTGGGACTGGTTTCATATATTGCCATTGCTTTTTGGCAAGCTCAAACAAATTTAAGTGAAGCACATGAGCATAAAGATTTCATCTCTCAAAAAGGTATAAGTGAAGCATGAGAGGATTTCTTCAAAAATTTACTAACTCTGAAATTAATCTAAGTGAAGCATGACAATATTTCTACAAAATTTTCCAAGCACACCGTGCTCAAAAAGATATAAGTGAAGAACTAGAGCAATTCTATAGCTCAAAAAGTTAAAGTGAAGCACATAGAGCAATTCTAACAAATCATAGCATGATTGTGGCTCTCTCAAATAGGTGTGTAAAGCAAGGATACAAAGGAAAAACTAACAAACAAAGCAAGCAAAGATACAAGACGCTCCAAGCAAAACACATGATATGTGACGAATAAAAATATAGCTGCAAGTAAAATACCGATGGTTGTTAGAAGAAAGAGGGGATGCCACTCGGGGGCATCCCCAAGCTTAGTTGCTTGTTTCTCTTTGGATATATCTTGGGGGTGCGGTAGCATCCCCAAGCTTAGGTTTTTGCTACTCCTTATTCCTCCATCCATCGTGATCTCACCTAAAACTTGAAAACTTCAATCACACAAAACTCAACAAAATCTTAGTGACATCCGTTAGTATAAGAAAGAAAATCACTACTTTAGGTACTGTTGTAAACCCATTCAAATTTTGTAATTGCATTATACCTACTGTATTTTAACTTTACCATGGCTTATACCTCCAAATACAAACCATAGAATCATCAAAACAAGCACACAATGCAACAAAAACAGAATCTGTCTCAAACAGAACAGTCTGTAGTAATCTGTACCATACCCATACTTCTGTGACTCTAAAAATTCTGAAAAATTAGGAAAACGTAAGGAATTTGTATAGCAACACTGTGGTAAAATTTCAGCTCAATATCACGTTCCAGAAAAAAAATGAAAATTCATATACTGGATGCAAAGTTTCTGTTTCAGATTTAGCATCACTTCTACTCATCCTATGAATTATCCTAACGTTCTACTTGGCACAAACATTAAATAATCCATAAAAAAACAATCATAACAGAGGCATAATTGTGTCAACACTCAAAAACTTATTTATTCATTGGGTTGTCTCCCAACAAGCGCTATCGTTTTACGCCCCTAGCTAGGCATATTGGATAGATTCAAGTATTGTCATCTTTGGTTTTGGACCCATAGGATGCCCTCATGATTGATTCATATGGTGGCTTAATTCTTGTTCTAGGGAAGTGTTCCATACCCTTTCTCAAGGGAAATTGTCGGGGGGATAACCCCGGGGTAGCCTCAAGCGACCCACTACTCCAACTTTCTGAAGCAACGGGGGGGGGGGGGGGGGGGGGGGCGAGCCGACTCCCCCTACGGCTCGGCTGCGCCCTGCCGGCTACGCCCTGCCGCCCATTGGATGCCGCGGTCGGGTACGCGCGGCTACAGTGGCCCCCATCCCATCTGGGGTCAGCGCCCGTGCGGCCACAGTGGAGGTGGCAGTGCCTCTGACTCTGGCCGACCGCGACAGGACTCCCAACAGTGCCGGCACGCCTCCAACCACTCCATTACCTGCCCCGGCATGGCTACAGTGCGGCCGGCCGTACCGCTAACCTCGGCCGGCTGCCACAAGACGACGCCCCGAAGGACGAACCCGTGCCGCGACATGACCGGCGCGGGGACCCACCGTGCGGGCCCCGCCGGCTCCCGACGGGACCCTGCAGCCGGCAGGCCCTACTGGCGACGGAACCCCTCAACCAGGGGCCCCACGGCCGGCTAGTGAGGCTGCCGGCTGGGGCCCCCTAAGATCTCTTATTCATCTTGTAATCCGGGGGGTTGACCTATAAAACCCCCCGGACCTCCCCCATGCAACGGGGACGACTCTCTCTCCACACACCACACTCACGTAGAGAGGCAGCGGAGGCAGTCCAGCCCCTCCTTCCTCCTCTAGCAACACAGCTCCAGGAGCACCATTGTAGCTTCAACGTTGTCTCAACCAGACCGAGCAGGACTAGGGGTGTTACCTCCCACGGAGGGCCCCGAACCTGGGTACATCGTGTGTCCGCTCGTGCCTAACCCCGCTCCCGGTGCCTGCCGGCGTCCTTCGGCCCCAACCACTCTCGATAAGCCTACCCATGGCATCTGCCATGACAAAACGACGACAGTTGGCGCCCACCGTGGGGCCGAACGCGGCGCCGGCCGGAATCACGCTCCGGGCGGGACCCTTCACCGCCTCCCTCGGCCGCCCCACGTCCGGGCGGAAATGCATGCTCGTGGGGCTTGCTCCGGCAGGCTCTGCGGGCGACGCGGCCGGCCTCTCTGACGGGTGCCTCGGCCGCGACCTGGCGCTCGACGTCGCCGCGCTCGCCAGGCATTTCGGCAAGCTAAGCATCGCCGACGAGCCGGCGGCCGACGAGTACCCTAGCCAGTTGCTCGACTGCACCGATCCCCCCGCGTCCGTGGCTGCACTCGCCACGGGCGAGGCCAGCGGCTCCCGCGTCCGCGTGGGAGTAATGGTCACCACCTCCTCCACCACTTCGATCCGTGCGCGGGCTGAAGCCGACGCGGCCGCCGCCCGCGCCTGTACCTCCGACCTGCTCGCCGCTACCCTCCGGGGTCTGAGCACCCCCATTGCCCCGACGGCGAACCCGGCCACCGCCACAGCCGAGCTGGAGGCGGCCCGCCGCATACTATTCGAAGACGCCATGGCCCTCGCTACCGAGCGGCGCCGGATGGAAGCCGTGCAGTGGGAGTACGCCTCCGCGTACGGTCTCACCCCGGCTGGCACCGAGCCCAGCCGGCGTGGGGTTGTGCGTGACCACGGCCGCGTGGTCGCGGAAATCCTCGGCGGCCGCCTTCCCGTCTACGACACCCCCGCGGCCAACCTGCGGGCCGCCAAGGTAGCCTACGAGGATCTGGCTACCTTCGTGGGTGAGGAGCGTGCCGCACGCGAGCGGCACATCAAGGACCTCATCGACACCGCCAACGCGCAACAAATCGGTTTTGCCCCCCGCGAAGCCGTCTCTGAGCTCCCCCGTCCCGAGGGTGCAGGCACTGGGGCCGCTGACCGACAGCCGGCTCAGCACTCCAGTTCCCCCCGCCCCTACGGCCGGCCGGCCGAGGGAAGCAACGCTCGGCGTTCCCAGCTGCGCGGGAACGAGCAGCCGGCTGTGAATAGCCGGCGCAGCAACAACCCGGTTGACGGCGACCACCGCGGCGAGGCGCCGGCTGGCGGTAGCCGGCGAGGCCGCGGACACACTCCGCCTCCACGACAGGACCCGGCACGGTCCATCCTGCCGGTCGTCCGCCCCGAACTCGCGGCCCGGCTCGGGCCGCGGGTCCCCCATAGCGAGAACGACGCGCGGCTCCGCCTCGACCGGCTGGCGCAGTCGGCCCTCCTCGAGGAGGTGGGCTCGATTGGCCCGGTGTGCTTTGGCCCCCGGATCCGCAACGAGCCATTTCCGCCCGGCTTCACGCTTCCCCGCGACACCCCGAAGTACAACGGGGCTGCCAAGCCGGAGGACTGGCTGATCGACTACACCACCGCAGTCGGCATCGCCAGGGGGAATAAGCGCGTAGCCGTCCGCTACGCCCCCCTTATGCTGATCGGCTCGGCCCGCACCTGGCTGAACAGCCTGGCGGCCGGCAGCATCAACACCTGGACGGACTTCGAAGAAGCATTCGTCCGCAACTTCACCGGCACCTACAAGCGGCCCGGCCGGCCCCGCGAGCTGGCCATGTGCGTCCAGGAGCCGAGCCCCTCTGCGAATACCTCACGCGCTGGACCGAGCTCCGCAACTCCTGCGAAGGGGTGCATGAGGTGCAGGCCATCCAATACTTCATCGAGGGTTGCCGAGATGGCACCCACCTCAAGCACAAGCTCCTGTGCTCCGAGCCGGCTACCCTGGCAGACCTGATGGCCAAGGCGGACAAGTATGCCACGGCCGACTCCGCTATGCGGATGAAGGTCGCCACGCCAGCCAAGCTGGCTCCGCCGCCCGCCGCGCCGCGGTCGGCCGCCGACAACCGGCAACAGCAGAACAACAAGCGCAAAGCCGACCAGCCGGACCCCCGTTATGGGAGCCGGTAGGTTGCCTCAATCGAGGAAGAGCAGCCGGCTGCCCAGGCTTCCAGCCAGCGTCAGCGCACCAGCAAGGCTGCCTGGCAGCCCAAGCTCACGTTCGAGCAGATGCTCGACCTCCCCTGCAAACACCATTCCGACGCCAAGCCGGCCACGCACACGCTCCGGCAGTGCAGCTTCTCGCAGCGGCTGGCCCGGGGCGAGGGTCTTCCGAATCCTCCTCCGCCGCCTCCTCGCGTGCCGGCGCCGCCTCCGGCTCCCGCTCCGGCTCAGGCCCCTGCTCCGGCTCAGAACGACGGCCGGCTGCTCGACCAATTCCCCGTCCAAGACGGTTCCTACATCGTCTTCACCAGTGAAGAGACGGACAAGCACGCTCAACGCCGGCTCCACCGCGAGGTGAATGCCACCATACCCGCGACTCCCCAGTTCATGCACTGGTCCGAGAAGCCGGTCACCTGGAGCCAAGCGGACCACCCGGCCGTGATGCCGAGCCCAGGCAGCTACGCCCTCGTCCTCGATCCCACCATCGCCTCCGAGAGGCGCACGTGCCGCTTCTCGCGGGTGTTGATTGATGGGGGCAGCAGGATCAATATCCTCTACCTCGACACGATGCTCAAGTTGGGGCTCAAGGTGGAGGACCAGCAAGCGAGCTGGACCGTTTTCCACGGCATCGTGCCGGGAAAGTCCTGCACCCCCGTCGGCAAGATCAAGCTCAACGTTCTCTTCGGCGGCCACAGCCACTTCCGCCGCGAACCAGTATGGTTCGAGGTGGTGGACCTCGACAGTCCCTACCACGCGCTGCTGGGCCGGCCGGCTCTCGCCAAGTTCATGGCGACCCCCCATTACGCCTACCTCAAGCTCAAGATGCTGGGTCCCAAGGGCATCATCACCATAGCCGGCGACTACAAGATGTCGATCGCGTGCGCGCGGGACGGCAGCTGGCTGGCCGAAGCCCTGGAGATAGCAGAGGAGAAGCGGCAACTCGACCGGCTCGTGGCCCACACCTCTGGCCAGCCGGCCATGCCGGCTCCTCCGTCCCAGGCGGTCGGCGAAGCCTCGTTCCAGCCATCCAAGGACACCAGGCAAGTGCCACTCTACCCGGCCAACCCCAAGCAATGCGTCACCATCGGCTCCCGCCTCGACACCAAATAGGAAAGCGAGCTCGTCGACTTCCTCCGTGAGAATCGGGACATCTTTGCATGGTCTCCAAAGGACATGCCGGGTGTTCCGAGGAAGTTCGCCGAGCACAAGCTTCACGTACGGCCGGATGCGAAGCCGATCAAGCAACCCCTGCGCCGTTTCTCCGAGGAGAAGCGACGTACTATAGGGGAAGAGATCGCCCGGCTACTCGCAGCCGGCTTCATCATGGAGGTATTCCACCCGGACTGGCTAGCCAACCCAGTCCTGGTGCTGAAGAAGAACAAAACTTGGCGCATGTGTATCGACTACCCGAGCCTGAACAAGGCGTGTCCCAAGGACCGTTCGCCCTTCCGCGGATCGATCAAGTCATCGACTCCACGGCCGGCTGCGACCTGTTGTCTTTCCTGGACGCCTACTCCGGCTACCACTAGATCAAGCTGGACCCGGCCGACCGGCTGAAAACCTCCTTCATCACCCCCTTTAGGGGCCTACTGCTACATCACCATGTCCTTCGGCCTGAAGAACGCAGGCGCCACCTTCCAGCGCTGCATGCAGAAGTGTCTCCTGCCTCAGATAGGCAGGAACGTCCACGTCTACGTCGACGACATCGTCGTCAAGTCCAAGAAGCATTTCAGCCTCCTCGACGATCTCCAGGAGACGTTCGCCAACCTGCGCGAATACAAGATCAAGCTCAACCCGGAGAAGTGTGTCTTCGGCGTCCCAGCCGGCCAACTCCTGGGCTTCTTCGTGTCCGCCCGCGGCATCGAAGCTAACCCTGAGAAGATCAGGGCAATCGAGCGCATGCCCAAGCCGACCCGGCTCCGCGACATCCAGAAATTCACCGGCTGCCTCGCCTCCCTCTGCCGGTTCATCAGCCGGCTGGGCGAAAAGGCCTTGCCCCTCTACGGGCTCCTGCGCAAGACGGCTCTGGTCGAGCCGGACCACGACCCCTCGAAGAAGCCGGCCATGTTCGACTGGTCCGACGAGGCGGACGAGGTGTTTCGTGGCCTCAAGCGGGCCCTCACCAGCGCGCCCATCCTGGCCGCGCCGGCTGAGAAGGAGCCTTTGCTCGCCTACATCGCGGCGACCACGCGCGTCATCAGCGTCATCTTGGTGGTGGAGCAATCGGAGGAAGGCAAAGCGCTGCCAATCCAGCGCCCCATCTACTACCTCAGCGAGGTCCTCTCCGCCTCCAAGAAAAACTACCCCCACTACCTGAAGATGTGCTATGGCATATACTTCGCCGCCCAGAAGATCAAGCAGTACTTCCAGGAGCATGTCATCACCGTGGTCAGCACGGCGCCGCTGGGCGAAATCATGTGCGGCCGGGATGCCACCGGCCGGATAGCCAAGTGGATCATCGCCCTCGCCGACTACGAGATACGGTACGAGCCGCGCACCGCCATCAAGTCACAAGCGATGGCCGACTTCCTCGTCGACTGGGCCGAAACCCAGTTCGTGCCGCCTCCGCCCGACTCCACACATTGGCGTATGCACTTCGACGGCTCGAAGATGCGGGCCGGCCTGGGAGCCGGCATCGTCCTGTCGTCCCCAAGGGGAGATCAACTCAAGTACGCGCTCCAGATCCACTTCGCCGCCTCCAACAACGTGGCCGAGTACGAGGCCCTCGTCCACGGCCTCCGGCTCGCCAAGGAGATCGGCATCCAGCGCATCATATGCTTCGGCGACTCCGACCTCGTGGTGCAGCAAGTCTCTGGCGAGTGGGACGCCCAGGACGCCAACATGGCCAGCTATCGTTTCCTCGTCCAGCAGCTCACTGGCTCCTTCGAGGGCTGCGAGTTCCATCACATCCCCCGTGCGGACAACGAGGCGACCGATACGCTGGCAAAGATCGGCTCCACCCGGCAGGCCATCCCAGCCGGCGTCTCCCTCGAGCGGATGCTCAAGACTTCGATCAAACCCCCCCCCCCGAATCGGAGTCCATCTTCGTGCCGGCTAACGTGGCCGGCCCATCGACAGCTCCGGCTTCACAGCCGGCACCATCAGCGTCGACCCTTCCGCCGGCTCCACCGACTCCGGCTGCCCAGCCGACAGCACCAGTTCCGGCAAGTGAGCCGGCCGCGCCCGCAGCGGCCGGATCCGAACCCATGGCCGTCATGATGGCAATCGACGCTCCTTCCACTGCTCCAGCCCCGGGGGCTGGCAAGCCGGCCCCGGGGGCCAGCGAGCCGGACCCGGGGACTGGCGAGCCAGACCCGGGGGCTCCTGCCGCTACCAACGCCCCCCTTGAGCCCGAGCCGGCTCCTGTCTCGGCCCCCTCATGGGCCCAGCCCATACTGGCGTTCCTCCTACGCGGCGAGCTCCCCTCCGATGAGGCCACAGCAAGACAAATCCAGCGCCGAGCCTCGGCCTACAGCATCATCAACCACGAGCTGGTTCATCGCAGCACCACCAGCGTTTTCCAACGCTGCGTCGAGCCGGAGAAAGGGCAAGAGATCCTCCTCGACATCCACCAGGGCGAGTGCGGTCACCACGCCGCCTCCAGGACCCTGGTGGCCAAGGCGTTCCGCCACGGCTTCTACTGGCCGACTGCTTTGGAGGCGGCCAAGCAGCTGGTCGACAAGTGCGAAGGCTGCCAGCGCTTCAGCACGCAGAGCCACCTGCCGGCTTCGGCCCTCCAAACCATCCCCCTCTCGTGGCCTTTTGCCGTCTGGGGGCTGGACATGGTAGGACCCTTCAAGACCGCACGAGGCGGCATGACACATCTGCTGGTAGCCGTCGACAAATTCACCAAGTGGATCGAGGCCAGGCCAATCAAGAAGCTGGACGGCCGCACGGCCGTCCGGTCCATCGAAGACATCACGGTCCGCTACGGCGTCCCCCACAGCATCATCACCGACAACGGCACGAACTTCGCCAAGGGCACTTGCGTTTCTGCTCCAAGCAAGGCATCCGGCTCGATCTGGCGTCCGTCGCCCACCCACAGTCAAACGGCCAGGTCGAGAGGGCAAACGGCCTAATCTTGGCCGGCATCAAGCCCCGGCTCGTAGCGCCACTGGTCCGGTTGGCTGGCTGCTGGGTCGAAGAGCTGCCGGCTGTCCTTTGGAGCCTCAGGACCACGCCCAACCGGTCGACCGGCTACACCCCGTTTTTTCTCGTGTATGGGTCCGAGGCAATCATCCCCACCGACATCGAGTTTGATTCGCCTCGGGTTACCCTGTACACGGAGACGGACGCAAAGGAGGCAAGAGAAGATGGCGTCGACCTCCTCGAGGAGGCTCGCGAGCTGGCTCTGAGCCGGACGGCCACCTACCAGCAGAAGCTCCGGCACTACCACAGTAAGGGGATCCGGCCACTCTCCTTTCGCGAAGGAGACTTAGTGCTCAGGCGAATCCAGCGAACTGCCGGCCAGCACAAGCTGTCCTCCCCATGGGAGGGCCCGTTCATCGTCAGCCGGTCGCTACATAACAATGCGTACTATCTAATAGATGCCCAGAAGCCGCAGAAGCGCAAGAGAGACACCTCCGGTGAGGAAATGGAGCGCCCGTGGAACGCGGCGCTCCTCCGCCCGTTTTACTGCTAAGAACCAGTGTATGTATATATTCTTCCCTTTTGGGCTTATGAATGCAACGGGTGCCCCAAGCCTGCTCTTGGGACACGCCCCTTTTCGTCTCTTTCTAAGACTTTAGCTCGCTGGCTCCTGGGTCCGGCACCCGGTCCCGAGGGCTCGCCGGCTAGTCCTGCCCTCCTCCCCTGAAGCCGGTCAAGTAATGTGAACTAAAAAGAGCCCTCCCACCCCTCCCAGCTACAGACCGGCTCTCGGCTGTCCGGCTGACGGGACCTCGAGATGGCAAAGCTTAGCACACACGAAAAATCGATTGCAAAAGAGATTGCCGGCTAGGGCTAGCCGGAACACTTTCTTTTCGCCTCTGTCACTCACCTTACCCAAAAAACTCCCGCGGTTTCCAAGCTCACGACCAGCTCCCTCGAGGCGGACGCCCCGTCCCAGCTACAGACCGGCTCCCGGTTGTCCGGCTGGCGGGACCGAGGCCAAGAGAGAAAAGGTTTTGAGCGAGCCGAACCAAAAGAGCAAAAAAGGGTAAGGCCGAGCTGACATGCATAAAACAACATTTCAGCAACCAAAAATTTCATACAATTTAAAAAGGGCCCACAGCGACAAGTTCATTACATATACACCCCCAGTGGGTGGAATGGCAGTCTAACTATGCAGAAAGATAAAAGCTCTAGATGGCGCCAGCACTGTCATCTCCTCCGGCACCGCCCGCGGCGGCCGACGAAGAAGCCCCGTCCTTGTCCACGGTCAGCTCCGCGTCGGCTCCCGCCTCCAAGTCCGGAGCCAGCTCGGAGTCGGCATAGGCGTCGGAGCCGGATTCTTCCTCGTCCGTCTCGGCGGCGCTCCCCTCCGGGTCGTCCAGGGCGAGCGTGTATCGGTCCTCCGGGATCACCACGCCGTCCGCCCCGCGCTCCGGGACGTACTCGTCCCACGCAGCGAAGGACGCGAGGTCGCTCGCCCTCACGGACAGCGCGTCGGCCACCGCCTCCAACTCTGCGTCGGTGCCGGCACGCTGGGCCGTGAGCAGACCCAGGTCTAGCTCGGGGTACCATGACCTCGCAATGCGAAGTGCCATGCCCGCACCGGCGCGTGCTGCGGAGGCCCTCCAGGCGTTCACCCGCGCGGCCCCGAACTCCAGCCACCTCGACAGCCGGCTCATGGAGACCGGCTCCACCGCGCCGGGCCAAAGGATGCGAACCAGGGCCGTGCCGGCCGCCTGGAGCCGCTTCAGGGCTCGAACCACCTCCGACAGCCGCGCCCCGAAGGCAATCCCCACCTCGTCCAAGGTCCAGGGGGCAAGCTGCCCAACGGCTTCCCCCTGCGCCCGCTGGCCCTCGCGGTGGGCCTCCACGGCCGCCTCCGCGGCCTCCTTTATACCGGGGAAAAGCCCTAAGAAGATAAAAGAAGAACGTGCGGGATGAGCAAAGAGGCAAACCGGAAAACCCAGAAGCAACGCGCGGAAAGAGCGATGTGTTTAAAAAACTCACCGCGCAGCATCCGATCCACCTCGTGCCATTGCTCCTGCAGCTCCACTTCCCTGGCCGACCACTCCTGGCGCTGGCGCTCGTGCTCATCCCGGGCCGCCTGCGCATCCTCGGCCGCTTTGGTCAGCGCGGCGTCCTTGGCCTCCAGCTCCCGGCGGAGGGTTTTCTCCCGCTCCTCCGCCTCCCGAGGAAGGGCCGCCTCGCGGTCCGCCAGCTCTTTGCAGTGGGCCGCCTCGCGCTCCTCCTTCTCCGCATTCGCCTGGTCCGTCTCCCCGCGGAGCCAGTCGCGCTCCGCGGTCAGGAGGCTCCGCCGCTCCCCAAGCTGCACCACGTGGCGGCGGAGGCTGGCCGTCTCGGTGTGGGTGGCTGCTCGGGACGAGGAGGCCGCTGTCAGAAACCAAACGAAGAAAGGGATTCAGCCCGCCTCCGGAGCAGCCGGCCTGATTCCCGGGGGCTACACCCAGTGGGTGCGCTTGCGCGCCCCCACTGGAAGATCGCGAGGTTCCATACTTTGCATGTCCGCGGACAGAGTCGCCAGCCGGCCCTCGGCCTCCCGGTACAAGCCCAGCAGGGTGTTGTACGCGGCCACCCGTCGGTAATGCGCTGCCTGCGAAGGACGAAGATACACAGCAGTGTTAGGCTCGACCCGCCTGCGCTCCAGCCGGCTCGAGCCTCGAGGGCTACACCCAGTCGGTGCGCTAGCGCGCCCCCACTGGAAAAGAAAGAAAACGCCAAAGCAAGAAAAGAAGGAAAGAAGAGAACTTGCCGCGACGGATTGCTCCAGATGCACCAGCCGGTCGTTGGCGGCTCGAGCGTCCTGCGACGTCTGGGCGCGTGCGGCAGCAAACGCCTCGACGACGGCGGCCACCGCCGCCCCGAGGGCGCTCGGCGGATCACCTATGGCCGGGCGGCCGGCTGCGGCCCAGTTCTGCTGCGGCCGGCCCCCGTCCGCGGGCCCCCCTTTGCCGGTGGTCACCAGGGGACCTGCCCCTCCCGGCGCCGCCGTGCCGGGGGGCCCCGACGACGAGCTCGCGGCGGTCGTCCCCCCGGCTATGACGATCGTCCCCTCCGACGCACCGCCTCCGGCCGCTCCTGGACGGCTCTCCTCCGGTGCGGGCACCTCCGGAGCCGACGCCTCCGGGGCCGGCACATCCGGAGCCGTCACATCCAGAGCCTGAATTTCAACTTCCGGGGGCCCCTCTGCCCCCGGCGGCACATCGCCCGCCCCTGGCTGGGCGGCGTCGCGGTCCACCTCCTTCATCCCTCCAGCGCCGGCCGCGTCCGCGCCCATCGCCACTCGCGCGTCTTCCGCGGCCTTCGCGTCCGCCTCCGCCCGCCGCTCGGGATCGTGGTGGTCCTTCGACCTTTTCTACCGGCCGCGGGGGAACGGCTCCCACGCTCCGCCAGCGGCCTCTCCGCCGGCCCCTCCCGGCGGCTGCAGTTCCTCCGCCGCTTTCTACCAGGGGCGGCGCTCCTCAACGCGCCGCTCCTGCTCGGCCGTCTCGAGGTCGAGCCACGCCTGGCGCTCTCTCTCCTCGGCGGCGGCCGGCGGCGCCGTCCTCGTGGCCTCGCCGCCTGGGGGCCTCCCCAGGGCGCGCGCCTCCCTGATCAGGCGGGATAAGGAACCGGGGAGAAAGGGAGAAAAGCTAAGGAGGAGGGGGAGATGGGCTTACCCGACGACGACGGGGACCGCCCTCCTCGTGGGCCCCGCCTGGGATACCCGTTGTTTCTTCCCACCGCCTCCACGGCTGCCGCCCGGCTGCGTGGTGGCCGCCCGTTTGGGCGCCGGCTTGGCAACAGCCAGCCGCTTCCCCTTGTCGCTCGCGTCCGGGCCGCCCCGACTGGACTCGTGGCCGGCTCCGCGCGGGCGCCTCGTCGGCGCCGTGACCTCGTCCTCCGGGGCCTCGGGTTCCTCCGGAGCCTCTGCAGCACTCGACTCCTCCGACTCAGCGTCATCATCGGTTCAATCCCGTAGGTGCGTCGGGGGAGGGAACTCACCCATCGAGTCGGCCTCCTCCGTCTCCGTTTCCGCTTCGTCGGCTTCTGATGCGCCGGCTCGGTCGGAGTCCGCCGGCTCCACGTCGTCGACGTCCTCGACCTCCTCGGGGTCCGAGTCCGCCAAGTCGGCGGCCGGCTCCCTGTAGTTCTGCAACTGCGCAAAAACCTGCGAGCCGGCGAGGCGCCACATCGTCAGACCAAAGGGGGGACGCCGTCTCTAAAAAGGGAGGAGAGGGGGAGACGGCTAATCGCTTACCCGCGGCGCCGGACGGCTCTGGCTGTACGGAGTTTTCCCCCATTGCCACCCCTCTTCCTTTAGCTTCGCCTGCGAGATGGCGTTCACCCTCCTCGCCACGTGGATCGGTTTCAGCTCATTGGTGGAGAGCCGGCAGGGGTGGTGCCGCCCCCCATCTGGCAGATCAGGTGCGGCCGGCTCTGCAGCGGCTGCACCCAGCGCGCCACCATCGCGGCCAACAGGTCGGTGGCCTTCAGCCCCTCCGCCCCGGTCATCACCAGCAGGTGCTCGCAGAGCCGGTCTGCTGTCTCGGGCGCTTGGGGCGGAGCCGCCCACCAGTTCAGCATCGCTGCTGGCGGCTGGTTGACGATGTCAGGGAGGTTGATGTAATCCTCCTCCGGCTTCACGTTCTTCACGTAGAAGAACCCCCGCTGCCAATTCTTCACCGACTCCTGCAGCGGGAGCTTCGGGAAGCCGGCTCCCTTGCGGATGTGGATCAGGGCGCCTCCGCAGGCGGTCATGACCTTCGCCTGCGTCGTCGGGTCCACCACCGTCTGCCGCTTGAGGAAGAATAGCCAGAACCAGAGGTCGAGCCTCGGCTCCACCCCCAAGAACCCCTTGCAGAGGGTGACGAATGCCGACAGCTGCAAGACGGCGTTCGGGGCGAGGTGGTGCGGCTGCAGGCCGAACAGCGTCAAGAACCGCCGGAAGAAAGTACTCGCCGGCAGCCCGAGCCCGTGGAGGAAATGCTCGGCGAAGACGACCACCTCGCCCTCTCGCGGGATCGGGGAGTTCTCCGGCCCGGCGATGCGCGCCTCCAGGTGCGCTTCCGACGAAAGCTTGCGGCGGTAGCGGAGGTGCTCGATGAACTGCTCCTCCACGATGCTGCCATCCCAGGCGCCCTTGGTCGCCATGGCTTCTACAGAGGGCTTGCGGTCACGGCGGCGGGTGCAGTTGCTCGGCCGCGGTGCGGGCCTACGGCGGCGGCGAGCGGCGGCGCGACGCTCCCGTGGGCTTTACCCTTCTTCTCTCTCTCGGAGCGGGAGGAGGAGGGCGACGAAGACGATGCGACTGGGGCAGGAGGGGCGAATGTGCCGCTCTGTCCCTCTCCCTTCCCCATTTAAACCCCGCGCGATCGAACGTGGGGGGCGGATTCATTGCGCACGACCCCCGCGCTTCCCGCCGCGTGCGGGGCGGAAGTTATGGCGCTCGGGAATACCAACCGGCGGCCCGAGCCGCAAAGGATCCGTGCGCGCGGGCCGAGGCCGCGGCCGTGGCGGGCCCTGCCCATGGCCCGGTCTCGTCCGTCGCGCGGCCTGTCAGGACACCGCCCGTCGCGTCTTCCTCGTGGCGCGGCTTCTCCGCCAGACGAGGCGCTCGAGGCCCGCCTCATCTGACCTCCAAGGCATGATGCTGCACAAAAACGATGTTCAAGCCGGCGAGGACCGCCACGGTTCGTCGGCGGGCCTCCCCTGCTTCGGGGACTACTGTCGGGGGGATAACCCCGGGGTAGCCTCAAGCGACCCACTACTCCAACTTTCTGAAGCAACGGGGGGGCGAGCCGACTCCCCCTACGGCCCGGCTACGCCCTGCCGGCTACGCCCTACCGCCCATTGGATGCCACGGTCGGGTACGCGCGGCTACAGTGGCCCCCATCCCATCTGGGGTCAGTGCCCGTGCGGCCACAGTTGAGGTGGGAGTGCCTCTGACTCTGGCCGACCGCGACAGGACTCCCAACAGTGCCGGCACGCCTCCAACCACTCCATTACCTGCCCCGGCTTGGCTACAGTGCGGCCGGCCGTACCGCTGACCTCGGCCGGCTGCCACAAGACGACGCCCCGAAGGACGAACCCGTGCCGCGACATGACCGGCACGGGGACCCACCGTGTGGGCCCCGCCGACTCCCGACGGGACCCTGTAGCCGGCGGGCCCTACCGGCGACGGAATCCCTCAACCAGGGGCCCCACGGCCGGCTAGTGAGGCTGCCGGCTGGGGCCCCCTAAGATCTCTTATTCATATTGTAATCCGGGGGTTGACCTATAAAACCCCCCGGACCTCCCCCATGCAACGGGGACGACTCTCTCTCCACACACCACACTCACGTAGAGAGGCAGCGGAGGCAGTCCAGCCCCTCCTTCCTCCTCTAGCAACATAGCTCCAGGAGCACCATTGTAGCTTCAACGTTGTCTCAACCAGACCAAGCAGGACTAGGGGTGTTACCTCCCACGGAGGGCCCCGAACCTGGGTACATCGTGTGTCCGCCACCGCTCGTGCCTAACACCGCTCTCGGAGCCCGTCGGCGTCCTTCGGCCCCAACCACTCTCGATAAGCCTACCCATGACATCTGCCGTGACAAAACGACGACAGAAATTGAAAACGAATATTGCCTTCTTTCATATCAATCACGGCAACTATAGTGCGTAAAAACGGTCTACCAAGTATAATGGGACAAGATGGATTGCAATCAATATCAAGCACAATAAAATCAATGGGCACATAATTCCTATTTTCAAGAATAAGAACATCATTAATTCTTCCCAAAGGCTTTTTAATAGTAGAATCTGCCAAGTGCAAATTAAGAGAGCATTCTTCAATGTTGGTAAGACCAATCACATCACATAGAGATTTCGGAATCGTGGAAACACTAGCACCCAAATCACACAAAGCAAAGCATTCATAATTTTTAATCTTGACCTTAATGGTAGGTTCCCACTCATCATGTAATTTTCTAGGAATAGAAATTTCCAACTCCAACTTTTCTTCAAAAGATTTCATCATGGCATCAACGATATGTTTAGTAAAAGCTTTATTTTGCTCATAAGCATGGGGTGAATTCAACATAGATTGCAACAAAGAAATACATTCAATCAAGGAGCAACTATCATAGTTAAAATCTTTGCAATCCAAGATAGTGGGCACATCACTAGTTATTGATAAATTCTTTAATATTACTCTCAAGATCAGATGTATTCCTATTATTATTGCAGGAAGAATTACCATAATTATTAGAGGAATTTCCAGGAAAAGGCCTAGGATTAAAATTACCTCTATAAGCATTGTTATTGAAATTGTTGCGCGAGACAAAATTCACATCTACGGATTCACTATTTTGCTCAATCAAAGTAGACAAAGGCACATCATTAAGATCAATAGGAGCATTTTTACTAGCAACCAATTTCATCAAAGCATCAACTTTATCACTCAAAGTACTAATTACCTCTACCGAATTAACTTTTTTACTAGTAGGTGCTCTTTCGATATGCCATTGAGAATAATTAGCCATGATATTATCTAGCAATTTAGTAGCTTCACCCAAAGTAATCTCCATAAAAGTACCACCCACGGCGGAATCTAAAAGATTTCTAGAGAGAAAATTCAATTCCACATAAATTTTTTGTATGATCATCCAAAGATTCAAACCATGTGTAGGACAATTTCTTATCATCAACTTCATTCTTTCCGAAGATTGGGCAACATGTTCATGTTCAAGTTGCTTAAAATTCATGATTTGCGTCCTAAGGGAAATAATTTTCGCGGGAGGAAAATACTTAGTGATAAAAGCATCCTTGCACTTATTCCAAGACTCAATACTATTGCGAGGCAAAGATGAAAACCAAATTTTTGCACGATCCCGCAAGGAAAAAGGAAATAGTTTCAACTTGAAAGTATCATTGTCCACATCTTTTTTCTTTTGCATATCACACAATTCAACGAAAGTGTTTAGATGGGACGCGGCATCCTCATTAGGATTACCGGCAAATTGATCTTTCATGACAAGATTCAACAAAGCGGCATTAATATCACAAGACTCTGCACTAGTGGCGGGAGGAGCAATAGGCGTACTAATAAAATCATTGTTATTACTATTGGAAAATCACACAACTTGGTGTTCCTTGAGTCATCGTGACTATGCAAACAAGATTGCAAGCAAGGAAGAGATCCGGCAAGAAGAAGGGAAAACGAAAAAGAGGGCGAAGAAAATGGTAAATTGGTGAAGTGGGGGAGAGGAAAACGAGAGGCAAATGGCAAATAATGTAATTGCAAGGAGATGAGATTTGTGATTAGGAACCTGGCACATGATGGTGGAGTCCCCTCGGCGCCTACGATAGGCACGTAGAAGAGACTGCTTCCTCCCCGGCAACGGCGCCAGAAATTCCTTTGACGTGGCTTGGACTGCGTTGGTATTTCCCCAAAGAGGAAGGGATGATGCAGCACAGCGACGGTAAGTATTTCCCTCAGTTATGAAACCATGGTTATCGAACCAGTAGGAGGATCACCACCACCCAATAAGCAGCACCTGTACACAAACAAAAAATACTTGCAACCCGACGCGAAAGAGAGGTTGTCAATCTCTCTACGGTAAATAGATAGATTAGGTAGTGATAGATAGGAGAGATAGATCTCTCAAGAACACAAATAAAAAGAGTAAATATGCAGCAATATGTTTTTGGGTTTTTGGTTTTGTAGATCTGAAAACAAAGATTGCAAAAAACGTAGATCATAAAGCAATATGATAGGAAAAGTAGACCCGGGGGCCGTAGGGTTCACTAGTGGCTTCTCTCATGAGTATAGCGCACGGTGGGTGAACAAATTACTGTTGGGCAATTGATAGAAAACCGAATAGTCATGACGATATCCAAGGCGATGATCATTATATAGGCATCACGTCCAAGATAGATAGACCGACTCCTGCCTGCATCTACCTCTATTACTCCACACATCGACCGCTATCCAGCATGCATCTAGTGTATTAAGTTCATGGAAAAACGGAGTAATGTAATAAGAACGATCACATGATGTAAACAAGATCTATTCATCCAGGAATAGACCTCATCTTGTTATCCTTAATAGCAACGATACATGCGTGTCTTGCTGGCCCTTCTATCACTGGGAAAGAACACCGCAAGATCGAACTCATCACAAAGCACCTCTTCCCATGGCAAGAAAAATCGATCTAGTCGGCCTAACTTAACCAAAGATTCGAAGAAGAAATACGATGCTATAAGCAATCATGCATATAATAGATCAAAGAAGACTCAAATAATATTCATGGATAGAAACTGATCATGAACTCAAAATTCATCGGATCCCAACAAACACACCGCAAAAGTTTACATCAAATAGATCTCCAAGAGACCATTGTATTGAGAATCATAAGAGAGAGAGAGAGAAGAAGCCATCTAGCTACTGCCTACGGACCCATAGGTCTATGGTGGACTACTCACGCATCATCGGAGAGGCACCTATGAGGAAGATGAACCCCTCCATGATGGTGTTTAGATTGGATCTCGCGGTTCTGGAACTTGCGGCGGCTGGAATTGTGTTTCGTCGACTCTCCTAGGGTTTTTGGATTTCCAGGGAATTTATAGGCATGATAGTCGGTTGAGGGGGTGCCGTAGGGGCCCAGAATCCACCAGGGCGCGCCAGGGGGCCTCTGGCGCGCCCATGTGGGTGCTGGCCACCCCGGGCCCCCTCTTCTGGTGTTCTTTGGCCCATATGGTTTCTATTGGTCCGTAAAAAATCCACAAAAATCCCCGCAGCGTTTCACCTCTGTATGGTACTGATTTCCTGGAAAGTAAAAAACAAGCAAAAACAACATCTGGCACTTTGGCACTATGTTAATAGGCTAGTCCCAAAAAATGGTATAAAGTTGTAATAAAATGATTGTAAAACATCCAAGAATGATAATATAACAGCATGGAACAAGCAAAAATTATAGATACGTTGGAGATGTATCACATACTCTCACTGCGGAGAGCCGGGGACAAGCAAGGGATCCCGATCGTTCTGCTGCTGATTCCAGCCCCCATGGTTGCTGACTCGGGGTTGGGGGGAGGTAGCTGACCCGCCCTTGCAGCCGATGCCTTTGCTTCTACTTGCCGCATGGCTCAGGGCACTTCGACAACTGCCTGCGCATCTGACAAAACCGGTCGGACAAGGGAGTTCTGGGCATGCTACCTGCGCCCACTGCTGGAAACCACCGGGGATTCCACATGCCGGCTCTTGCTACGGCTCGCATATGGTGTCGAGTGCATCCGATCAAGGCTGTAAAAGTACTGCGCCTGCTGGGTCACCGCAGTCTTTAGCATCTCAATGGCGTTCCTGGCCTCTACCTCCAGTGGGGTATTTCCTTGGATGGGAAGTGCCTCCAAGTTACGAGTTGCTGCCAACATATTATCCACGGGGTTAGAGTAATCACCCGACGGAGTCTGGAACCATCAAGGACGTGGCTAGCCAGCCGCCGGAGTGGGTTGGGGCGTGACAAACAAACACGAGGGTTCTAGATTGAGGGGAAACCGGCTCCGGTGTCTCCACTGATGGATCGCATCGGAGGCGTCTCGACGAAGGCCTAGCCGCCAGGCTTCCGCTCTCAAGCGTTCAACTTCACCATGGATGTGAGTCTGTAGTTCCGCCATGCGAGTATTTGCAGCATCGATCTCCTTCTGGATCTTGGCCGTATGCTCGCAAAGTGTAGCTAGCATCGTATTGCGTTCTGTTAGCACTCGTTTTTGGCAGAAGGCGACTCAAGGCTGATGACCCGTAGCCAGGATATGACCCAGTGTGGCGATGACTCGGTTAGTGATGGATCAAAGATTACTGCTAAAGAGGCGCCATTGTGAAGGAGATGCAGCAGCCCAGAGAGATAGTTTATCAGCTCAGCAATCCGATAACCCGGCAATAGAAATCAGCTCAAAGTAGAACCGGCTCATCATGGAAGCAGCTCCACCATGCTGGCGACTCTGACAGAGACGATGAGCCGCCAGTAGCTTGTTGAGCCGGTTATATTTAAGGGTTGTTGATCATGGTTAGGCTCCGGCTCACAGGATTATCAAAGGCTGGCAAGGCTGAGACCCGGCAAGGCGGCTGACCAGAGCAACGGGCGACTCAGGAAGCCAAGAGCAACGGGCGACTCAGGAAGCCAAGAGCAACGGGCGACTCAGGAAGCCAAGAGCAACGGGCGACTCAGGAAGCCAAGAGCAACGGGCGACTTAGGGGGCCAAGAGCAAAGGGCGACTTAGAAAGCCGGCCCTATAAGCCGGCTCTACGGCTCAGGAGAGGGAAAGATGACTGCGAAAGGCTAAAGATGGACTCAGAAGACCAAGGCCGGCCCACACTTTCGGCGACTCACACTATAAGCCGGCCCAACAGAGTCCGAGCCCAAGACGGCCCTGGCGGGTGCCTTACTTAGTTAAGGCTAGAAACCGACTATGATTGTAACTTGTAATCCGTGTAGGAGTCTCTTACTTGTACGGGAAGTCCAGCCGCCTCATATATATGTGAGAGGTGATGGCCGATTGAATCAAGCAAACAATCGACATATCAATACAACCTACTTTTTACCCCTTAATCCTTGTTCATGCTTCCGTTATTCGGCGATTTCGCGTAAGTTCATCGGATATCGACAACCGAGCCGGGAGCGAGCGAATCGACCCGGTTCAGCCAATCGTCGCCGGCTTCCTCCGACGGGGTCCCTCCCGAGGAACTGGGGCGTCTGGTCTCAAAAGCGCCGGCTTACTGTCTTGGGTATCGCGCTGTGAGCCGGCCTCCCGCGGGGCGAGTTGCGGTGCATCACCCCCGGCCCTGCGGGTACACGTTGACGTGTTCGTGTGCGGACACACTTTTTGGCGACTCCGCTGGGGACGATTCGATCTAAAAATTGGACAGCAATGACCAATTCTAAGACCGACTCCACTGATATCAGCACTGACAACATCATCAAACCGGCTCTTGAGGAGCTGTCAGAAGCACAACGCCAAGGCTTGGCGGCTTGGGAGAAGAAGCGTGACGAAGAGTTCATAGTGCTGCGGCAGAAGCAGGCTGAAGCAGATCGAGAGGTATATCTGGCGAGTCTCAAGAAGGATCGGCAAGGAGTCATCTCGCCGATCAAAGAGCCGGAATACGTACCTCTGAGCATCAAGATCAGCCAACCCGCCGTAAGTAATAACCCCTTTACTCCTGAGCAATTAGCTGAACTCCAGTACCATATTGGACAAAGCACGAATAATATGTATGATCTAATGCTGGAACGTGATAAGGCTAAAGAAAATACGCCGCTAAGCCGACCATCGGAGTTACAACCGATGAGCCAGAATAAAGATAACCGGCTTATGCCTATGCTGCCAAGTCCGACTCCCATCCAAAGCATACCTTATTCGGTTAGACAGCCGGATCAAGCAGTACGTTTTGTAGATAAACCGACGCCGACTCAGGATTCGGCTCTCTGGGCACAAGCCGCCCCTTTGACCAACTCATCTACTGTGCCGGCTCAATCGTTCAACATGGACGATATGACGGCCAAGATAAGGAGTGAGTTTGAACAGATGGCTTACGACAAATTTGGGATAACGCTAAAGCCTAGGAACTATACTAAACCCTATCCCGAATATTTTGACTTGCAGCCTTATCCCCCTGGTTACCGAGTTCCAGAATTTTCTAAGTTCAATGGGGTGGATAATAAATCAACATGGGAACATATTAGTCAGTATTTGGCTCAACTAGGTGAAGCCAATCATGAGCATCATAAAGTTCGCTTGTTCTCATTATCTTTAACCGGCACTGCTTTTTCATGGTTTTCTGCTTTGGCTCCTAACTCCATACATACTTGGTTTCATTTAGAGCGGAAGTTTCACGAACACTTTTTTGCCGGAGAAATTGAGTTAAAGTTGTCCCACCTCACATCGGTTAAGCAAAAGCATGACGAGTCGGTATCCGACTATGTTAAAAGATTTAGGAATACGAGAAACCGATGCTATAGCTTAGCTATAACTGAGAGAGATATGGCCGACTTAGTACTTAATGGTTTACGATCCCATTTAAAAGAGAAACTAGAAGGGTATGAGTTTTTAAGTGTCGGCCAAGTACAAGAAAAAGCTCTGGTTCAGGAGAGCCGGGCCAATGAGATGAAAGACTCACATCGGGTGAGCCGGAGCCGGCTTAACACCATTGAGGGAAGTGCCGGCTCAGACGAGGAGACCGATATTTACACTGCTGAGTTTGCTTGGCCGGGTAAGGCCAAACCTTATGTGTGTGATGATCTTAAGCCGGTTCGTAGGAATCGGGAAGATGAGTTTAAATGCACTTTTGACATAAGCAAGTGTGATAGAATATTTGATGCTTTGTTGAAAGACAAAGTTATAAAGATCAATCATGTCATACCACCGCTTGAAGACATAAGGCGGCGGGCTTATTGCAAATATCATCATTCTTTCTCTCATGCTACTAATGATTGTAATGTTTTTCGTCGACAGATCCAATCGGCCCTTAATGACGGACGATTGTGCTTTGCTAGCATGGCAATTGATCAGCAGCCGTTCCCAATGAACGCACTAGACCTGGAGGGAAAGAAGGTACTCATTCGGCCAGAGACGGCCGGATCATCTAACAAAGCTAACGTTGTTGTTGGTGAGCCCAGGAACACGCAAGCCGGCAACATGGTGACTCGGAGGAAGGCAACTATAAGTCGAGAACCCAGCGGCAAGGAGGTTATCAAGATTACCATCAACAATCCTACGCTCGGGGGGCAACAAGAAGAGCCGCCCAGATCACCGCAAAGGTTCATTAAGCCTAAAAGCCCGGAGGTCGGCCAGTGGCGGGTCAATACGGCCAATGCTAAGTACAAGCGCATTAAGCCGACTTTCGACATGCTTATGAGCAAGTACGTCAGACAAGTCGGCTCAAGTACAAGCCGGCCCTACGGAAAGCGCTCAAGGTCACCAGCAGAGTTCAGTCGGTACGTTAAGCCGGCTGTAGCTAAGACGCCACCTCTGAGAAGCACTTTTGATAAAAGCCGGCTAGGGTCAACAAGCCGGCTCAGGGAGCATATGCAGAATCCAGAGAGAAGAAAGGTGTGGCGTGTCAAGCCGCAAGCTGCTAGGGCTGGTGAGCCGGAAAACATGACAAGCCAGACGTATGGCGGCTCACTTACCATCGGTAGCCAGATATTGAAGATGAAAGGACCGGTTATAGATACGGAGAGAGGCGGACCGATACTTATTATCGGGCCTAACGGCGCGGCGAATGACCATGAAGCTGGCTCCAGTCAGGTTAAGTCGCGAGACCCAAAGTACACTCAACCAAGATGGTGCCCTGCCGGGTTAACCAAGACGCAGAAGAGAAAACTGCAAAGGTTGAGAAATCAAGAGAAGGCCGCAGAAGAGGCTGAACGGCTTAGAGATGCAGGCTTTAACAAGGATCGCCCAATGATACGTTCTCAAGTCTGGGTGCCTAAGCCGACGGAGCTTATAACCCAAGCATCCGGCGTCCCTGACTTTGCGTTGGAAAAGGGTAAAAAACCGGTTGAAATATCGGCTGTTACTTATTCATCGTGGGCTGATGAGGTTGAAGCTGCAGACCTAGCAAGAGATAAGCCGGCAGCTGATGAGTCGGTAATGTCACAACTCACTTCAGAGGGTTCAGCGGTGAATGAGTCGGCAATGGCAGATCCAATGCTGAGAGAGCCGGCAATCATAGAGTCAGTTATGGGTGACCCGCCAGGCGAGTCAACAGATGACGAAGAGCTTCTGAACTATGAAGGAACGCCGACTCGCATGAGCATGGACATCAACATGGTATACTATCTGCCTGATGAGTTTCGCGCTGTTGACGAGACCGGCTCAGTCGCCCAGATTAACTTTGGACCCAAGAACGTCATTTTCGAGAAGCCGGAGGAACCGGTTAAGCATCTCAAGCCTTTGTATATTAGAGGGCACATCAATGGGAAGCCGGTTACCAGGATGATGGTTGATGGCGGTGCTGTGGTTAATCTGATGCCTTATTCGGTCTTCAAAAAGTTACAACTTGACGATGATGATTTGATGAAGACGAACATGGTACTCAGCGGGTTCGAAGGCGGAGAAGGAGTGGAGGCTAAAGGGGTTATCAGTCTAGAGCTTACAGTCGGAAGCAAGACCCTGGCTACTGCCTTCTTCGTCGCTGAGGTGCAAGGGAACTACAATATGCTACTAGGACGAGATTGGTTGCATGCCAACCAGTGCGTTCCATCTACTTTGCACCAACAGCTGGTTCAGTGGGTCGACGATGAAATAGAAGTCGTCCCTGCAGATAACTCGGCCTGCATTGCATTGGCCGAGTCACTAGTTGACTGGCAACACTCCACTGCTACATGTCTTTCGGGGCGTGACTTGTCCGGGTTTGACTTCCTAAGTGCAACCCGGGATGGATTCGTGCCAGTATCTCTAAAGCCGGTTGGAGAAAACCGGCTCAGACTCAAGTAAATGGATAACAACGACGAGTGGCTCCAAAGCCGGCTTGACAAATATCGGGCCAACAGGAACGATATGTTTGAGACTATTGAGGAGCCTGGCGACTTAGATAAATTGGGGCAAGGCTTTACGTCGGCTGACCCGCTTGAAGAGGTGGACCTTGGAGACGGCACAGTGCCAAGGCCGACGTTTGTAAACCGGAATCTGGAAGCCGGCTATAAGCAGGAGTTAGTCGCCCTGATCAAGGAATATGCAGACTGCTTCGCATGGGAGTATCATGAGATGCCTGGGTTAAGCCGCCAGCTCGTTGAGCATCGGTTGCCCATCAAAGCCGGCTTTAGATCTTATAAGCAGCCGGCTCGAAAGTTTAATCCACAGATATATGGCCGGGTCAAGGAAGAGATCGGCCGGCTTATCCAAGCAAAGTTCATCCGGCCCTGTAAATATGCTGAGTGGGTTTCAAACATTGTCCCAGTTGAGAAGAAGGGGTCAGGAAAGATAAGGGTATGCATAGACTTCAGAGATTTAAATCGAGCTACACCCAAAGATGAGTATCCTATGCCAATAGCCGATATGCTTATCAACGAAGCCTCGGGACACAAGATCATCAGCTTCTAGGACGGTAACGCAGGGTATAACCAGATATTCATGGCCGAAGAGGACTCGGCTAAGACGGCGTTTCGCTGCCCCGGTTTTGTTGGTCTATTCGAGTGGGTAGTGATGACCTTTGGATTGAAGAACGCTGGTGCTACTTATCAAAGAGCGATGAACTTAATATTTCATGACCTTCTTGGAGTCATACTGGAAGTTTACATTGACGACGTGGTAGTTAAGTCAGACGGCGGGTTAGATCATTTGGCCGACTTACGACTTATGTTTGAAAGGATGAGGAAGTATGGGCTCAAGATGAATCCATTGAAGTGTGCCTTTGGCGTGTCAGCTGGAAAGTTTCTGGGTTTCATTATACATGAGCATGGCATAGAGGTTGACCCGGAAAAGGTTAAAGCTATTCAGAAAGTGCAGGCGCCGGCTTGCAAAAGAGACATGCAGAAGTTCCTCGGCAAGGTCAATTATTTGAGGCGGTTTATTGCTAACCTGTCTGGGAAAGTCGATGCATTTACTCAGATCCTTCGGCTTAAGAACGATGATGAATTCACTTGGGGGGCAGAACAGCAAGAGGTGTTTGAAAGGATAAAAACATGCTTATCAACCCCTCCGGTTCTAAGAGCGCCGGCTCACGGTCAGCCATGCCGGCTCTACATTGCTGCGGAAGAGAAAGTGATAGGAGCCGCCTTAACCCAAGAAGCCGAAGGGAAAGAGTATGTCATCACATACCTAAGCCGTCGTTTGATAGACGCCGAGTCAAGATACAGCTCTGTGGAAAAATTGTGCTTATCCCTTTATTATGCCTGCACTAAGCTACGCCACTACCTCTTATCTAGTGAATGCAAGGTGGTGGGTCAGACCGATGTTCTCAGACACATGATTCAAAGGCCGATTCTCAGCGGGCGAATCGGCAAGTGGGCATATGGGTTAATTGAGTATGACTTGGCTTATGAGCCTCTCAAATCTGTGAAAGGCCAGGTCGTGGCTGATTTTATAGTTGAGCATCGGATTGACCCGGAGCAAGAAGCCGGCTTACACGTCATGTCAGCTAAGACGTGGCGGCTCTATTTTGACGGCTCAGTTTGCAAGAGTGGACAAGGAGTCGGTGTTGCGTACATCTCACCCCACGGTACTGTGTTTGAGGCCTCTTGCCGGCTTAACTACTTTTGTACTAACAATCAAGCCGAATATGAAGCACTTCTATTCGGGCTCGAGCTTTTAGTCAATGCAGGGGTCTCTCATGTCGAGGCGTACGGTGATTCGTTACTAGTTGTTCAACAAGTGGCGAAGGTGTTTCAGTGCAATGACGAATCACTCAATGAGTACCTTGGCAGATGCTTAGACATTATAGCAAGTTTGGATTATTTTTCTATCTCTCACGTGTCTAGGCAGGATAATTGGCTCGCCAATGAGTTAGCGCAACAGGCATCAGGCTATCATGTCGATAGAGGCATGTTCTTCATAGCAGAAAAGCTGATGCTGATTACTGCCGACTCAGAGAAGGCCGGCTCAGGCGAGCCGGCTGATAAAGGAGACGCCGGCCCAGATAAGCCGGCTAATAGAGAAGAACCCGGCTCAGATGAATCGGCTGCTGAGGAAGGGGCAACCCGGATTTCTGACTGGAGAGCACCTATTGTGAGTTATCTGAAGAACCCGAGTCAGAAAACAGACAGAACCGTTCGGCGACTTGCTCTCAAGTATACACTGGATAATGGCGACTTATGCCGCCGAACGGCTGATGGTCTTTTGCTTAAGTGCTTAGACGAGGATCAAGCTAGAGTCGCCATGGGAGAGGTACATGACGGCTTATGTGGAACACATCAGTCGGCTCACAAGATGAAGTGGATGCTCCGGCGAGCCGGATTTTATTGGCCGACAATGATCAACGACTGCTTCAAGTACTACAAGGGGTGCGAGGTTTGCCAGAAGTTTGGGGATATCCAGCTAGTTCCGGCTTCTAGGCTAAATCCTATCATAAAACCGTGGCCTTTCCGGGGATGGGCGCTTGACTTTATCGGTATGATTCACCCAGCTTCATCAAAAGGGCATCGGTTCGTACTAGTTGCCACAGATTATTTCACCAAGTGGTCTGAAGCAGTGCCTCTCAGGAACATGACCCATAAGGAGGTAATTCAATTCGTTACTGAGCATATTGTTCACAGATTCGGTATTCCACAGACTCTCACTACGGATCAAGGAACTTCCTTCATGGCAAAGGAGGTTAAGCAGTTTGCCGAATCACTTGGGATCAAGATGCTTAGTTCATCTCCATATTATGCTCAAGCCAATGGACAGGCCGAGTCTAGCAATAAGATCTTGATCAAGTTGATTAAGAAAAAGGTCAAGGACCACCCAAGGCGGTGGCATGAGGTGCTGTCTGAAGCATTATGGGCTCACCGGGTCTCAAGGCATGGGGCTACCATGGTCACTCCTTTTGAGTTGGTATATGGGCAAGAGGCCGTCTTACCAGTTGAGGTGAATCTGGCCGCCTTAAGGTTCGCTAAGCAGAACGATTTGTCGGCCGAAGACTACTACGGCTTAATGATGGATAACCTAGACGATGTGGCCGACAAACGATTGAAAGCTCTAAGGGACATTGAGAAGGAAAAGTTGCGGGTGGCAAAGACTTACAATAAGAGGGTCCGGCTCAAAGATTTTCAGGTTGGCGACTTAGTGTGGAAGGTTATACTACCAGTCGGCTCTAGAAGCCGGAAATTTGGTAAGTGGTCACCAAGTTGGGAAGGACCGCTGCGAGTCGCCAGAATAACACCCGGCAACTCTTATTTGGTGGAAACTTTGGAGGGCGACTTGCTACCTCGAGCTATCAATGGAAAATACTTGAAGAAGTTCCACCCAAGTGTATGGCAATCCGCCTGAGATCGTACATGGCCGATGAGCATAAGCATCGTCCTTAGCCAAGAATCCTACATGGAATATTTTCTAGCACGCAAGCTCTGCTAGAAAACAGGGGGGCATATGTTAGCACTCGTTTTTGGCAGAAGGCGACTCAAGGCTGATGACCCGCCGCCAGGATATGACCCAGTGTGGCGATGACTCGGTTAGTGATGGATCAAAGATTACTGCTAAAGAGGCGCCATTGTGAAGGAGATGCAGCAGCCCAGAGAGATAGTTTATCAGCTCAGCAATCCGATAACCCGGCAATAGAAATCAGCTCAAAGTAGAACCGGCTCATCATGGAAGCAGCTCCACCATGCTGGCGACTCTGACAGAGACGATGAGCCACCAGTAGCTTGTTGAGCCGGTTATATTTAAGGGTTGTTGATCATGGTTAGGCTCCGGCTCACAGGATTATCAAAGGCTGGCAAGGCTGAGACCCGGCAAGGCGGCTGACCAGAGCAACGGGCGACTCAGGAAGCCAAGAGCAACAGGCGACTCAGGAAGCCAAGAGCAACGGGCGACTCAGGAAGCCAAGAGCAACGGGCGACTTAGGGGGCCAAGAGCAAAGGGCGACTTAGAAAGCCGGCCCTATAAGCCGGCTCTACGGCTCAGGAGAGGGAAAGATGACTGCGAAAGGCTAAAGATGGACTCAGAAGACCAAGGCCGGCCCACACTTTCGGCGACTCACACTATAAGCCGGCCCAACAGAGTCCGAGCCCAAGACGGCCCTGGCGGGTGCCTTACTTAGTTAAGGCTAGAAACCGACTATGATTGTAACTTGTAATCCGTGTAGGAGTCTCTTACTTGTACGGGAAGTCCAGCCGCCTCATATATATGTGAGAGGTGATGGCCGATTGAATCAAGCAAACAATCGACATATCAATACAACCTACTTTTTACCCCTTAATCCTTGTTCATGCTTCCGTTATTCGGCGATTTCGCGTAAGTTCATCGGATATCGACAACCGAGCCGGGAGCGAGCGAATCGACCCGGTTCAGCCAATCGTCGCCGGCTTCCTCCGACGGGGTCCCTCCCGAGGAACTGGGGCGTCTGGTCTCAAAAGCGCCGGCTTACTGTCTTGCGTATCGCGCTGTGAGCCGGCCTCCCGCGGGGCGAGTTGCGGTGCATCACCCCCGGCCCTGCGGGTACACGTTGACGTGTTCGTGTGCGGACACGTTCCTCCTGATTTTCAATGATTACTGGTATCTCTAGGAGCTTCGTCATCTCCGCCATCAGGTCAGCCATGGCTTGAGCCGGGGATTTGCTCGACCCGGCTGTTCCAGAAACTGGGACAGCCCCGGTTCTTGCTCCAGTCGTGGCCGTGACATGAGCCGCCGCCGTTCCAGCCATGAAAATGGCGGCTTTGCGAGGCGACTCATGGGACTCCCTGGTGGTCTCGTCTCGTGAGTAGCCCCCGAGCCTATCATCGAAAAGTGGGCAGATCGACTCAGTGTCCCCCATGGAAGACTCGCCATCGGAGTTGGCGAGAGTGTCTCCGTTGACTGCTGCTTCATCTGCGGGATCGGCCCCTTGAGTAAAGCCAACGAACACATGATGCCGACAGGCTTGACGCCGGCCAGGTTGAGCGCGCTGAGCCGTCTCGATGATGTCGGTGCCGATGTCCGGCTCGGGTCCTGATGTGTCGATCTTGCCGATGAAGACGTGGATCTTGCCGAAGGGGACCCGGTGCCTGTACTCGATTGAGTTGGCCTTGGGGCCGCAGCCTGAATCGTCGATATAGAGCTTGCCGCGGTGGCTCTTGGTCATCAGGCCCACCGCGTATCTCCTGAACCATAGAAGGGCTTTGTGTATATTGATGATGATCTCGATTACAAGGGTGAGGAATTGCTAACCTAGCTCTTGAGGGTTTCTTTCTTACTTGATCTTTCTCCCTCGGGGGCTCCCCTTTATATACAGGTTGAGGCCCCGAGGGTACAATGGAGTCCGGGTCGAAGTACAACCCGGGACGTAATCTAACTTTGCCTACTCATCTTGTTCTTCAAGCAAAGGAGTTCTTGTCGGATTTCGGGCTCCGCAAAACCCTCAAGGTTCGAACACAGGGGTGTGTGCGAAGGCTTCCCTGCGGCCTCACTCTACCTAGCTCACTGCTCGATGGCTAAGATGATGAACTCGCACGATGACGAGGAAGAAGATGAACACGGTGAATTACCCAGGTTCGGGCCGCTGCAAAGCGTAATACCCTACTCCTGCTTTTGGTGGATTGCCTCTCGTGGAGGTATGGTGGATGAACTAGTACAAGGTTGAGGAGCCTCGCGAGGGCGTTCCTGAGGTGTTCTTGGCTCTCTGCTAGCTTTGTGGTGGATCGGATGAATCGACTCGGTGTCCCCCCTCCCCGCTTCTACGGTGCAGCCTAGCCTCTATATATAGCGGTGGCTCGGGTCCTCTTCCCTTATCGCAATGGCGGGAAGGGATCCCACAACGGCCAAATTCGAAAGGGGATAGGAGTACATCTTCGCTCTGTCCAAAGGTGGTCTTCGCCTGCAAAGTAGCTGTCGATGATGCAGTGGTGGGCTCGGCGATGACATCTGTCCTGCGGGGCTCGTGGTCGTGGTCTTGTTGCACCGGAATGGAAACCTTAGGGGGGTGCTTTGGGAACCCGCGTACGTCCTTGCCTCCTTTGCACCAAAGGGGAAACTGCACCATCTGGCGCGCTGGCGCCCGCCTGTCCTTCCTGGCGTCACCCTTGACTCCTGAAGCCAGGTCCTGCATAGAGATCTCCGCCGCTCCTAAGGGGGCCTGGGGTGGCCCTCCGCTTGCCGGTCTTGGTGCTGCTCTCCCTCGTGAGCCTAGGGGCCTCGCGAGGGCCTTGTCTCGTGGGGGGCCGTGCCTGGCTGCGCTAGGCTGACGAAGTGGGCCATGCCCTGGGCCGCAGGCAGGCAGGTCTGGGTACCCCCGTTCCCAGAATGCCGACAGTAGCCCCCGGGCCCAAGGCGCACCCGAGCTGGCTTCTGGGCGAAGCCTTGAGGACGGCCCGAAGCGCCGCGGGCCCCAAACGCCTGCGGGTCAGGCTTTACACGCGGCAGCCCCTGAGAGGCCATCGCCCCCACTCCTCCATGCCGGACCGGCCATCACCAGGTTTGTCAAGTCGCTCGGCATACGCCTCCGAGCCGCTTTTGCTCCTCGTTGATCTCGCCGTATGTTCTCCCCTCTTCTGCGGCTCTCGCCCTTTCCGCCAAATCCCCGCGCGCGCGCCGCCACGCCCCCCTTGCCATGGCCCCGACGAAAGGAGAAGGCGAGGGCTTGAGGGCGCCGGTGACCATGTCGGCGCCTAAGCCCGCGCTGGGCCAGTCGTCGGTGGTGAACTTGGCGGGGTTGGAGAAGGTTCAACTGGTGGTCGCCGCTGGCTCCAATGAGTGGGGGGCCACCAAGATCTAGCCAAGCTCGCAGCCTCAGAGCGAGATTGAGGCCCCCGCAGTCCCCCTTCATATCCACGCCCTTCTCTCGGGCGTGCTGCCGCCGTTTTCTGGCTTCCTCTCCGCCGTGCTTTCGCATTATCGGATCCATGTGCTCCACCTTGACCTTGGTTCCCTTGTCCTCCTCTCGGCCTTCGCGTTCCTGTGCGAGGCCTTTGTTGGTGTCTTCCCCTCCGTGGCCTTGCTGCACCACTTCTTCTCCCTTGAATTGGTCTCGGGGGAACAATGCTCTGGATGCGTGTCCCTGAGAGCAGCGAACACATCGGCCTGGGGGGCCCTTGACGCTGGGTTCTCTTCAGAAGCAGAGGGGTTCCGGCGGCAGTGGGTGTACGTCAACGCCGTCGAGGCCGACCCTCTGTTCCAACCCCCACTGGCCCCCGCGGTGCCGAATCGCGGGTGGGGGCACGAGGAGCTTGTCGACTGTAGGCTTGCGCGGGTCCTAGCCAGGCTGGCGAGGCTGAAGGGGGCGGGCGTGATGATGGCGACGGTGGTGTGGGAGTTCACATGCCGATGAATAGCTCCTCTTCAGCGCCATTCCCGTCCGATGTGGGCCTTCACAGGCCCCCGCGATCCCATGAGGATCCAAGTCCTGCCTCTTTCCCGCGACGTGCTACGCGAGCTGCTCCGCCGCCTGACCGGTGGCGAACCTGACGAGCACCCCCGGGGCGGCCTCCCCTTGTACAACTACAAGGACCGGGAAACCCTTGTCTTGAAGATGCCGCGTTTCGATGAGTGGGGGCTCCTTCCTCCGGAAGAGGCACGCCCCCAGGATACCCCTTTCTCGGGGTCCCTGACTCCCGGGAACTCGGAGGGCGCCGGCCTTCCCGTGGCCGAGGTGGGGCGCCCCTCGCTGCACGCTTCTCCAGCTCCCACTTCGCGTCAGCCCGGGGTCGGGGGTGACGCCCCGTCGATGGTGAAGGTCGCCGTCTCCGCCGCCGTGTGCCAGGTGTCGGGCACCGGTTCATCGTCCCCCGGTCCCCTCGCCGGCCGGAAGAGGAAGGTGCCCAGTGGCGGCCGCTCCTCGGCGCCGTGGGCGCCGGTGAAGAGAAAGTGGATCGCCGTGGATGAGTAAGTGCCCGTGCCCCCTCGATTTTCCCTTCCGCGTCCTCCTTCTGAGCTTCTGTTTCGTAGGCTCCCCACCGGTGAGGGAAGAGACGGGTCAGCGCCGCCCACTCCTGCGGCCGCCGAGCTTCTCGCGGTTTCTTCTCCCGTCGGCTGCGGGGTTCGGGCCGTCAGGGCGCCACACCCGAGCCCGTTCGGCCGTCGGGAGGCCCCGAGCGCGAGCTCCCTGCGGTCTTCTTCGCCCGTGGCCTCCAGCTCCCCAGGATGGGACCGCTTCCCCCGCCGGTGGACCATTCTGGGGGCGTGCCGCGCTGTGTCCTTGGGCCCCCTATGCTTGGTGATGCGGGGCCCCAGGTGGCGCGTCCTCCTCCCGGAGTGGTTGCGCGGGAGCCCCCAGCCCCTGGGCACGCGCCCGGGTTGGGTGGTCCCACGCATGCCTCCCCCGTCCATCCTGGGGAAGGCGGAGTCCCTAGCTGGGCCCTTGAGCTTGCGGGTGACCGGAGCGCCGTGCGGTGGGGTTTGCTCCAAGCCGCCGCGGAAGCGCTAGGGCGCCTGGGGGTGGAGCTCGCCAGCAATGACGCCTGCTTGGAGGCGGAGCGCCAGCGCCTTGCGCAAGAATGGCATCGTCTTGAAGTCACCGTGAACTACGGCCGACTGCGGTATGAGCGCGCCCAGGCAAAGGCCGAGGAGTCCCTTGCCGCAGCGGTGGAGGCCCGCGAGCGCGCCCTTGCCGAGGCTCAGGAAGCCGACTGCCAACGCCGGGCCTCCGAGGTGCGCCACAAAGAGCTTCAGGCCCTCAACGCCGCCCTTGAAGGGCAGATCCAGACACGGAGGGCCACACTAGGCGGCCCGGCGACTGAGTTCCTCCCCGCCAGCGCGTGCCCCCGCGTGCCTGTTGACGTGTTGGCGATGGAGGCGCTAGAACAGAGCCTGGAGTAGGAGAGGCTGGAGCTGAGGGAGCGCAAGGCGTCGCTTGCCGAGGAGTCCCTTGCCTCCCGCGAGGCGCGGTTCCAAGAGGAGGTCGACAACAAGGTGGCAGAGGCTTGGCGTTCCCTTCTTCAGGACTATCGCGTGAAGCTGAAGCTCCAGGAGTCCCGTTTCTGCAAGCGACGTGACCACCTGAAAGGCGAGGTTAATGCCCTCAAGAAAAGGTTAGACCAAGAGGAGGGACGCCGGCGAGCCGCGATGGACGCCCAGGCTGCTGTCGAGTCTGAGCTAGCCTTCCTCTATAAACTAGTAAAGGGCGCCGCTTCCCTGGTGGAGAAGGCTTCGGACGAGGCGAACCATGCTCGCGGCCTCCAGCATGCACGTTCCCAGATGTTTCGGTCTCTCAAGGGGAGGGCTACCCGGGCCTTGAGCAACATCTGTGGTGCGAGCGTCTCAAGCCCCTTGGTTCCAGACGATGCTGGGTACTTGGGCTTCTTTTCACGGGTCGTGGAGTGCCTCGAGGAGGGTGCGGAGAAGATCCGCGTACTTGTGGAGGAGAAGGGCCGCGACCTCCTTGCGTGGGCGGCTTCGAACGTCTTCAGCCACTTCCTGCGTCTCGACCCGCACTTCGACTTCAGGGCAGTGCTTGGTCTGGTGCCCGAAGTGACTCGCGCTGCCCTCGCCGAGTGGGTCAAAGACCACATGGAAGACCTGATAACGGAGCTTTCTTCTGACGAAGCCGAGGGCCATGCCTGAGCCGGGAAGCGCGAGGTCGCCGCCGGGCGGCGATGACAAGAGCGGCGGCGACCGCATGTTCCCTCAAGTAGCCTTCTTGTTCTCCTGGCAGGGTTATGCATGCCGCCTAGAGGCAACTCTTATGTATTTTGGAAAATACCTTTGAACGTGCTTCTGGGTGACGAGGTGTGTTGCGCCGCGCTTCCTCTTGCCTGGGCTTGCTGCCAATTCGGTCGTCGTGCTCGCGGTAGCCTTCCGCGTTGGGGAGGTTTAGCTGTGGTGCTTTGGGAAGGGTCCGGACATCCTGGGGGTTTCCCCTTCAAGTGAATGAGGCGAGTTGGGAGCCCTTTCGGTGCTCTGCGTCTGCAGGTCCCAGTCCCGCACATTTCCCTACCGCCGTAAGGTACGACCGGATCACCCGGACGCACCTCATGAGGCGAGCCCCCGACACCCTTGATGCCGACCGGATCACCAAGGATGGCATCAAGGGGCGAGTGGCTATATGACCGGTAAGGCTCCTGAGGCGCGTTGCTCAGGACCCCCTTTGACGCTCAAGTGGCTCTACGTCGGCAGGTCCTAGTCCCGCACATTTCCCTACCGCCGTAAAGCACGGCCAGATCACCTGGACGCACTTTACGAGGCGAGGCCTCGACACCCTTGACGTCGACCGGATCACCAAGGACGGCATCAAGGGGAGAGTGGCTATACGACCGGTGAGGCTCCTGAGGCGTGTTGCTCAGGAGCCCCCTTTGACGCTCGAGCGACCCCCATTTCGTCCTGTCGGCCGCTGTCTCAGGAGGCCCTGGGGCCTCCCGAGACTCTTTGCTGCGGCGCCGTACTGCGGCCGAAGCCCCCGAGCGGGGGTCGACGGCTAAAAGATGCGAGTCCCTGAGGCGACAGGGCCTTGTTATCCAACCCCGAGGTGCCTCGGGGAGGGCCGGAGCGCACGGCTCCTTGTAAAACACCAATCCAAAAGAGAGCATTCAAGACCGGTAAAACGAGAGAACACGGAGAGAAAAGTCCCCGCCCCTTTTTCTTTTAAATATAGGTTTGCGAAATCCTCAAACTTCCGACGGGTTCGAGTACAAAACGGATTCTCGAAGGTGGCTTAGAATACGAAAAAGAGCGAGAAAACGGCCGCGTCCGGCTTTTAGGGTGGTCTTCGTCTTCCCCCAGCGCTGAGCATAGGGCATCCATGTTGCATGGGCATAGCCATTGGGGGGCAGTGTTGACTTCTCCGCCAGCGCGGAGCTGTGGCTTCCACGTTGCGTGGGAAGGAACCCCTCCGCGTCCTCGGGGGGCTCCGGGCATATACAGCCCACTCATTATTACGTGAGTGTCACGGGTTGGTCCCGGGGGTGTGCAGGGAGCTCCATGCCCCACGGACATGAAGCCCATTCCCAGCCCCCAGGCTTGGCGTGGCGAAGTGGGATCGGTTCCGGGCGGGCCCTCGAGCGTAGGGGGAGCCCCCAACGCCCTCCGATGAGAAGGCCCGCCCGGGAAAGGGGCCTTGGGCACCCCGGCCGGTGCCCCAGCGCGCCTCGCTGGGGTGTCCGGGGTCCCCACGCAGTTACTCGAGGCCCTACCCCCAGGCCGGGCGAGCCGGGCCTGGGGACATGGGCGAGTACATGATCGCCCGCTGGTGATCGAACGAAACCCGACCCGGAGACATGGGCGTATGTTCCACCCTCCGTCTCCAAGTGGGCGTCGCGCGCCCCGGGGACACGGGCGGGTGTTCCACCCTACGTCCCCAGGTTGGGATCATCTGGCCCGGAGACATGGGCGTGTGTTCCAGCCTCCGTCTCCAAGCTGGGGCCGTCTGGCCCGGGGACGTGGGCAGGTGTTGCACCCTTCGTCCCCAGGCAAGTGACCCCTGGTCCCCAGACCCAGACGCCTGCTCAAGGCAGCTCCCTACCAGCGGGTGTGCCTCGCGAAGGTGCCTTCGCTGGGCATCCTCACGAGGCCAGTCTCGCAGGCCGCCCTCGCGAGGCTGTGCATACCAGCCCGCGCGAGAGCTGCCCCCGAGGTTGGGTATGCGCCTCCTATCGCCGTGGTAGCTGGTGCTGCTTCCTTCATGGCCCGGGCGCGCATCAACATGGTCGTTGTAGAGTTGCGCGAGTCCCCGGGTGCCGGCGCCATCGAGCCTCTGGTCCTCCTCCCTGGTTCCGGTGGGCGTGCCGAGAGGCGTGAAGCGGCGTCCCTCTCACGTGCCCATCACCTCCCACCGGTCTCTGTCGGCGCTTGCTGCCGGCTCCTGCATCCCTGGAGACTCAAGCCAGGCCCCCGATGAGTGCGGGCCGCCGCGGACGTCCTGAGCGTGTCCGCGCGGCCCGGGCGCTGGGCCCGCTAGTCGGGCGAGTTCACGGATGCGAGCCTCGCCAAGATACACCAGGGCCTCGTCGGCGGCGCGCCTGGCCTTGTCGTGGTGGCGGTCACAAGCAGCGTGTTGGCGTTGTAGCTCGTGCGCCACGAGGAGCGCGACATGTCTGTGCGTCGGGTCTTGGCAGACTCGGAGGAGCGGCGGCGCGGGCCGAATGCGGGGATGGGCCGCGGCAGCAGGGGCATGTCGCGTGGTAGGTGAAGGCGGCAACCCCCGGCGCCTGCTAAGGGCCAGGCCGGTGGCGACGCCCGCTGACGGGGGAGCAGAGCGACGCAAGATGCCAGGGCCCGCCGGCGCCGGCCGCGCCACGCGGGCGGCCCGCCGCTCAGCACGGGCTCGACGTCCTTTTGCCATGAGTGCAGTGAGCGAAGGCGAGGCGAGGCTTGAGGAAAACTCCAACACGCCCCCTACCTGGCACGCCAAATGTCGGATTTCGGGCTCCGCAAAACCCTCAAGGTTCGAACATAGGGGCGTGTGCGAAGGCTTCCCTGCGGCCTCACTCTACCTAGCTCACTGCTCGATGACTAAGATGATGAAATCGCACGATGACGAGGAAGAAGATGAACACGATGATTTACCCAGGTTCGGGCCGCTGCGAAGCGTAATACCCTACTCCTGCTTTTGGTGGATTGCCTCTCGTGGAGGTATGGTGGATGAACTAGTAAAAGGTTGAGGAGCCTCGCGAGGGCATTCCTGAGGTGTTCTTGGCTCTCTGCTAGCTTTGTGGTGGATCGGATGAATTGACTCGGTGTCCCCCCCCCCCCCCCCCGCTTCTACGGTGCAGCCTAGCCTCTATATATAGCGGTGGCTCGGGTCCTCTTCCCTTATCGCAATGGCAGGAAGGGATCCCACAACGGCCAAATTTGAAAGGGGACAGGAGTACATCTTCGCTCTGTCCAAAGGCGGTCTTCGCCTGCAAAGTAGCTATCGATGATGCAATGGTGGACTCGGCGATGACATCCGTCCCGCGGGGCTCGTGGTCATGGTCTTGTTGCACCGGAATGGAAACCTTTGGGGGGTGCTTTGGGAACCCGCGTACGTCCTTGCCTCCTTTGCACCAAAGGGGAAGCTGCACCATTGCTACTTCTTGAGCATGCGTTGGTTTTCCCTTGAAGAGGAAAGGGTGATGCAGCAAAGTAGATAAGTATTTCCCTCAGTTGTTGAGAACCAAGGTATCAATCCAGTAGGAGATACAAGCAAGTCACCAATGGATGTACCTGCAGAAATAATCAAACACTTGCACCCAACGCTATAAAGGGGTTGTCAATCCCTTCACGGTTACTTGCAAGGATGAGATCTAATAGAGATAGATAGAATAGATTGCTTGAACGGAAAGTAAATAAAAGTAAAAAGATTGCAGCAAGATATTTTTGGTATTTTTGGTTTTAGATCTGAAAGTATAAGATGGAAAATAGACCCGGGGGCCATAGGTTTCACTAGAGGCTTCTCTCATGATGGCAAATAATACGGTGGGTGAACAAATTACTGTCGAGCAATTGATAGAAAAGCGAATAATTATGAAGACATCCAAGGCAATGATTATGCATATAGGCATCACGTCCATGTCAAGTAGACCGAAACGATTCTGCATCTACTACTATTACTCCACACATCGACCGACTCCTGCCTGCATCTAGAGTATTAAGTTCATGAAGAACAGAGTAACACATTAGGTAAGATGACATGATGTAGAGGGATAAACTCAAGCAATATGATGAAAAGCCCATCTTTTTATCCTCGATGGCAACAATACAATACGTGCCTCGCTACCCCTACTTTGTCACTGGGTGAGGACACCGCAAGATTGAACCCAAAACTAAGCACTTCTCCCATTGCAAGAATTACCAATCTAGTTGGCCAAACCAAACGAATAACTCGAAGAGACTTATAAAGATATGAAATCATGCATATAATAATTCAGAAAAGACTCAAATAATATTCATAGATAAGCTGAACATAAACCCACAATTCATCGGATCTCGACAAACACACCGCAAAAGAGTATTACATCGGATAGATCTCCATGAAGATCATGAAGAACATGGTATTTAAGAACAAAGAGAGAGAAGAAGCCATCTAGCTACTAGCTATGGACCCGAAGGTCTGTGGTAAACTACTCACGCATCATCGGAGGGGCAATGGAGTTGATGTAGATGCCCTCCGTGATCGAATCCCCCTCCGGCAGATTACCAGAAAAGGCTCCAAGATTGGATCTCACGGGAACAGAGGCTTCCGGCGGCGGAAAAGTATTTTCGTGGCTCTCTTTTAGTATCCAGGGAATATTTGGGAATTTATAGGCCGAAGAATAGGGTTAGGAGAGCTGCCGTGGGCCCACAAGCCAGTAGGGCGCCCCCCCTAGGGCGCGCCCTGGTGGCTTGTGACGCCACGGCAGGTCTCCTGCCTTCATCTCCAAGTCTGGCAGGTTTCTTCTGGTCCAAGAAAAATCATTCCGAAGATTTTATTCCGTTTGGACTCCGTTTAATATTCCTTATCTGCAATACTCAAAAACATGGAAAAAACATAAACTGGCACTAGGCTCTAGATTAATAGGTTAGTCCCAAAAATAATATAAAATAGCATATTAATGCATATAAAACATCCAAAACAGATAATATAATAGCATGGAACAATCAAAAATTATAGATACGTTGGAGACGTATCAACCATCTGGCGCGCTGGCGCCCGCCTGTCCTTCCTGGCGTCACCCTTGACTCCTGAGGCCAGGTCCTGCATAGACATCTCCGCCGCTCCTGAAAGGGTGGCCCTCCGCTTGCCGGTCTTGGTGCTGCTCTCCCTCGCGAGCCTAGGGGCCTCACGAGGGCCTTGTCTCATGGGGGGCCGTGCCTGGCTGTGCTGGGCTGACGAAGTGGGCCATGCCCTGGGCTGTAGGCAGGCAGGTCTGGGTATCCCCGTTCCCAGAACGCCGACAGTTCTCATGTGTCTTCCCTTGTCGAGCCTGCCTGCCACATGACATCCCATGAGCCGGCGTTCTGGGCTTTGTGTTTGTGGTAGTAATCTTCCTCATGGGCTGCCTGGTCATTGTCGGGTCATATCATGGGCGGGTCATACCCGTGGGGTATATCCCCAACAGGAGTATAAGAGCAAAGCGCGGCTGGGGAGGGAGAGAACCATATCTGATTCCTCTCCTTTCAACTCCTCCTCCACTCCGCCCAGTCGCAAAGCCACTCCTCCCCTTTCTGCCCCTCCTCCAAGTCCGACCCGACCGTGGAGGATGACGAGGAGCGCAAACATGAAGGCCGAGCGGGGGAAGAAAAGCTCGCGCAGGTCCTCCTTGAGCGCCAGGGCACCGATGGGGCGGATCCAGGGCGATTGGACGGTGTCCCGCGTCACCAAGGGCCGCCTGCTAGAGCAAGAGAGCCAAGGGCTCATGGCGGTCGGGAGCTGGTGGCTGCCGGAGGAGGGTGAGCTCGAGCCCTCGCCGTGAGGGGACGAGCGAGTCCTCCTAGTGACTCACATCGAGCGAGGTTTTTCTCTGCCTCCGCATCCATTTTTCCATGCTTTCCTCGACTTTTACGGGGCGCAACTCCACCACCCCACTCCCAACACTGTTTATTATCTCGTGGCCTTTGTTTCCCTTCGCGAAAACTTCCTTGGTTGTCCTCCCCATTGGAGGCTTTTCAAACATCTCTTTACCTATCGAGTGATGACCGTGAAGAAGTCCTCCCCGAAAGGGGAGAAGACCAATGTAGTCCAATTGTGCGGGGCCATAGGCATTCAGCTCAAGGGGAAGGGCAGCTTTCCATAGATGTCGTTTCCCGATTCAGTGAAGGGTTGGCAAGACTCTTGGTTCTACTGCGAGGACGTCTCCGTCGGTGATGGTCAGTCGGGCCTCCCGGCGTACTCGGCGGAGCGAGTGCAATCGGCACCATCACTGACCGTGTCCAATGAGGAGAGGGCAGATGTAGATATCTTGGTGATCGCGGTGGGCGTCTTGGTGCAGAAAGGAGTCAATGGGATGGACCTATTGGAGGTCTTCTTCCAGCGAAGGATCCAGTCCCTGCAGGCAGGGGCTCATCCTATGTGGATGTATGAGGGACCGAGTGATCCCACGAGAACTCCCTCGGAGGAGCTTGAAATGGAGGCGCTGGAGGCGAAGCTCATGGCTGTCACTCTGGTGCGGGACAACCCTAGGGGGACCAGACTGGTGCCCCTTTCTCTAAGGAGAATCCCCCGATTGAGGTGATCTTGAGTTCGACTTGCCCGAGTGATTCTGTTGTTGTTGCTTATCTATTTTTGACTTGAATGTTTTTATTTTCATCCGACAGAGCTTCACGATGATGGTTAGTATGATTCAGGTTGTCGACCATGCGCCAGTCGATGTGTCGAGCGACACTGAGCATCAGGATGGCTCGGGGACGAAGAGGACGAAGAGGATGACGACGAGACCGATGGGGACGGCGGCGAACCAGAGGAGGGAGATTAGGTGAATCCTCTTCTTCGGAGAACGTTCCGACTGAGACTCGCTACAAGGCGCGCCAGGACCTAGGAGCAGCGCCAAGGTGCGGAGTGTCTCCAAGCCGACCGCATCGGCCCTTCCGAACCGCAGCTCGAAGCGAGGGCGGCCAAGCAGCCCAAGATCCCGGCGGTCAAACCTCAGAAGGCCATTTTGCCGAAGATCAAAGTAAGCGTGTATGTGGCACCAGCGTAAGTGCTTTCGTCGCGTGCCATTACCATTCTAACTGGCATTTTTTTATGGTTGCCCGAGTGATATGATTTTCTGAATGACTTTGTTGAAGTGCTAATACCTCAACTGCCTCACTCGATCCTAAGGATCCGGAGAAGGGCTAAACCAAGGATGATGCTGCATCTTCCAAAGGTAATCTTCGAACTTGCTTGAGTTTCATTCAGTTATCATGCTTTTTCCTTGCTGCTTATGCCTGAGTGTTCTTGAGAGCTTGCAGGGCCGCGTGAGGTGATTGAGCTTGACGGGGACGACAAGGTCGACCCGTCGAACCCCTCTATCGATGCGGACGTCATGATGCAGGATGCTTCTCCTCCCCGAGTGACCAAGACTTCTCCAGCTAAGGCCTCGACTCCAGTTCAAGGTACTACTTCGAGGGCCGGAGCCGCACTCGGAGCCATCTCATCATCCCCTTCGCTGGCCCCTCCAGTGGCCAACATCTTCACGCTGCACCACGTCCCGGAGGATCCAGTATGGTTTCTTAAAAGCCATTCAATCCAGGATTGTTTGGCCTGGGCATTTGAGGTCATTCACTAATGCAAACAGTCAAAAGGCCCATTATTATCCTCAAGTTGGACTTTGCTAAAGCATTTGACACTGTCGAACATGAGGTCATCATCCAAATGCTGCAACACAAGGGTTTGGATAAAGATCGATCTCTTGGATAAAGCAAATTTTGTCTATTAGCAGCTCTTCAATCCTCTTGAATGGCATCCCTGGGAAATAGTTTAAGTGTAAATGTGGTGTAAGGCAGGGGGACCGACTTTCCCCACTCCTATTTGTCCTGGCAGCTGATTTTCTTCAGTCGGTGGTCAACAGCATGCTAGCTGAAGGTGTTCTCTCTCTGCCCATCCCCTCACATGATCTGGATTTCCCTATAATAGAGTATGCAGATGACACCATCCTCATCCTCCCTGCTATGGAGGAGCAGCTGATAGCCCACAAAAATATGCTACATATCTTCTATGAGTCAAATGGATTGAGGGTTAATTTTAATAAATCTTCTCTTATCCCTTTAAACATGGAGGAGTGTGAAGGACATAGATTGGCTGGTATTTTGGGATGTAAAGTTGCAGCACTTCCTTTCACATATATTGGATTGCCTCTTGGAACTTCCAGGCCTAAGATTGTGGATTTGATGCTTCTGGTTGACACAATTGAGAGGCGACTATCGGCTAGCTCTGCCATACTCAATCAGGGCTCCAGGGTGCAGTTGCTCACATCGGTGCTCACTTCCATGCCCATATATTTTCTATGCTCACTAAGGATACCCCCTGGCATAATTAAAATGCTAGACAAGATCTTCAGATAGTGCCTTTGGAGAGGCAATAGTGATGCACCTAAGCAGTCACTGGTTGCCTGGGATCTGGTTTGCAAACCAAAAGACAAGGGTGGGCTTGGGATCATCAATCTAAATATTCAGAACCAGGGCTTGCTTATCAAGCGCCTACACAATTTTTTATCATAAGGCAGATATACCCTCGGTGTCACTCATCTGGAACACTTATTATGATGGAATAGTCCCCCAAGCTATAGTCCTAGCTGGATCATTTTGGTGGAAAGACATCTTCAAACTTAATGAGACATACAGGGTCATTGCTACCACTGTCACAACCCTAGAATTTGCTTGTAATTAACTGCATTTGCATTCATGCCTCATGTTAATGTTGTTTCCTTAAACGAAATGGTGATGACCTAACCCAACCCCAAATGGATTAAACTAAATTCAAAACATATTTGAGTCAATGAACCCAATAAGGCCTTCATAAAACCTTAGCAAATGGGATTTACCTCAAATCAAATAACTAGTCCAAACCAACAACTTTTAGGTTTCAAAATCAATATTTGAAACCGGTGAAAAATATTGTTGGAATTATTTTAATTACTTTTTTCCTAAATAAAACAACTTGTGCAAATTAGAAAACAAAATGCTCATTGTGTGTGGAATAATCCACTCAACCACATGAACAAGTTTGAAGTTTTTCAAAAATGTTTTAGTTTTTAAAACTAGATCAAAACAGTTACCGAAAAGTAAAAATAGAAATAAAAAGGAAAGGAAACTTACCTGATGGCCCAGTAGACAGCCAGCCCACCAAGGGCGTCGTGTCTTCTTCACCCTCGACCAGAAGACAGAGGCGTGTCGACACGCGCGCGCCCGAGCGTCCACCTACTGCTTCTCGCTGTCCCTAGAGCCCCCGAGCCTATCTCCTCGCCATGGAGATCCCCAGCTTCTCCTCTTTCTTTTCCCATGACTCTGGATCTCTCCCTCTCCCCCTAGTGCTCGCACCCGAGGCACCCGAGAGCCCCCGCCGGCCACCGCAGCTCGCTTGCGAGGCCATAGCCTTCGTCTCTCCTCTCCGGCATGTCCCTGAGGTCTGCCGCGACGCCCTTGACCTCTTCACAGAGCCACGCAATCCATAACGCCCTCGAACGACGACATCACCTTTCTTTTCATTACCGGCCACCGTAGACCCTAGCCGTCGATTTGTACCGCCTCAGACGTCCCCGAGCAAGCCAAGCTGCCCTTCGAGATCCTTGTGAGCCTCCGCTTCAAACTCGTCCCCCCCTCTTATTTGTGCTTGCTAGCTGTCATCCCCGCAATCCCGAGCACCGCCGGTCGCCATGGTCGTCGAGCTTGAGCAACCCGTGCCTCCCCACTCAAACCGTTGAGCTCTTTGTGCTCCTGGTTACCCCAGGAGGTCGTGGAACCCCTCAGTTCATCTCCCTGTGCACCACAACGTCGACCGCTTCAATCCCGTGGCTCTGGCCACCCTGGAACTCAACTCCGTCGACGATTCCGATGACCCCTTGACCCCTGGCTAGCCTCACTCGACACGGGCCACCACGGGCTACGCTCCAGTACCCTCGGCGCGTTGATCCTCCTTCTGTAGCGTGACTCCGGCGCAAAGCCACCGTCGGTTTGGTCATCGCCGGCCAACTCCGACGAGGATGACATAGCACCGTCATTAGGAGTAAATCCCCTCATTAATTAAAGCCCACAGACACTGACTAATGGGCATCGCAAGTGGTCAAAGCCCTAGTCAACGCGGGATTAGCCCCACTTAGCTTCCGGGTCACTGACTAGTGGGCCCCACTGGTCAAGTTTGACCTAGACCGGCATGTTGACTTACCAACATCACCCTGGCATCATATTGATGTAGTATTTCATTTTTGGAATTTAAATAAATCTTAATTGATTTATATATTTCAGAAAATGTGTAAAACTCCTAAAAATCATTGAAAATAATCTATAACTCAGATGAAAATAATTTATATATGAAAAATGATCGAAAAAATATGAAGAATCTGTTTATGCCATGTTCATGCATATTTGAGAAAGTTAACATCACCAATTAGGACATTTCATGTTTAGGGCAATTTATGAAATAACATTTGGAGTTGGAATTTGTACTAGGTTTGAATTCCACTTCAATTAATATGACTAGCTATTGCATTAGGTCAAACCAAGAATTAGGTCAAACCATTACCTTAATATGTCATGCCATTCACTTGATTGTGTATTGCATTGATTGTGGTCCTTCTTTGTATGCCGATGTTTGTTTCCTCTCGGTAGACGTTGTTCCGACATTGAGATCGATGTCACTGTTGAAGACTCAATGCTATCTTGAGGAGTTCCAGGCAAGCAACCCCCTTGAGCATACTGATATAAACCCACTCTCGTAGCATACTGATATAAGTGTGAGTGCTATGGATGGACTTCTCGTAGGAAGACGGGAGAGGATCCATAGTGTTGTATTGTTGTGGTGAATATGTGGACTCGTGTGCGCTCTCTCACCTCAAAGAAAGTACTTGTAGTCATAGTACAGGTTAGCCAAGAGGCAAAGCTGGCTTGCTGCAATAAACTCCATAACCCCTTTGTAGAGAATGATGCATATGTAGATAATTCTGATGTAAGTCTTGCTGAGTACCTTTGTACTCACGGTTTCTTAATTATGTTTTTGCAGAGGAGACCTTAGTCTCACTAATGGTTCCTACACGAAGTTCGATGTTGACCGATTAGCTTGGGAATCCCAGACAGAGGTATGGCTCCTTTGGTAGGGTCGTTGTAGATTTTCAGGCTAATCCAGCCACCTTTAGTAGATGTCTATACCCAGACATGATATGCTTCCGCTTGTTGCTTGTATGACTTGAGTGTTGGGTCATGTGACCCCTGTTTGTAATATCACACAATGATGGCTCTTATGAGTCTTTAATAAAGACTTTGAGTCATAGGGTCACGTTGTGATGCCATGTTGTATCTACACAAATCGTGCATATTGCGTGTATGTTTTGAAATGCATTGTATGTGTGGGATTCAACACCTAGTTGTGTGCCTATGGTAGGCTTCTTTACAGGGAAATGTCACTTTGTGCTTCCACCGAGCCATGGTAGTTTTCTACTGCTCCCAACACATTGATTGACCGACGTGTATCCTTCTTCGTTGTTGTGTCTGTCCCTACGGGGAAATGTCACGTGATGTAATGGAGTCCATGTAGCCTGCTATGACTCGTCTACACTCGATGATGATAGAAATGTCACACGGTGTAATGGAGTCCGTGTAGCTTGCTATGACTCGTCTACACACGCTGATAACTGACACCTGCATTGCTGGGTTATGTATGCATGTTCCTGTACGGATGTGCCACTTGGGTCTATAACTAGTCATGTCGACCCGGGTTTTCTGACATATGATTGCTAGCGACATATTCATATACGTGAGCCCACAGGCGCAAACGGTCCTGGCCAAGGTAAGGTGTCAGCTGTGGAGATTACAATGCGTGAGGCCGCAAAGTGATATGATGTGTTACATGCTAGATTCATATGGCTTAGGATCGGGGTCCCGATAGCGTTGGTATTAGAGCTTGACTGCCTGTAGGATTACTAAGCCAAACTGGTCAATGTTGAGTCTAGAACTGGTTTAGTTATATATGAGAATTGATTGTGGAAGGGAACATAAGATTCTTTTTCTCCTCTTCTCTTGTCATTCTTATTCTGAGTCACCGTCTTCTTTTCTAAGGGGTTTAAGAACTAGGATTTCTCATCTATCTATCAGGATGACGAGTTACTATGCTGGAGACCTATAGGAAAGGTGTTGTCTTTTTGGATCGATGTCTCCTTAAGAATTCAGTTGTTATGTTGTCAGTTTTCATGCAGATTGCCTCATATTTCATGCCCGCACAGCCGTTATGCTGTTCGAGCTATCCAAGGTTATAACAAAAGAATCTGATGCAATTGCAAATTCCTTCCTCCTGTTCCTGATGCCTTTTGGGCCACACAAAGCACACTAATTATTGTGTTGAGGTAATCTATTACCTCGACGTATTTGTTGAAGTGTTAGGAAACCATGTTATCTCAGAAAACTACCCAATAGTCTAGTTGTGTTTTGTGTTTCCAGTGTGATAATTCTAGCCATCGTTATCGAAAACATCATGTGATGCTACTTAGTCAGTAGGTATTCTATTTTTGGGTTCTTGAACCCAAGGATCATTCTGCTCATTCCCGTTGATAGTATTTGCATGTTCCTTTAGGATATTAGTAACCTTGTTCTAGTCTTCGAGGTTCGTGGTATATCATTCTTCCAATACCATGAACCATTATGGCAGAAGTTCTCTGTGAACTGAAGGTCATAACAAGAGTGCTCTAGATGAGTTCTCCATCCTACATTGTGACTCTACCAATCCTATCCTTCTACATGGGTTATCAAGAAGAATTATGTTGAACTTGTTCGACGTGCCAACATATGCATCTACAACTCAGAAAATCATGTGGTCTTTTGAGTTTCCCCCGCCTCCAGTTGTTCTGACCTTCATCTATCAGTGGATAGTCAAGAGTAGTTGTGCATTCGTTTTCATCGATGCATATTATTCTTGTGGTCCATCAAGTCATTCTATTTCAGAATGTCTAGGAGAAACAAACTCTAGTACCTCGTCCATTTCTAGGAATACGTCAAAGCAGTTGTATTCCGCAGATCAAATGTCAATCCATCTTCTGCTCTGTTCTGCCTTAAAGTATTACCCTCTTAATGTCAAGAATGTCATGGGAATCGTAGAGCCTCTTATGAATTCTTGATACGGTGGTACTTCTCGCTATCATTATTCATTCCTCGGTCTCCGTGTTGGTTGCAACCTGAATATCGACAACTGAACCAGGATGTGTGAAATCAATACTCCTAGCAACTTTGTTGCTTGGAAGTTAATGGACAACAACATCATTTTTAGTGTGTTGATTATTGAATCACCATTCTAAGATTGATCGTGCGACCTAGTCCATTTTTCCGGGTGCACTCCTCGATTAGTGGGTTAGGATTGTGTCAATCCTTCGCTCTCTTAATCATATCGTCTTGCCCTGAAAGGCAAGATTGTTTCCGAGCTCAATAACATATCGTTGGTTCGTGATTTTCCGAATATGTTCTCGGAAGTATTACCAGGTTGTTCCCTGACTGTTATGTTGAGTTCATGATCAAGTTGGTTTTCCTGTAAACCACTCCTTCTCCAAGAATCTGTGTTGGATACCCATGAACTAGTTGGTTAAGCTAAACAACAACTTGGAGAGTTGGAAGATAAAGCTTTGCCTAACTTAGTTCCTTTTAAAGGGGATATCCTTGTATGTGTTGAAGAAAGATGACATTTTCATTGATTGATCCTTGTAATCAATTGTTGCATCTATTTTCTTGTCCAAATCTTTGATTTGAGTATGGGTTATTGTCAAATCAAAATAAAAAACAAACGTTTGTCGCAATGTTGTCTTACTCTTGGATTTTCCTTGAGCATACACCTTTATATCTTTTGGTGTGACCAATGCTATTATCTTGCTCGCATAGTTGTGGAATTCCATTCATATGGACATCTCGATGAACTATTGTTGTTGAGCCCATCAGCAACATCTGCATCTGTTCCATGATTCATGTTGGACATTAAGCTAGTGTTGGAAACTTTCTAGGAAATGTCTTCGTGTCCCATACATGAAGTATATGTTAGGTGTAAGAAGTGACTCCCTCTCAGTTCATGTGCATTTGACGCAAGTTTCCGCCGTGAATTCGAGAAAAGTTTGTTTTGCTTCCTATGGAATCATCCCAAGTCAATCATGCATGTGCGAAGTATGCTATGGTTTGATAGGTTGGCCGCCTCCATTCCATATGTAATTCCTAGCACACCAAGCCACTGATTGACTTGTTCAAGGTAAAGAGGTTCCTTCTTAAGTGCTAATCTAGGCTTACACAAGGACTTCGATATCCTTGATGATGGCCCCTAACCCGAACTCGGCAATGTTTTGTTGTAAGACTTTCATGTGATCACGGTTGTCTTGGACAATGTGTTCACGTGGGTCTTGCAATCTAGCTCATGTTTTGGAGTTGGATTTCGTAGTTCGTTTCCCAAGAATCCTGCAACGTCATCTCGTCGACTTGTGTTGCAAACTCTCCTGTCAGACATCCTGAGTCTAAAGCATCTTGTCTCCAATCAAATTTGAATCTCAGACAGATATGATGGTTGGAACATCTCCCAATAGTTATAATATTGATCTCTTTGTAACCCAGTAAGGTCTTGTTGTGGCTAACACACCTGGCCGGAAGATCTATTTTTATAATATCTTGTATCAGCAACATTAGCCACTTCCCCATGAGGACTTCGTATGACTTATTCTAGAAGTTGTTCCTTATGGACCTGTTCAGATCCCGAAGTCCGACCTTTACTTGATGTCCTAGATACCAAACAGTACCTTTAATTGGGTTAAGCTAGAACATCAAGGAGAACATTAGAAACGGAGTGCTAAATGTCTCTCGGTCGATCATCCAGATTTCGTTCCCTTGGCATGGCTAAGGTGAAATCTGAGAAGGTGTTGTCTTCCTTTGCATCTGCATCCTCCATCGTTATTCATCATGACGTGTTGCCAGGATCTTTGGCATGGATGTTGGTAAAACCCTCATGAATATGGAAATGTTCAAGTTCCTGAGAGCACAATCAAACACTAGGTTATATCCTCGGTATCAATTGGAATGTGCCTTCCGTTGCCAAGTTGTTCTATAACTCTAGTCTCCATTTCAAGCTGAGTATGCCATTTTTTAAGACTTTTTCAAATGATCGTTTGTGAATTGCCTTAGCCTGGTATGAAGAGTTTCAATGATCTTTGTATCAAAAGTAATTCTTTTGTAACTTAAGGGAATAACTCTACGAGTCACCTCCCCTAAGGTGCCCCGTTATGGTATCAAGGGCAACTTCACTCCTCGCTACTTTGAAACCTCGTCACCACCTATTCTAGCGTGGATTGTTGCTTACCAATTGAACCTCCGTCATCTGCCTCAATCCATTCATTTGATGTGTGTTTTGTGTCTCAGGTCAAGAGACGTCCTTGCGTTTCATTCCATGAGTTGATCATGAGTTACTCGATCTTTGAGAAGGTCGATTCTCGTAGGGTTATCCTATTCTTTTTGTCGCTGTGTTTTGGTGAAGATCTCAAAGGCAAATATGTCAAGATCAATATGATGCGATAAATCAACATCTTCAAGAAGGGCAATTGGATCATGAAGATTGTGTTAGTTTGTGTTCCCTCTGTCCTCTTACCCTACGCTTGAATCTCGGGACGAGATTCTTGTTTAGTGGGGGTGAGTTGTCACAGCCCTAGGATTTGCTTGTAATTAATTGCATTTGCATCCACGCCTCATGTTATTTTTTTCCTTAACTGGAAATGGGGATGACCTAACCCAACCCCAAATGGATTGAACCAATTTCTAAACATATTTGTGTCAATGAACCCAAAGTGGCCTTCATAAACCCTAGCAAATGGAATTTACCTCAAATCAAATAACTGGTCCAAACCAACAAATTTTAGGTTTAAAACGAAAACAGTACAAGAAATCAAGACCCGTACTACAGGAAAAGGGCTGGTGGCTGACATTTGAGAAAGTCGGGCCGATCGGGTGTCTTCATTCAAGCGAGGGTACAAAGGACGAACGAAACGAAGTGAGAGGCCGGGGGCAGGGAAAAGAGTCGAGTCGATCGACCGGGAGAAGCAAAACGAAATCCGGATTTGGCCGGAAAAAATGCAACGTTATGGATACCATGACCGATCACCATCAAGAAAGAAGAATTTTGATAAATCACTTCGGGTGAGCGGGGCCTTCAAGCGGCCTCAATACGCGGGGGTTGTAAATGACATACCTTTCCTTATGGGAAATGCAATAAATATTTGAAACCGGTGAAAACTATTGTTGGAATTATTTTTAATTACTTTTGTTTTTCGTAGATAAAACAACTTGTTCAAATTACAAAACAAAATGTTCACTGTGTGTGGAATAATCCAATCAACCACAGAAACAAGTTTTAAATTTTTCAAAATGTTTTAGTTTTTAAAACCAGATCAAAACAGTTACAGAAAAGGAAAAACAGAAATAAAAAGAATAGGAACCTTACCTGGCGGCCGAGTAGACAGCCCAGCGCACCAGGGCCGTCGTGTCTTCTTCAACCTCTGTCAGAAGATAATCATAGAAACTAATCTATAACTCAGATGAAAATAATTGATATACGAAAAATGATCAGAAAAATATGAAGAATCTATTTATGCCTTGTTCATGCATAATTGAGCAAGTTAACATCACCAACTAGGACATTTCATGATTAGGGAAATTTATGAAATAACATTTGGAGTTGGAATTTGAACTAGGTTTGAATTCCACTTCAATTAATATGACTAGCTATTGCATTAGGTCAATCCAGTACCTTAACATGTCATGCCATTCACTTTATTGTGCATTGAATTGATTGTGGTCCTTCTTTGTATGCCGGTGTTTGTTTCCTCTCGGTAGACATTGTTCCAATGTTGAGATTGATGTCACTGATGAAGACTCAATGCTATCTTCAGAACTGCCAGGCAAGCAACCCCCCTTGAGCATAATGATATAAACCCACTCTCTCACTCATGTTCTCTTTTACCGCATTAGGACAATAACGATTCAACTGTTACATGTTCTCGGTAGTTGAACCCATTCCTTTGTATGAACTGTCTTTATGATAGTAAATAGGTGAAACTACTTAGCATGCGTAACAACTGGTTGAGCCTTGTTGTGCCTACTCATTCATGCTTGCTTACTGTGCCTACTATGCTTAGAGTCGTATTGGGTCTGATCCATCTGGGCGATGAATCGGAATGGATGTGTTTATGTCTGGCTGTGTGAGAGCTAAGTGTGAGAATCCGATTTGGTAAAGGTAGCGATGAAAGGCCATGTAGGAGTACATGGCGGGTTATCTCATTGGGATTGTCCTTAAGAACTTAGTTTTGTGTATGTTATCCAACACAATATACTACCACACATTGGGTTCCGGTAACTCGACCCCTCTTAGCTTATTAATCGCCTTGATCTTTGTACAGGAGTTGCAACTAGTTTTTGGTGTTTGTAGAAAAAGTGCTGGCGACCGTGCTTAGCGCTGCCCGATGGGGTGGCTTTCGATGCAGTAGATGCACAGTGGCACGGTGTACCAAGTGGTACCCGAATGGTGGGCTTGTGGAACCCTACGCACATTGTTTGGGGCCGTATAGGAAACTTCGGTCGGACTTCCTTGCGTGTTTAGTCTCAAATAGGCGATAAACCTGGACTAGGGTCTTGTGTTGTTAACGGTCGTGGCCGACGCCCATGCCAGTGCTTTTGCTTGAAGGTTGCCGAGATGCATGACATGCATATGGTGATAAGTGGTGAGAGTATGTGTGAAGAAGTACACACACCTACAGGGTTATAAATCTATTTGAATAGCCGCGTCCTCGGATATGGACTACTTGGATACTTGCATTGTTCATAGACAACATGAAATGGATACTCTAAAATGCGCAAGATAAGTTTGAGTGCTATGGATGGCCTTCTCGTAGGAAGACGAGAGAGGATCCATTGGTTGTGGTGAATATGTGGACTCGTGTGCACTCTGTCACCTTAAAGAAAGTACGCATAGTCGTAGTACAGGTTAGCCAAGAGTCAAAGCTGACTTGCTGCAATAAACTCCACAACCCCTTTGTTGATAATGATGCATATGTAGATAGTTCTGATGTAAGTCTTGTTCAGTACCTTTGTACTCATGGTTGCTTAATTATGTTTTTGCATAGGAGACATTAGTCTCACTAATGCTTTTCACACGAAGTTCAACATTGACCGATTAGCTTGGAAATCCCAGTCAGAGGTCTGGCTCCATTGGTAGGGTCATTGTAGATTTTCAGGCTCCTCCAGCCACTTTTTGTAGATGTCTGTACCCACACATGATATGCTGCCGCTTGTTGCTTGTATGAATTGAGTATTCATTCATGTGACCCTTGTTTGTAATATCACACTATGTTGGCTCTTATGAGTCTTTAATAAATACTTTGAGTCATAGGGTTGCATTGTGATGCCATGTTGTATCTACACATATCGTGCATATTGCGTGTTTGTTTTGAAATGCATTGTATGTGTGGGATTCGACACCTAGTTGTGTGCCTATGGTAGCCTTCTTCACAGGGAAATGCCTCTTTGTGCTTCCATCGAGCCATGGTAGCTTGCTACTGCTCCGGAAACATTGATTGACCGGTGTGTATCCTTCTTTGCTCTTGTGTTTGTCCCTACGGGGAAATGCCAAGCGGTGTAATGGAGTCCATGTAGCCTGCTATGACTCGTCTACACTCGATGATGATAGAAATGTCACGCGGTGTAATGGAGTCCGTGTAGCTTTCTATGACTCGTCTACACACGTTGTTGACTGACGCATGCATTGATGGGTTATGTATGTCTGTTCCTATATGGATGTGCCACTTGGGTCTATAACTAGTCATGTCGACTCGGGTTCTTTGACATATGATTGCTAGCGACATATTCATATACGTGAGCCAAAAGGCACAAACGGTCCCGGCCAAGGCAAGGTGGCAGTCGTGGAGATTACCATGCGTGAGGCCGCAAAGTGATATGATGTGTTACAAGCTAGATTCAGATGGTTTCGGATCAGGGTCCCGACAACTGCTCATGTCAATAGAGGTGACTCTGTTCTTTTTTGATCTAATGCATGGCATGTGGGAGGCTCAGCCATGCCTTTGAAATGGAGGTTGCCTAAGTTATTTTATTTTGTCAAAGTTGATAAAACCTGTGTTAAGGACTTTCTGCAATCCCATGACCTATTTAGTATGTTCTACCTACCAATATCGCAAGAGGCATCTTCTGAATTAGAGATTCTAGAGGGGTGGCTTTTCAATCTTCAACGAGATCCTTTGACTGCTGATAGATGGGTATGGACTAGAAAGTCTGGTGCCTATTCGTCCAAGAGCTTTCATATCATCATGCATACTCATTTTCCTACCACCCAACCTTGCAAGTGGCAATGGGCCAGCACATGTACAATGAAGATTAAGGTCTTCGGTTGGCTGCTTTTTTTCGACAGGTTGAATACCAAAGACATGTTGGTCTGAAGACACTGGAGGTCCATTGCAGAGGACAATGTTTGTGTCATCTGCAATGCATATGTTTATGAGGACAGGGCCCATCTCTTTTTCAATTGCAACTTCAGTCAAAGAGTCTGGAATTGTCTTCAAATTGATTGCAATGGTGCCTTGGACATCCAACAATGCATCTCATAGGCCAGAGCCTCCTTCAGACACCCTTTCTTCCTTGAAGTCGAGTTCACAGCAGCCTGGAACACTTGGATCCTGAGAAATGGAAGAACTTTTCGAGGGGAAAGGGCATCCATTGCCTCATGGAGATGTAAATTTGTACATGACATTACCCTCCTTTCTCATAGGATTAGGGAACCTACTAGGCAAAAACTCTTAGCATGGATTAACACCCTTGTATAGCTCATAGGTAAGTAGAGGTAAGTGATTAGATTCCAAGCCTTGTAACAGTTTTCTTTTCCGCTTTAATAAAGGAGGCTGTGGGGATTTGCTCCATAGTAGTTAGTCAAAAAAAACAAGCAAACTATGCAAGCAAAAACATAATTTGTCTAAAATAGAACACTCTATAGTGATCAGCGAAGACACCCTACTTCTGTTACTCTAAAAATTCTAAACAATTAGGACAACCTGTGTAATTTGTATATAAATATTGTGTAAAAACTTCAGATCAAAAAGACGTTTCAGTAAAATCTGAGAAATTCTACAATGGACGCAAAAGTTTGTGTTTTTGCACCGTATAAATTGTACTTATTATTCAAATCATCCTAGAGGATTTACTTGGCACAAACACTAATTTAAACATAAAAACACAGTCATTACAGTAGAAATAACCATGTTACCTCACACAAACAGAAAGTAGAACAAGAAAAATAATATAACTATTGGGTTGCCTCCCAACAAGCGCTATCGTTTTACGCCCCTAGCTAGGCATAATGCATAGTTTCGAGTGTTGTCATCTTTGACACTCCACCCATAAGTAGCCCTCATGATAGATTCATAAGGCGGTTTAATTGTCTTCCTAGGTAAGTGTTCCATCCCTTTCTTTAATGGGAGTTGGAACCTTATGTTTCCCTCTTTCATATCAATGATTGCACCTATAGTTCGTAAGAAAGGTCTTCCAACTATTATTGGACAAGATGGATTGCATTCAATATCAAGAATTATGAAATCTACAAGCACGGTAAGTACATCATTTATTCTACCCAAAGGTTTCTTGATGGTAGAATCCGCAAGATGCAAGTTCAGGGAACACGCATATATATTGGTGAGACCAAGGACATCACATAGACATTTAGGTATAGTTGAAACACTATCACTAAGGTCACACAAAGCATTGCATTCATATTCTTTAAGATTTATTTTGATAGTAGGTTCCCATTCATCATGCAATTTTTAGTAATAGAAACTTCTAGCTCAAGTTTCTCATCATACGCTTTTATCATTGCTTCTACTATATGTTTAGTAAAAGCTTTATTTTGTTTGGAGGCATTGGGTGAGATAATAATGGATTGCAGCAAGGAAATACATTCTACTAAAGAGCAACTCTCATAATTAAAGTCCTTGTAATCCAAGATTGTAGGCACACTACTGCAGGATGGTCCAAAGACGACACATCAATCAGAGACCCTTCGACCAAACTGTGTGCGATGCATGAATCGCAAACGGTTTAGTTATAGCTCCGTCACCAATGACGTGAACTGTGTGCAATGGCGGACCCATCAAATACGATTCAAAAAATTGTTACGTGTGCGATGCATCGCATACAATTTGTTCTTATGAACTGTTTGTTATTAGCGAAGATAATAGAAATGATTAAAAAACTACATACTTGCGTGATGCTGTGCAAAAAGTTTTTCCAAAAAATGTGTGTGATGTTGCCTATTATTACACACGGTTTGAAAAAATGTTAGCGTCTGTGATGCTTTGCGTTGGGTTTTTACGAATGATGTGTGCGTGATTTATTATATCATTGCACACAGTTATTATAATGCAACCGTGTCTGATGCAATGCATGCAGTTTTTGTAAAAAGTGTGTGTGTGTGTGATGTAGCATATCATTGCACACGATGTTAAAAACGCAAACGTGTGTGCTGCCTTGTGTTGACACCAGATTTTGACACGGAAGAAAACGTTATTACGATTGACTCAAATGAAGAAGTGCTCTACACGAAAAAGTTCCGTAGTGTTGACATGAACATATTTGGGTCATCGTCGTCCGATCTTATCTCGAAAGCCGAAACTATGCTCAAAGTACTAATATTTCATATTCAGAATACTGTTCGGCCAATTAAGCCCCCAAGACAACCTCGTATGATAAAATGTTCAACACGAATTGTCTTTGTCTCGTCGAAAAGATCGATTTGGATATAAAAATCATCTCAATCCGAGGTCGTATGCAAAAGTTAGAGGCATCAGAGTGCGGCCCTACCACGAGGCAAAATATGGCGCGAGGGATCACAACAACCTAAGTGATGTCTGATGGGTCGCGCCAGTTGTTAGGCCATCAAGACTGCCTCGAATGGAAAAAACTTACAACATGAAAAAGTTTCGTCTCATCGAGACGAATGATTTTGATATATATATCGTCCCAATCTGAGATCATGTGCAACCTGAAGAGGCAAAACAAGATCAGGCTGAAGTTTCAACCCAGAGAGTCAGACGTTTTTTGCATGCATTGTGTGTGCGATGTAGTCTCTCATCGCACACACTTCCATAAATGGAATCGTGTGTGATTCCTGAAATTATTATTTTTCCAAAGAATAATGGTTTGCACGATCTGTTTGAAGGCGAACTGACATTTTCCTTCGTAGTTTGACTTTGATTTTTTTTTCTATACTTAAAATGCACCATAGAATCCTCCCTGTTAAAATTTGGCACTTTTTTGAGCTCATTTTCTATATTTGAGTCATTAACTGCATTTCTAGTTATTTAATGGATATAATTCAAAATTAAAGTATGAATACATGAAACAATACGCAAAAATGATTTGAAAAATCATATTTAGGGTATTGAGTATATTTGTATGCCTTATACAAGAAATGAATATAAATCTATTAGACATATGTGGCAAGAATCAACCGCGAACATGGAGTTTATTGGTAATAAAATTAAAAAAATGTAAATGAAGTCTGAAAAATATGAAACTTGGCATAGCGTCATGATATGACATCACTATGATGTGGTAAAAATTTGAGAAGTTTCATATTTTTTTATGTACATCCTTTAGAAATCTAACAACCTCCGAGGAACGATCACGGTTTCAAGAGTGAATGAACCAAATTGGTGGCGAACTTATGTTTTCCTTTATCATTTGACCTTGATTTTTTTTTCTACAGTTAAGATACACCATAGAATCCTCCATATTAAAATTTGGCACTTTTCGGAGCTCATTTGCTATATTTGGGTCATTAACTACATTTCTAGTCATTTAACGGATATATTCAAATTTGAACTATGAGTACAGAAACCAGTATACAAAAATGATTTGGAATATTATATTTAGGACAGTGAGTATATGTGTATGCCTCATACAAGAAATAAATATAAAATTCAAATATCTATGTGGCAAGAGTCAACCGTGAATGTGAAGTTTATTGGTATTTTAATTCTAGAAAATGTATATAATATCTAATAAATACAAAACTTGGCATGGTGTCAATATAAGACCTCAGTATAGTGTAGTAAATATTTGAGAAGGATTCACAATTTTTTTGATGATGTAAGTGCAAAAATCAAATGGCAAGAAAGCACACATATGTGTACTGAATTCTTATTAGTGAAGAGATTGAAGCCTTGGATCGATGACATGGCATGAACCCATCCGTCCACACTCCACGGCCAAGAAAAATATCAACGCTTATCACCTCACCACGTACTCTACCACATCCACACATATATCTAACTAGCATCAATCCAACCTCATCTAGAACCACGGACATGACACACATTTCTTCCACGCCATGGCCGATGAGGCAGACGACGCCTGCTCCATGCTCCGACTAGGAGCAGGACACGGCAGGGTGGGCAGCGCTCGGCGTCGGGCCGCCGTGCGTGAAGCGGGTGCCATGAACGCCATGAGGCTCGACGTCGGCCGGCGACGCAAGCACGAGCACGAAGCAGCTGTACAGCTTCGGGATCTCTATCCAGTGGCACAACTGCTTTAACAAGTTCTCCATCTCGAAAGGCGGCATCATGGAGGTGCAGTTTGTGGCCATATAAGCTAGCTTCCCGTGCATTTCTTTCCAAGAATCTATCAATCAGGCTGGCTGCTAGCTAGCTTGCTGGATAGTACTAATCTAATCTTATTTTCTGTATGTCTAATTATGATGTCTCTAACCATCTAATTGATTCTTGATTCATCTCATCCATCAACTTTCTCTAAGACATCAAACTAATCACAAAATTTCAATTGTGAATTCGTGAACTTTCTCTTGCAATATTTTTTGAGAAAAATATTATGCATAACTAGTGTAAGAACTAATTTCAAGTAGGACACTTGCGTATGTAATGTAGAAAATCATTAAAAAATAATTAAAATTAAAAAAATCCACATTTTTTTGGATGGTAGATAATTTATTGAGTGAGGTACGCTCCAAATTTCAGCACATTTGGACATTTGAGTCGCTGTCAGCAAAAAAGACAATTTGGGTCAGAACAATACACGAACAGTAAACTTTTTTACGGACCCCAAATTTGTCTTTTTTGCCGAGGGATACTCAGATGTCCAAGTGATCTAAAATTTGGAGCGAACCTCATGCACCAAATTCTCTAGCATTCCAAAAAAATGGAATCTTTTGGATTTTTCTAGTATTTTTTTTATTTTTGTATGACCAAAGGTGTAAATGAGACTGTGCATTGAATCGTTGTTGTGTGTAAGGATTTAGTTTTTTGGACCTTGTCACCCTTTTCTCTTGTATTTTCAGGATGAGATACAATAAGAAATCTGGGAAGGTTTGGGAGTTGATGTCATTGACGAACAAGAGACTGATGAAGTTTTACGACGTAATTAGATGTGATTGCTAGTTGTATGTGTTGGTTGTCATGTGATGTGAGATAGTACATTTGTACTTTTGTATGTTGTATGACAATGCTTGAACAGAAATCATATAGTGGATTTTGAATGTGCATTTTTGCGTTATGTTTGATTGTCAAAATATGATCATAATAAATTGATTATGTCTAGCTGATTTTAGGACTAATTAACACGTCGTTAAGATCACACAATGCACACAGCTTTTTGGATCCAATTGTGTGTGATGACATTTACATCACCCATAGTTTTTATTTTTAATCGGGTGCAATGAATCGCACATTACACACTTTTTTCTGAAATAACCGTGTGTGATGCTAATCCAAATTGCAAACAGTTTTTGTGTTGAACTGTGTGGGATGTGACCCCAATCACAAACAATTTTGGTAGTGTGTGTGATGGACCCCCCTATCGCCCACACTAGCAAGGTGACGGTTTGAAATTGCATCACTGAAAGGGGTTAAAAACTGTTTGGATAGCATGTCGCTGCACTAGTGACACATCACTATTTAAAGTTTTGACCTATCCAAACCCACTTTTTTTTTCATTTTTATCATTAGAATCATCACCCTCCGAACAAATGGGACGCCTTCTAGCTAAAGTTGACTCATCTCCAGTCCCTTTATCATCTATTTTAGATTAGTAAAGAAAGATTCTATGGGAGAAGTACCAGTCATTTTAAGATCTTTATCATGATTACGGTAAAAACTGGGTGGAAGAGCCTTTTCTAAGAATTCTCGTTTGGCTCTCAACATTGCAGTCCACTCCTTACTTTCAGTAATAGATATTTGGATGAATTTAATGGACCCATTGATATCATGCTTTGGTGGAAAAAATTTATTTTCAAGAGTTTCCACATCAAGAGCAATTATATCCATGTTCCTAGCCAAATCATCAACTTTATGCAACTTTTCTTCTACCATAGTATTAAAAATCTTTTGAGAACTAATGAATTATTTAATGGTGTTCTCAAGATCATAGGATAACCTATTATTATTTGTAGAAGAATTTCCAAAAGAATTACCATAATTGTCAAAGAAATTACCGGGGTACAGCCTACTATTGAAATTTCCTTTATAAGCATTGTTGTTGAAATTGTTTTGCGAGATAAAGTTCACATCAATAGCATCATCACTTTGATCAATCAAAGTAGACAAAGACATTTCATTGGGTTCAACATGAGCATGTTTACTAGAAACCATATTCATACGAGCATCCACTTTCTCACTCGACGTAGCAATTTCCTCAACAAAATTTACCTTCTTACCAGTTGGAGCTCTTTTGGTATGCCATTGAGAATAGTTTGTCATAATGTTGTCCAAAAGTTTGGTAGCCTATTCTAATGTCACCTCCATGAAGGTACCACCTGCGGCAGAATCTAGAAGTTTTCTAGACACAAAGTTTGTCCAGCATAGAAATTCTGTATAATCATCCATAAGTTCAAACCATGAGTAGGGAAAATTTTAATCATCAATTTCATACTCTCCCAAGCTTGTGGAACATGTTCTTGGTCAATCTGCTTAAAATTCATAATTTATTTCTATGGGAGATGATCTTAGGAGGAGGAAAATACTTGGTAATGAGAGTATCTTTACATTTATCGCATGTTCCAATACTATTGCGTGGTAAAGATGAGAACCAAGATTTAGATTTATCTCATAGTGAAAAAGAAAATAATTATAATTTGACCACATCATTATCTATATCCTTTTTATTTTGCATACACATAATTCAACAAAAGTATTGAGATGCGCAGCCGGATCCTCATTAGGACTTCCGTAAAATTGTTCTTTCATCACAAGATTTAGATATGCATCATTTATATCATAAATATCCTCATTGGTGGCTTGTGGTGTAGGAGTACTAATAAAATCATTCTTATTAGTATTTGAGAAGCCACACAACTTAGTGTTGTCTTGAGACATGGTGACCAAGCAAACAAAGTAACAAGCAAAACGAGTAAACTATCAAGTAAAGCAAGCAACCAAGTAAACTAGCAAAGATAAATATTTTTGTATTTTTGATTTTTATAGCAAGAAAAAACAGCAAATAGAAAGTAGAACAAGTGAATGATAATTTGTGAGAAGGTACTTGATAGGAAATTGGTGATACTCCCCAGCAACGGCGCCAGAAATCCTTCCTCATACTTGTGATCTATGTTGGGTTTTTCCCTGAAGAGTAGGGGATAATGCAGCACAATATAGATAAGTATTTCCCTCAATGAGAACCAAGGTTATCGAACCAATAAGAGGACTATTCAATTTCCTGTCTTCAGCGCCTACACACAGAAGAGCACACACTTGCACCCAACGCGAGCAAGAGGGTTGTCAAACCCCTCAAACTCGTTACTTGCAAGCAATGAGTAGTGTAGATGATAGTTGGATAAATATAAAATATAAAATAAATGAAAGTAAATATCGGCAGCAAGATATTAAGAGCGTTTGTAAATATATTTGTGAATTGACCCGGGGGCCATAGTTTTCGCTAGAGGCTTCTCTCTCGTAGAAAGCATACGGTGGGTAAACAAATTGTTGTTGGGCAATTGATAGAAAAGTGCATAGTTATGCAATATTTATTCATGGCAATGATCATTACATATAGGCATCACATTCGTAAGCAAGTGGACCGACTCCTTCCTGCAACTACTACTATTACTCCACCCATTGACCGATATCTAGCATGCATCTAGAAAATTGAGTGAAATAGAGTAATGCTTGGAGAACAATGACATGATGTAGACAAAGCAAATCTAACTAATATGAATCAACCCCATCGTTTTACCCTTAGTGTCAGCAATACAATACATGCCATGTCCCTTTCTGTCACTGGGATTGAGCACCGCAAGATTGAACCCACTACAACGCACCTCTCCCAGTGAAGATAAATCAATCTAGTTGGCCAAACTACATCGATAGATCGGAGATAATAATGAAGCTATCATAATCATGCATATATATGAAAAGACCACCAAGGAACTCAATATAATCGCATGAATAATCTGAACATAAACACACAATTCATCATATCCCAACAAAGGCACCGCACAAGAGTGATTACATAAGATAGATCACCGCGGGAATCGCGGTGATCATGGCAACGAAGAACAAAGAGAGAGATAGCCATCTAGGTACTAACGACGGACCCGTAGGTCTGTGGTGAACTACTCATACATCACCATGGGATCAGCAAGGTTGATGTAGAGGCCCTCTGCGATCGATCCCCCCTCCGACAAGGCAACGGAACAGGGCTCCAGATGGGCACACGACGGAACAGATACTTGTGGCGGCGGAACAAATGTCTCGGGATGCTCCTTAGGGTTTTTGTTATTAATGATAATTTATAGGCTAGAGAGGAACGCCAGAGGCCAAGGCAGGTGGCCCCAACCCATCAGGGCGCGACCACCGCTCCTGGGCACGCCCTGTTGGCCTGGCGCCGCCACATGAGGCCTCCGGTCTCCTTCCGAAGGTTCCAAGTCCTTATTTTGTCCAGAAAAAATCGTCGAAAAGTTTTGGGGGTTTTGGACTTCGTTTGGTACAGTATTCCTAAAAAGCCAAAAAAATCCAGAAAACAGCAACTGGCACTTGGCACTGGGTTAATAGGTTAGTGCTCAAAAATATTACAAATCAGCAACTAAATGCCTAAAAAGCATCCTAGAATGATAATATAATAGCATGGAACAATAAAAAATTATAGATACGTTGGAGACGTATCAATCAGTTACGCCCACGACCCCCACTAACCCGCGGCATACGGTCGCATTTAATGTGTGCGTCATCCCAATCGTCGGGCCACGCCCCGTAGAAGATCCCACCTGCGGGCCAAGGCTGTCAGAATCGGGGCTCCAGGGACACAGGAGAGGTTTGAACACTGGGGTGCGCCTTGTTCACCGGCCCTACTCTACCTCGCGAACCTACAGTGGAGCTCCGACGTGCTCAAGCTAGAAGGAAGGACAAAGACACGGCCATTACCCAGGTTCGGGCCACCTCGTGGTGTAATACCCTACTCCTGCTTGTCTGGATTGCTTGAGGAGAGTGCTTTGTTACAAAGGTGGGTTCTTGCGCCCTTGTGGTTGCTTGGGGGAAAAATGAGCTCTCCCCTCTCTGGTGGTGCCCTAGCTACTTTTATAATGGCTTCGGTCCTCTTCCTTGAAAATAGAAGGCGGGAAGGGTTGCCACAATCACTGGTTTGAAAGGGGACAGGACTGCAACCTATCCTGACAAAAGTAGTCTTCGCCTGCTAAAGCCTCGTGTCGTGACGCGTCAGTGGGCTCGGTGCTGACCTCCGTCCTGGCGAGCACCCACTCATGTCCTCTTGCACCAAACTGGAAACCTCTGGACCTTGCTTTGGTAACCGGTGGGCTGGCCTTGCTCCCTTAGAAGCAAAGAGGAAATCCTCCTCATCGGCGCTTGCTGGCATGGCACCGAGCGCCGCTGGACGCGGCACGCGTCATCCACGTGATGGCGCAGGGTCACTGGACCCTGCTGGACCAACCTCGGCCAGTTCGCCTCGCAAGGACCTCAGGCAGTGGCCTCGTGCAGGAGCCTAGGGAGCTCCTTGATGATATAGCGGTCGTTCTCCTCGCGAGGTGTGACCCTAGCGAGGCCGTTCCTCCCAGGGGTGCCGATGGGCCCTGCCTGCGCTTTGAACCCAGCGCCGCGTCCCAGGCCACAGGCAGACGGGCCTGGATATCCTGAGGCCCAAAGGCCCGACTGTAGCCCCCGGGCCCGCGCTGTGAACGGCTCCGCCTGTTGGAGGGGGCGAAGCGACGCGGGCCCTAAGTCGCATGCGGGGTGGGCGCGGTGCGCGTGTGCTTCGAGGCGCAGGGGCGCCCCGCTTTCCACGAGGCCCCGACAGTCACTCGTGCCGGCATAAAGACTGCGAGCAATCTAGGGCCATTACGACCTTTCCCTTCGCCTAGTCCGCTTTGCAGCTTCCGTCTCCTCCAAGCCCCATTCCTCCAGATCCAATCTCAGGCGAGTCTCCTCCCTTGCCCAGGCAGCAGATGGCGCCGACCGGCAAGAAGGCGAGGGGCTCGGCTTTGTTCGGAGGCCTCGCCACCCTTTCTCCAGCCCTCGAGCCCTCGTCCAACTCGTCGCCAGACGACCTGGGACCGGTGCTCCCGCTGGTGGCCGGCAAACACAATGAAGGGGAGGCCACCAGGATCTCGCCGGGCGCAGTCGCACGAGGCCTCCTGGGAGAGTCAGCCTACCCCTTCTTCTACCATAGCGTCTACGCTGGGCTCATTTCGCTGTTCTCCAAATTCTTCTATGCCATCCTTGAGCACTACCAGGTTCACGCCTTCCACCTCTAGCCGAAAGCCGTCCTCCTCTTGGCCATCTTCGCTTTTTATTGTGAAGCCTTTGTGGGCATGAGGCCCTCCGTGTGGCTGTTTCGCTACTTCTATAGCTTGCGGTTTACCGCTTCCGACCAGCGCGCCGCCTGCGTTTCCTTCATTGACGTCAAGGGCGACAACATGCCCTTGAACGTCGGGAAGAAGGTGGAGGGCTATCGGCAATGATGTGTCTTCATGGACGTACGCCGAGTCTTCCCGAGGCTCAGGACCCCTGGGACCATACCTGAGGTGAGCCCCCGGTGGCGCCACGAAATGCTTGACGATCTGGGGGCAGCCCCCATCCTGCAGCGGATCGCTGCACACCGCACGGCCAACCTGTCGAGGGCAATGCTCGTCAAGGAGTTCCTGAGGCAGCGGATCGCACCGCTCCAGGCCCAGTCAAGCCCCGCGTGGGAGTTCTCCGGCTCTAGGGATCCAATGAGGTTGCACGTCAGCGACCTGTCAGACGAAGAGCTGGAGGGTGCCTTGGGGGCCTTGCTTGGCCCCGTCCCCGATGACATTCCTGACGCCATAGCACCACTATATATAGCCGCGACGACAGGGAGGCCTTGGTCGCCGAAATGCCTGTCTTCAATGAGTGGGGGCTCTTGCCGAGCGACCCCGCCGTCCCGCACGGGGACATTGCCACCCTCGTGTCGTCCTCTAGTGCGGGCGTTAACAGCGAAGACTCCGAGGCGACGGAGGATGATGATGAGGAGGATGCCATCCAAGCTTTGTCGTCCCGCCGCCGCCGGATCCTGTGGGATCTAGAGGATGACGACAGGGGCGACACGGGTGAGCTCCCCCCCGTGACGTCCCCCAGACAGAGTTACGGCACGGGGCAGGCGGAGTCTGCCGTCCTGGTTGATACCCCGCCGGCGGCGGGAGCCAAAGCCAGCGTGAGGGGGGGGCGCCCCTCCGACGGCAGCATCCCCTGAGGCGGCTCCCCAAGCTCCCCGGAAAGGGTCCGGCCCAGTTGAGCTCCCTGGGGACCACCTGGAGCGCCTCCGGAGCGGCCTCGGCACGTCGCAAGGAGGCAGCAAGGACACAATCCCTGCCCCCGAGAAGAAGAGGAAGTGGACGGCCGGCGACGAGTAAGTGACCCCGCTCATGCTCTTGAGTTCTCCTGTGTTCTAGCCGCCAGGCTGACCCCTCGTCCCTGTAGGCGTCGCGACGGCATCGAGGAGAAGATGTAGAGGCTGTCCACCGAGGCAAAGGTGGTTTCGACTCCGCAAGCAGCGTCTGCGCTCGGCCGGGGATCGGCGGGCGTGTTGGCGCCGCTCCCGGGCCAAGCACCACGCTCGGGCGCTTGGGTGCTGCTGCGCCCGGGCGCGCGCGCCCCGGGGCAGCTCTCGATGCCCCTTTGTCACCACCAGGGAGGCCCGACACTGGGGGCGAGGTGGCCCAGCCCCCGGCGGCACCTGCTCCACCTGCGTCCGTGCAGGCCGAGGTGCCTCTCTCCGGGGTCGTCGCGATTCCATCCGCGGCGCGGGCCGCTCTACCCGTGCCAGGCCAGCTTCCGGCGCCCCTACCCGCGGAGGGGGAGCTAGCGCCCTTAGTCTAGCCAACAGCTCTTGCTTCCGCTGCCGACCATGGCACAGAGTGCTCAACACCGCTCGCCCCTGGCCTCGGGGCCCCAGGAGCTAGTGACGCCGCCACCCTCGGTATGCTCCGGCGGGCGACCGCGCTAGAGGAGCCGTCCGCACCCAAGAGGTGGATGCCGCGGCCCCGCATGCCATGGCAACAGCTAACTCCACGGCACAGTCTCCTCGCGGGACGCTCGCCCTGACCAAACGCGAGGCCTTGCCTTGGGGATCACTTATCATTGCCGCGAGGAGTGCAGGCGATCACCAAGCGTTGCCGCGAGGCAGAGGCCGCCCTGAAGGCTCTTCAGGAGGAGCAATCAACAAAGGCGCATCTGCTCTAGGTGCGGGAGGACGACCTCTGGACCCGCGAGGCAGGGCTTGCAGACCATGATGCCAAGCAATGGGAGGTGGTGGCTGCCCAGGCCGCTGAGCATGGTAGGCTCGAAAGGCTGTAGCACGAACTGGCCGCATCCTAGGAGGCTCATGCCAAACGAGTCTCCGAGGCCGACTCCGCACTGGATACCAAGGAGAAGAGGATTCGGGCCGATGCCGATGCGAGGGCGGCGGCGGAGAGCGCCGCCTGTTCTTCTCTTGAAGCCAGGGCCACGCGGCCCTGCGCCCCCTGTGCGGGGGAGACTTCGACGCCCCCTCTCTGCTCTCGGCGCCGGGTATGCCAAGCTGTCCTCTAGGCTTGTGGGGAGCTCGAGGGCGTGACCCGGAGGGTGGACGAAATCATGGAGGAGGAGTGCCGCAATCTCTTCTCGGTGGCAGCAACCCGCATCTTCATCCACCTTCTCCTTCGCGACCCCGAGCTCAACCTTAACGAGGTAATAGGCCCGGTCCCTGAAGAAGCTCGCGGGGGCCTGGTGTCGTGGTTTTGTCACGACAAGATGTCCTCATGAGAGAACTTAGGTGTGAGGCCATCGCAACTAGGTGGCGGCTTGAGAGGGGTTGATCAGAATCGAGAGACGCGAGTTTACCCAGGTTCGGCCCCTCCGATGGAGGTAAAAGCCTACGTCCCGCTTTGTGTGTATTGATGAGGATGATGATCTTGATTACAAGGGTACGGAATCGCTACCTCTAATGTCGAGGGTTTCTAATCTGTCTATCTCTAATGACTTGACCTTATCCCTCTTGGGGTGCCTTACCCCTCCTTATATAAGTTGAAGGGGTAAGTTTACATGTAGAGTCCTACTAGGAGTAGGACTAGGACTAGTCTCTCTTGAGTCCTAATCCGAGTCTTGTTTCTCTTGTGAGGGAATTCTTCCTCTTCTTGGGCCTTCTCTATGAGCCGGCCCTCCTGGCCTCTCTATGAGCCGCCTTCCGCGGGGTGCATGCCGAGCCTTGGGCCTTGCCGTCCAGGTTTACCCGATAAAACATGGCGCCCGTATGAGCCACCAAATAACGGGCCGGGTCATTCTCCTGGCCGGGTCAAACCGTGGGTAATATCCCCGACAGTATCCCCCAGGTTAGCTTGAATTTATTCATGGTAATCTCCTGAAATAAGAATAATAAATATGTTTAAGCAACCAGCTTGCTCCACTGGCCGGCTTAATTTTAATGAAGTTGCTCCTTGAAAATCCGGGTTTCTTCTTCATATTAATGAGCCCTCTTCACAATCATCTTGTTGGTTCGTATCCTTTACGGGAAAATTATTGGGAAATAAAAACACCCATATGTCGTTGAGTCAGCCTCCAATGCTTTGGCTTGATGAAAATATTGGAGATAAGAAAAACATATGAGGTTGAGCCGGCTTCCATTGCTTCGGCTTTTGATGAAAATATTGGAGATAAGAAAACCATATGAGGTTGAGCCGGCTTCCATTGCTTCGGCTTTTGATGAAAATATTGGGAATAGAAATTCGTCCGTTGTTAAACCACTTCATGGGACGCGGGGATCTTGTCGGGTCACCAGACGTAGTGGATGCCAACTTAGGATGAAAATATTGCTGATTTATGGATGTAAAACTTGCCAACTTGTGAAGCCGGGTTGCTTATATAGACTCTGTCGGGTCATGATCTTTGATAATGCCGGGTCATGATCGTTGGTAACGCCAGGTCAAACAACTGGACTCTAGTTGACTTGATAAAATTATTGGGAATAAAAGATACATCTGATGTTGAGCCGGTCTTTCAGTGCTTCAGTTCCATGAAGAAATGAGACCAATCTCGCTCACAATTGACAGTTTGAAAGTGTTCTTCAATTTTTGACATATCTGTATTACCTGTAGCCCCCAAGCTCCAAGTTTATCAGTTCATGATGACATGGTGATTTGCAATAACATCTTTGAGTGTGTAGACCCCAAGGGTCGGGTTGTCTTGCCTGCAGCAGGCTGGGACTTGTAATTGTCTTATATTTTATAAAGCTTCAGCTAGTGTAGCCCCCAAGGGCCAGGTTGTTTTACTGGCAACAACCTGGGACTTTTGAACTTGGTTTTGAATCTTGTAGATAGATAGCTTGGAGAAATCTGGGTTGACATCTCAGTCTCCGGTCTAGCTGAATTGTTTGCTTTTCACATGTGTAGCCCCCAAGGGCCGGCTCATCAGTATGTGATGGGTCGGGTCTTCAATTTGGACCTTATACTCTATTTAAACAGCTGAATACTGTAGCCCCCAAGTGCCGGGTCGCATGCCTGTAGCGACTTGGGACTTTAGAAAATTTGATCTGAGCAGTGTAGCCCCCAAGTGCCGGGTCGTTTGCCTGCAGCGAATCGGGACTTACATGTACTTCTCCTTTGAAAAGAAAAACATCATATGATGTAGCCCCCAAGTGCCGGGTCATATGCCTGCAGCGACTTGGGACTGTATGAGAATAACCCATCATAATGCACTTCAGAAGTTCTCTTGAACTGATATTGATATGATTTGAATGAATCCTTGATCGTGGTTGTAATGTAACCTGGTACGAATATCCTGAAATAATGCCTTTGTCCTTGAAATGAAATCCCTGCTCGTGGTTGCGGTGCAACCCGACAAATATATGTTTGAGAAACCCATAAGTGTTGTAGTTTACTATAGAGCACAATTTGGAAGAATCCAAGAGCCGGTCAATTAGATGACACAGCATTATATGTGATAGGGCGGCTCTTCGAGAATAGTCATTTCTTCCGAGCTGGCTTGAAAAACCCCAATTATTTAATACTAGTTATGATAAACCATGATGAAGATCCAACCATTTTGGCTATCAAAGATCTATTTGTTCATGCAGAGCTTACGATGTAACCCGGTTTGATGACCGGCTTGATATGTATGTATGATGCATGATGCAATGTGTCGGGAGAAACGACACCTATGGGATCAAGATGACCCCTTTACGATTCGGCAGGGAAGAAGGTTTGCACAGAGAGCAGATCCAACAATCAACGCGAGGGATTTTACCCAGGTTCGGGCCGCAGAGATGCGTAAAACCCTACTCCTGCTTTGGTTTTATTGGGTATGTTCAAGTCCAGGCTCTGGGAGCGCTATGTGATGAACAGTACACAGCTGCTATGCATGCAGAATGGGCCCCCGGAGAAGATCCCCCTGTCACTGTGCCTTGGGCCTCCTTTTATACGTTCGAAGGGGTCACCAACAATGGCGTACAGTGCAAACATGAGGTGTAAAGTTTCTACAGTGTTTCATACCTAACACTGACGGTTTAGGACAGAAACATTAAATGCTCCGTTGAGGTGTCCCTTAGCATCTTGGGGACGGAAAAAGGGGCCATCCCATCAGCACCGCTTAAGCTCCCTCGTCGCTAGCGTCTGACACGTTACCAGGAGGATAACAGCTAAAAGACAAGCTGGTGGCCGCACTGGAGCGGTCACAGGGTGGCGAGGTCTTGTCGGGTGCGAGCCTTGCCGGGGCGCCTAGCCTTCGGTCTTCCATCTTCTGATCAGTGACTTGAATGCCTTCCCGACGTTGATGTATTTGTGTTCAGCTGTTCCCCGGCAGGCCTTGCCGCTGGTATGGCTACAACTGCCCGTGCACAAGTATGGGGTACTAAAGGACCCAATCTTTAGTGCACCGACAGGAGCCCCCGGGCCTAGGCCATACATGGGTGCGAGGCGTTGTTGGGCTAGGCCCAAACAGTGCATGGGCACGCGTGGCAGGGATTAACTGCTGTAATCATTCCGTTTCACTGCGCCCCCCACGATGCGCATTGAATGCGGGACATGGGAGACGTGCGCGGAGCGGCCGAAACTGCAGCACGCTCGCAAAAGCGTTTCCATGTTTGACTAGTAAAGAGGCAACCTCGGGCCATCCCCATAAAAGGGAATCCACAGAGGCGCGGCTCATTTACCTCTTGTCTTTTCCAATCTGGGAACTGCCGTCGTCTTCTTCCTTGAGCCCGAAATAGAGCCCCTCCATTCATCCGCCGCCTCCACACCCTCACCGTCGTCAGCCTCTGCCCCCATAGACACCATGCCGCCCAAGGCAAGCAAGGGCAAGGGAGCGAAAGCCGCTGTCTCGAAGAACAATTTGGTGAAGATGCGGAGGGAGCACGCCGTTTTTGCTCCGGTGCTCGACGCGGTCACGCTGAAGGAGCGATACCAGTCCATGTGGGCGAAGGAGACGAAGGCGCATCCTGCAACTCGCGTCAGCCCAGGTTCTTCCAGGGGTGGCCCAGACAAATATCACTTCTTCGCCGATTACTTTTACTGCGGGCTCTACCCCCCATTCTCTGATTTCTTTGTCAACATCATGTACACAGCTTCCAGCTCTTGGATTTTACGCCAAACGCCGTAACGTGCATGGCAACTTTTGCTCATCTTTGTGAAAACTTTGCCGGAGTAGTCCCTAGCGCAGCCCTCTTCCGCCATTACTTCCTTCCCCGTATCCAAAAGGGAGACGCCCTTTCTGGTTCTGTCACCTGGATTCCAAGGGCATGGAACAAGGAGATATACCCAGACGGAGTCTATCGCGAGAAGTGGGAAGAATGGAGAGGCAAGTGGTGCTGGATTCGGGAGACAGAACCCCGGCCTTTCTGCTCGCTTCGCCACACGAAGATAGCGCGCGGTACTGATTGGAGCGCCTTCGATCTTCAAGACGGCAAGCTCGCAATTGCAGTCAATAGGATTCACCGCCTCAAAGCTGCCGCGCTCTCAATAGAGATGGTTGGCGCTGATTTCCTTCGCCGGCGCATTGCCCCTCTGCAGAACAAGGGGAGGCCAGCCTGGGAGTTCAGGAACGCGGCAGACATCATGAGGCTGCGCCTTGGGTTGAACAATAACTTGACAGTTATGCAGCACACAGCTCTCTGTCAAAAGCTGTTTAGAATTGACGCCAAGCTCAAGTTGCCGGCAGGCGTCATTCCTCTGTGCAACAATTCTGCCCTGGCTTCACTCATTGCTATGATGCCGGTGTGCAATGCCCACGGCCCTGATGGAATTTGGGAAGTGCCATCCGTAGAGCAGGCGCAAGAATTCCTTGACAACTTGTCGGAGAAGGCCATCCGGGCGGAAGCGAACCTCATTCGCAAGACCACCGAGGAGGAAGTGGCGTACATCGCCAGCTGGGTGGAGGAGGCAAATCTTGCCGCGAAGGCCGGCAGCGCTGGCTTCATGGAAGAGGCAGCCAGCGAAGAAGACGTGATGTCAGAGGAGGAACTTGCCGGTCAGGGCGAGGCTGCCGGGGAGCAGAGTGGCACGTCTGCCGGGGGCCCTTCTGTTGAGGGTACAGCTGAGGAGGAGCTGCACGAGGAGCCCCCAGCTCCCGAGAAGAAGACGAAACGCGTCCTTCGGAATGCCACCTCTGGGATCCCGGTCTGCCAAGCTTCCTCGAGTGGTGCAGCCCCCGACAAGGGGGCAGCCGGCAAGGCTGCGCAGCAACCCGCCGCAGCTAAGTGACCTAGGACCGCTTCTTCACCTCCTCCCACGGACACCGCGGCGGAAGTCGAGTTCGACCTCTCTGCCTTCAGCTCCGAAGAAGAGTAAGGGTCCTGTCACACCTTTTAACTTCTGAATTTCTGGTTTTGCTTAACTAATTTGCTTCGTTTTGGCCTGTCCCCGCAGAGACATGGAAACATTGGCGCAAAGGGCGGCGAAGAGGGCGAGGACTTCAACGGGTGATGAGCCGTCGGCAAGCACTACAAGTGCGCCAGAGTCGACCACCATCAGCCCGGAGCCCAGCCCACGACGCAGTCCTCGACTCAGCCCCCGACGCAGCCCCCAGCGTGAGCCCATTACTCACTTTCTGCTGGCAAGCGCTGGGGTTTGCATCTTTTCTGCTGACATCTCTGGGCGTGTAGGAGAAGAGCGGCAACAAGGAGCACCGTTAGGAGCCACCCCCGACGTGCCGCCTCCATCTACCACATTGCCCAGAGAGGACTCGCCGTCAAGAGTTTCCTCTATCGAGCTTTATTGCGACGAAGAAGAGCCGGCAAGCGCGGGTTCCGGTGGTCCTACTTCGGCAACCGGTGTTGCCGGGAAAGGAAAAGCCACCTCCTGACAACTTGACACAGGTAAACTACTTGCTTCAGAGTACTTGTCGCTTTGTCTTTTTTTTTGTCTTCTTGAACTTCCATCTCAGCTTTTTCTTGTTTATTTTCTTGGCCTTCAGATCTTCCCTCGATGGAGCACATGGATGTTGATGCTGTTATCGAGGAGATCGCCAAGGATACCGCCGCCGAGGCCGACAGGGTTGCTGCTGAAGAGGCCGCCAAGAATGTTGCCGCTGAGGCCGCCAAGGAGTCTGCTGAGAAGGCCGGCGAGGAGGCCAGTGACCGTACTGACGGCATTCCTACCGCAGGAGCGCCAGGCGCTACGCCGGCCACGGAGCCCCCAGCTGCCGGTTAAGCGGCTGCTGAAGATCAGCCGTCAACATCCGAAGCTCCCTCGTCAAGCAAGTACCTCAAGGTCGGCGACAACTTATTTGTCAGCATTCCTGGCACGGCAAGCATTGGGGTGCCAGCCGAGGGGGAAATCCGTGATGAAGACGTCATCGCTGCTGCCGGGCTTGAGATTGTCGACGAGCCATGTACTAGTAGCAGCAAATCTGAAGAAGAAAAGCTCCTCCAGGCCATGTGCAGCAATTTCCAGAAGCTCCAAGCGCTTCACCGTGCCCGGAAAGATAAACTGATTTCCAGGGCAGCAGTTGTTGAAGCAGCGGAGACGGATCTCCAGAAGCGTGTCGAGGAAACGCAAGTCTGGTTCGCCGAAGCTTTTCAGGAGTTGAAGACAAGACAAGAGCAGCTGAGCCAAAGCTGGAATGAGCTCCTCATGAAGCAATCCGATGTTGAAAAGGCACAGGAGGAGGCCAAACAACATGCTGCTACAGAGGAAGCACGCTTAAGAGAACTCCGTGTCGGGCTTGAGGCTCATGACGATGACCTCACCACTCGTGAGAAGGCACTTGCTGACAAGCTTCGCAGCAAGGATGAAGAAATCAAAAAGCTTGTCGCGTTGCGGACCCAGGAGCTGGAGCAGAAGCACTAGGAGGCACTCGAAGCTCTAACTGTAGACCATGCTGGCAAGCTGAAGGAGGCCGTCGATGACGCCAAAGCTGCAGAAACCGCCAAGGACGAGCTTGCTGACAAGGTGAAGAAGCTAGAAGCAGATCTTGAGGATCACGGCAAGGAGCTCTCAACACTCAAAACTGAAAGAGAGAAGACTCTCCACAGCCTGATGGAGATGCAAGTCGCCATATCCGACAAGACCAAAGAGCTCTCCACAGCTAATGAATCCATCACTGATCTGAAGTTGAAGCTGTCCACGCTGGAGCAGTCCCTTGAGGAAAACAGGGCTCGTGAGAAAGTCCTGGTCAAAAATCTCCGGAATGAGGAGGAGCTGCTCAAGAGTGCCGCCGCCACTCACAACGACTATGTGTCAGGCGTGCAGATCTGGACCGAACGCCTTATCGGGGTTGCGGAGAAGCTTGCCGCACAACTGTCCACCATGGGCCTGCAGGGCTTCAGGTATTCTTCTGATGACAGGGTGTCCACGAGCGCCAAGCTGACCATGTTCTTCGACCGCATGATTGAAGCCCTGGAGCTGATCCACTCTAACCGAACAAACCATCTGGCCAACGAGTCCCGCAAGCTCTGCCGGGCCGTCCTCCTCAAGGTGCTCACCAAGGTGGTGTACAGAAACCCCGGTGTCAACCTCACCAACGTCCTTGACCGCCTGCCGAAGGATGCAGACCTCAAGGCGGCCGAAGAACTTGTCGCGCCCATCGTCGACAAGGTGAACCAAGTCAAGAGGGTTGAAGGCCAGCGCATGGACTAGCCGCCTTGCTTCTCGTTGCCGCCACCATTCCATGTCAAAGACAAATTTGTCTTATGTTAGAATCGCGGCAAGATTGATGTAATATAACTTGCTATGCTCTGAATGAATGTATGCTATTCCCCTTGTTTAATTTCTTTTTGTATGTATACACCCTACGCTTAATTGGGAACTTGCCGACGCGCACACCCTTGCCGCGAGCGCTAGGTGCGGGACTTTAGCAACCTGCTGGCGGTGCCGCTACCGGCAAGAGACCTTGACGTTTTCGGCGCAGCCACCTAAACTGTTGAGCGGACTCAAAACAGAGTAAGGGCGCAACCGATTATGACAAGGTTCCTTCGCGTGCAGGTTTTCCATACAAGAGTCGAAATCATTCAAGGAGAATAACCTTATCAAACAAAAATTTGTTTGAAGTTTCTGCAACTTAACTTTTCGTTGCTGTACTTCTTCCGGCAAGATGTCAACCTTGAACGTAGCCTGTTGGTATCCATACCACCATTCCCCCCCCCCCCCCCCCGGCAAACTTGCACGCGAGGTAACCTTCTGTCCTTTGAGAAAAAGAAAGAAGAGAAAATAGAGATATGGAACCTTGGCGGTTCGTTAGTACTTGCCGGGAGTAAGCGTAAGACAATATCTCAGACAAACATGCATATAAATAATATGAAAATCTACAAGATTTGTAAAACACTTAGCTTTATTCAACTATGCACAGGGTCTGCGCCTGGCTTTGTACAAAGGATTACATGCCTTGGCGGCAAGACTCGTACAAAAGGTGGTTACCCGGCAACCGTGCCTTATGGATAGAACTTACGAAGATGTTCGATATTCCAGGAGTTGCTCACTGGGAGGCCATCTTCAGTCTCCAGGCAGACGGCGCCAGGCCTAGTGACTCGTACTACCCGATAAGGGCCTTCCCACTTCGGCGTCAACTTGTTGGAATTCTTGGCCGACTGAACGCGCCGAAGAACAAGGTCGCCTTCCTCAAGACTTCGGGCATGAACCTTGCGGCTATGGTAGCGGCGCAAAGCATGCTGGTAGCGTGCAGCTCGCACAGCAGCCTGAAGACGATCCTCCTCAAGGAGCGTAGCGTCATCTTGCCGCAACTGCTCTTGCTCAAGCTCATCATAAGCGAGCACTCGAGGTGACCCGTATGTGAGTTCTGTGGGGAGAACTGCCTCCGCCCCATATACTAGGGAGAAGGGTGTTTGGCCGGTGGCTCGATTTGGAGTCGTCCCGATTGACCAAAGAACCACCGGCAACTCATCAATCCAGCGCATTCCGCACTTGCGCAGCTTGTCGAAAGTCCTTGTCTTGAGGCCTCGCAACACTTCAGCATTAGCCCTTTCCGCCTGGCCGTTGCTCCTCGGGTGGGCAATAGAAGCAAAACAGATCTTGCCGCCGAGGTCTTGGACATATTGCATGAAGGTGCGGCTCGTGAACTGTGTGCCGTTGTCAGTGATGATCCTGTTTGGTACACCAAAGCGGCAAACTATTCCCTTGAAGAACTTGACGGCTGACTGTGCTGTCACCTTCCTCACTGCTTCCACTTCCGGCCACTTTGTGAACTTGTCGATTGCAACGTACAAGTACTCAAAGCACCCGGTAGCGCGGGGAAAAGGGCCCAAGATGTCGAGCCCCCAGACCGAAAACGGCCAGGAGAGAGGAATTGTCTGAAGAGCTTGAGCTGGCTGATGCAATTTCTTCGAATGAAACTGGCATGCTTCACACTTGGTTACTAGCGCAGTTGCATCCTGGAGAGTAGTGGGCCAAAAGAAACCTTGCCGGAATGCCTTACCGGCAAGTGCTCTTGATCCTATGTGGGAGCCACATATGCCTCCATGTATCTCTGCCAACAGCTCCAGTCCTTCCTCCCGAGGAATGCACTTCAATTTCACACCGTTCGGCCTCTTCCTGTACAGGACGTTATCCACAAACTGGTACATGTTGGGCCGACGGGCTACTTTTTCCGCTTCTTCCTGTTCTTCGGGGAGTTCTCCTATCTGAAGGAAACGGACGATGTGTTGTGCCCATGCTGGAGCCTGGGGCTCAACAACAAAGACTAAAGGCTTCTCTTCTGCCGGGGGAACATCTGTCTCGACAGCAAAGGTTCGCGGCCCTGCCGGAGCCTGTTGTTCCCCGGCAAGCTTGATGGGAGCGTTTGTCTCCACGGCGAGAGCTTGAGGCTCTGCCGGAGCCTGTCGCTCACCGGCAAGCTTGGCGTTGTTCCCGGCAACTTGCTTGCCGGCGGCTTCTGGGAGCTCTGCCGGGAAGTACTTGCCGGAACTCAACTTCCTCCTTTTCTCTTGTCACATCGATGGCGTTACGGATGGTTGAGTTAGTCGGCGCATAAAAGTTCCTGGTTCCACACGTAACTTAAGGGCAGCGCACTTTGACAGGCTATCAGCAACGCTGTTTTCTGCACGAGGGACGTGCTCCATTTGCAGACCGTCAAAATGCTCTTCCAACTTCCTCACTTCGTCTACGTAAGCTTCCATCAACGGACTCTGATAGTCTTTATTCACTTGTTTGACGACAAGTTGAGAATCACCCCTGATGATGAGCTTCTTGATTCCAAGATTTGCCGCGATCCTGAGATCAGCAAGCAGCCCTTCATACTCTGCAGTATTGTTCATTGACCTCTCCCAGGGAAAGTGCATCTGAATCACGTATTTGAGGTGCTCTCCGGTGGGTGCGACAAGCAGCACGCCAGCACCGGCGCCTTGCAGCGAGAAAGCCCCATCAAAATACATAATCCACTCTTGATTTGTTTCCTTGCCGGGGAGAGTTGACTCTGGAACCTCTCCATCTGGCGTTGGGGTCCATTCCGCAATGAACTCCGCCAAGGCTCTGCTCTGGATGGTCGAAGTACTTTCAAACTTGAGACCAAAACTTGACAGTTCCAAAGCCCACTCCACAATCCTGCCGGTAGCATCTGGATTCCGCAAAATCCGTTGCAATGGAAAGCGAGTGACAACGGTGATCTCATGTGCCTGAAAGTAATGGCACAGCTTCCTCGAGGCCATAAGGAGACCGAAGAGCAACTTATGCACACTAGAATATCTTGACCTAGCCCCCTGCAAAAGGGAGCTGACAAAATAAACTGGGCGCTGCACCATCTTCTTCTTCTGTATTGCTTCATTTGATTGCGCAGATCCTGCTTTGTCAGCACCAGACTCTGCCGGGGAAGATCCTAGCTTGTCTCCTGGCGGTCCTGCCGCTGCCGCTACTTCTTCATCAACTTCTCTCTCTGCCACTAACGCAGCACTCACCACTTGATTCGTTGCCGCCAGATATAGCAACAACGGCTCTTGTGGTTTTGGCGCGACTAGTACTGGTGGAGAGGAGAGGTACTTCTTCAAATCCTGCAGCGCTGCCTCCGCTTCCGGAGTCCATTTCATCGGACCTGCCTTCTTCAAGATTTTGAAAAAGGGCAGAGCACGCTCAGCAGATTTTGAGATGAACCTACTCAAAGCAGCAACGCAGCCGGCAAGACGACGCACATCCTTGACACGTCTTGGCGCTTCAATTTGCTCAATGGCTTTGATCTTGTCGGGATTTGCTTCGATTCCACGCTGAGACACAAAGAACCCGAGAAGCTTGCCGGATGGAACACCAAACACACACTTCTCAGGATTGAGCTTCAAGTTGATCTTGCGCAGATTTGCAAATGTTTCTTCTAAATCTGATATGAGCGCCGCCTTGTCCTTGGTTTTGACCACTATGTCATCCATATAAGCTTCCATATTTCTATGTAGCTGGGGCTCAAAACCAATCTGGATTGCTCTTGCAAATGTAGAACCAGCACTTTTCAACCTGAAAGGCATACGCAAAAAGCAATACGTACCACATGGGGTGATAAATGCAGTCTTTTCTTCGTCTTCCTTGGCCATGAAAATCTGATGATACCCTGAATAGGCATCAAGAAATGAAAGCAAATCGCAGCCGGCAGTGGAGTCCACAATCTGGTCAATGCGCAGCAAGGGAAAAGGATCTTTCGGGCAGGCTTTATTGATATCTGTATAGTCAATACACAGCCTCCACTTCCCATTCGCCTTGCGCACTACAACAAGATTGGCCAACCATGTTGGATGAAGTACTCCTCTTACCAAACCTGCCGCTTCCAATTTCTTGATTTCTTCGGCAATAAACTGTTGCCGCTCCAAAGCCTGCTTCCTGACCTTCTGCTTGACGGGCCGCGCGTGTGGACAGACAGCAAGGTGGTGCTCAATCACCTCCCTGGGAACACCGGGGATATCAGATGGTTGCCATGCAAACACATCGACATTCGCCCGCAGGAAGGCAACGAGCGCGCTTTCCTATTTGTCGTTGAGGGTGGAACTTATGGTGAAAGTTCCTCCCGAGCCATCTTCCTTGGCGGGCACCTTCTTAGTCTCTGGCGGAGCTGCCTTGGACTTCTTGCTCTTGCCGGTGGAGCTCTCTGGCACATCCTCAACAGGAGCGCAGCACTCCGTGGAGGTGCGCTTACCGGAGTGTGTGCGAGAGGTCTTGCCGGTCTTCTTCCCCCCGGGAGCTTCAGCAGCAGGAGCAAGTGCCTTGGCGGCAGATGCTGCGACTGCCTCCCGGTAGAGCTGATCGGTGCAAATAAGTGCATCCTTCTTGTCGGAGTTGACAGTGATGACGCTCATCGGCCCGGGCATCTTCAATACATTATAGGTGTAGTGTGATGCCGCCATAAACTTGGCCAGTGCTGGACGGCCAAGGATCCCATTATATGGCAATGGAATCTTGGCGACGTCGAAGACAATCTTCTCTATCCTGAAGTTCAGGTCACTGCCAAATGTCACCGGCAGCGTGATCTTTCCCTTCGGCTGGCACCTTCCTGGATTGACCCCTTGAAACGTGCCCGTTTCCTCGAGATCTTCATCAGGAATTTGCAACCTTTTGAGCACGTCGGGTGAGATCAAGTTCAAGCCGGCCCCACCGTCAACTAACATTTTCGTCACTTTGAGGTTGCGAATCGTTGGTGAAACCAACAATGGCAAACACCCGACCGCGGTTATGCGATCAGGGTGATCCTCAGCGTAAAAAATGATAGGCGTGTTGGACCACTTCAACGGCTTCCGGGCATCGACAGATGGCTCTGTCGCATTAACCTCACGCGCCCACTGTTTAAGTTGGCGGTGGGAAGAATGCAACGAGGCGCCCCCGTCAACACACATGGTGTCTGTAGCTTTCTGGAATTCTTGCTCGCTGGACTCGTCGTCCTCCTCGATGTCATCATCACCCCCCTCTTGCTTGTCGCGGCCTCGAGCGGGCCTCTCCTTCTGTTACTTGGCCTTGCCGCGGCGACCTCCTCGGCCACCGCGCTTCTTGCCGGAGCCCTCCGCACCATCCTGGCCCTTCTCCTTGTCTCGCCTTTCATATTCAGCCTTCTGCTTCTTGACAAGCTGCTCAACTTGCCGGCAATCTTGGAGATCATGGCCTTTGGTGCAATGGATCTTGCAGTACTGCTTGACGGAGCCCTCTGGCTTGTCGGCAACCGCCAAGGCCTGACAGGAGGTGCACCCGGCAACATCCTTGTCAGGGTCGTCAACCTTGGCCTTCTTGGCGGTGCCGGGGTTGTCGGATCCCTCAACGGCAAGCACGGCCTTGCCCTTGCGCTTCCTATTACGCCGCCGGCCCTTCTTTGCCGGGGTGGCGATGTCCTCATCTTCAGAGTCGACCCCTGCGCCAGCATCTTCGCCGGGGAGTCTCCTCCCTTCCTCAGCTCGAGCACACTTATCAGCCAAAGCATAAAGCTCGGCAACATCCCTGACCTTGTTCATCGCCAGCTCTTCACGCATCCTACGGTTGCGCACGTTCTGGTGGAACGCGCTGACAACAGCGGCAGGATGAACGTCTGGAATGTTGTGATGTACTCGGCTAAATCTCTGGATGTACTTGCGCAAAGTTTCGCCTTCCTTCTGGGGGATGAGATGTAAATCGCTTTCCTGGCCAGGAGCTTGGTGGCCTCCGGTAAAGGCGCCAACAAACTCATGGCACAGATCTGCCCAGGAAGAAATTGAATTCTCCGGCAGATGCATCAACCACGACCTGACGTTGGGCTTAAGCACCAACGGGAAGTAGTTGGCGAGTATCTTGTCGTCGCGAGCTCCGACAGCCTGCACCGCAATGGTGTAGATGCTCAGGAACTCCGACGGGTGAGTCTTGCCGTCATATTTCTCTGGGACCTCCGGCTTGAACGTGCGGGAATTGGGCCACTGGACTCGCCGCAGCTCACGGGTAAAAGCTGGACAACCCACCTCGTAGGGTAGGTCATCATAATACCCCGGCGCAGGCTTGTCTACAGCGGGTCCCGCGCGCTTATCAGATTGATAGCGCGCTTACCGCCGCCGCTCGATGGTAGTTCGAGCGTCTTCCTTGCTCCGTTCCCGAAGAACTTGACGTTGATCGCGACGAGTTCGCGGATCAGATGATGCTGTTGAATCATCATCATGGATATTGATCCGTCGAGTCGGCGACCGCTGTTTACGCCGTGGAGGAGAGTGCACCGTGGTTGTACCTCCTCCAGTCTTCTCGCCACCGGCGCGTGCTGGCTCAATGGACTACTGCCGCGAAGGCTCCGCCTGATGTGGTCTATCATCATTGGCGAGGCCGACGAGGCTCTGAATAGCAGCTCTCCATTCCTCGAGCTTGTCTGCAGCAGGAGGAAAGTTGAGGAGCAACTGTGCTCGCGCCAGTGCTTCTGCTCGTGTAGGCGGCGGTGACAGGTGCGAGGAACGTGAGGTGCTCTGACTCCCAACCGTGTTGGAAGGAGCTCCATCACGGTCCCGCGACCGTACACCGCTTCCACCGACATGTGGACGTGCATGTTGGTCTCGCACATCCCGAGGATGATGCTTAGGAAACTTTCCGTGGGGACGCCCGGAACCACCAACGTCATGGCGATGTTCATCGCTCGCGCCCTTAGAAGGTCGCGGCGCGTGCGCCGGCGTGGGTGTCTTGGAAGGCGCCCTTCCGTCTCTGGAGTTTGCTACGCCGCCTGCTGGCAGCACAGCTCCGTCCTTAGATCTAGCGGCGCGAACGACGCCGCTCGCTTGGCTATGATCACCAGAACGTCGAGGAAGCTCAGGATCTCCGCCTCCTCCGCCTACGTTCACACCATCGCCCGTCCGTGTAGCTATAGGCGGACTGGACGCGGATGGACCGACCGCCGTGAAACCCTTCTTCTTGGGGGCCATGGCGATGATGGTGATGGAGAAATTGGCGCGCTGATCGCTAGATCAGGTCCGCGCGACCTTCTCCCCTACCTGGCGCGCCAAAGATGTCGGGAGAAACGACACCTATGGGATCAAGATGACCCCTTTACGATTCGGCAGGGAAGAAGGTTTGCACAGAGAGCAAATCCAACGATCAACGCGAGGGATTTTACCCAGGTTTGGGCCGCAGAGATGCGTAAAAACCTACTCCTGCTTTGGTTGTATTGGGTATGTTCAAGTCCAGGCTCTGGGAGCGCTATGTGATGAACAGTACACAGCTGCTACGCATGCAGAATGGGCCCCCGAAGAAGATCCCCCTGTCACTGTGCCTTGGGCCTCCTTTTATACGTTCGAAGGGGTCACCAACAGTGGCGTACAGTGCAAACATGAGGTGTAAAGTTTCTACAGTGTTTCATACCTAACACTGACGGTTTAGGACAGAAACATTAAATGCTCCGTTGAGGTGTCCCTTAGCGTCTTGGGGACGGAAAAAGGGGCCGTCCCATCAGCACCGCTTAAGCTCCCTCGCCGCTAGCATCTGACACGTTACCAGGAGGACAACAGCTAAAAGACAAGCTGGTGGCCGCACTGGAGCGGTGACAGGGTGGCGAGGTCTTGCCGGGTGCGAGCCTTGCCGGGGCTATGCGGATAGCCCGGCAAGATCTTGCCGGGGCGCCTAGCCTTCGGTCTTCCATCTTCTGATCAGTGACTTGAATGCCTTCCCGACGTTGCTGTATTTGCGTTCAGCTGTTCCCCGGCAGGCCTTGCCGCTGGTATGGCTACAACTGCCCGTGCACAAGTATGGGGTACTAAAGGACCCAATCTTTAGTGCACCGACACAATGCAGGATGATGTATTTATATGATAATAGAATATAAAGTGCTAGTTTTCAAGGCATGACATAAAGACCGGCTTTCGAGGCTCGAGTCTTGCTTCAATGAAGCAGGTATGATAACCCATGGTTTATCCTAGCTCTCTGTAAGCCGGCTCTCACGTGACTCAAGCCGATGTTTTAACCTTGATGAGTTCAGGGTCCAAATGGATTGACTTGTCAAGAGTACATGGGGTCACCTAATCGGAGTTGCATCAAGCATACAGGCAGGTTTAACCATTTTGTGGCGTTTTTTGCCGGATCAAGAGGGTGAGAAAGCTAAACTCGATGAGTTGGAAGCCCCCAAGTGATCGATGATCATGGAAAAGCTCAACATAGGATATATAGGAGACAATGCTATTACTGCAAAACATCTAGGGTCCAGATAAGCCGGCTTTATTTCATTGATCATAATATGATAATATGATGATCCAATAAGGCAGGATACCTATGTTTGAACGGCGCATCATGGCAGCTGGTCCTCTTTGGCAACCTTTAATTTTTCACCCATAAGGCAGGGCATCCATGTTTGAACAGCACATCATGGCAGCAAGTCCTCTTGGGCGACTTTTAATTTTTTTGCCAATAAGGCAGGGCAGCCCCTGGACCGGGTTGTCTTCCTTGTAATGACCCGGGGTTATTGTATTTGTTGAAACCGATCAAGTCTACCAAGCCATGTCCGTGTAGCCCTCGAGTCTTAAGTCGACTCAAGGAGGCGGCTTAAGAGTCTTCATACTTGGCTTATGGCATAAACTAGCATAAGGTTGACGGCTGAACGATGGAATTTATTGATACTGGAGACGGTGTGGCGAGTTGATGATTTTCGTGATGCTCATCGTATGTCCTTGGCAAATGTCATGGCCAAACTGAGTGAATATGTTTCTTGACCCAATCTTTGCTATTCTCACTTGGTCTGGCTCTCCTGGCTCCTCCAGGGCCATTTTTTCTCTTTGTTGCTGGCTCTGTGAATGTTGTCGGCTCAAATGATGGCCGGCTCAAAGGGTAGCTTCTCCAGGAATGGTTCCTCTATGGCTCTGGCTCTCCTGTTTCCCTTTATGTGTTGAAGCAGACCGGACCAGGGGACGGCAAACCAGTGTGCCTATCCATTGGGCAACCCGGCGCGGGTAGGGTTATATATATATAGCCCGCATATATGCACGTCTAATATAGTAGTAGCCCCACGTGTCCTTCCTTCATCTTTCTTCCTTTTTTTTCAGTGCTTCTTTGTTCACCTAGTCGCCTTGCTAACATTGCTAAGATGCACATGTGGGGCTTTGTTAACTGAGCGGGCCACGTAAACGCGCTGCTTGAGAATTTTCACTGCAACGAAGATCCTGGTAGCCAGCCCCCTTCTGCCGTCCTATAACAGATTCCGTGTGGGTATGAGACAATCGACTTAAATGCGTGAAACATATTCGAAGTTTGTAATAATCACTTGGGGCCTGCGGTTTTTCTTCCATGCCTGCTTCTATGCTCTGCGTCAGCAGGGCCCGGCCTTGCGCATACCTCATCCGTCGCTGGGATGCCAGGGCGTGATGCCCGCGTGGGGCCAGGAGGCGAGGGGCTACTAGAGCAAGTAAGGGCCCCTGAGTCGCGATGCTCAAGGGTCCCCCTTTGACGCGCAAGCGGCTCGCGCGAAAAGAGAACCAGCTCGGGGAGGGCATCTGGTTTTTTTTCATACTCAGCTCTTTGTCGCGCCGGTCGGCCGCACCTCGCGTAGTCCCTCGAACGGTCACCTCCGCGGGGGAAGCCCTGCACATGAAAAAGCTTGGTTTCGAAGAGAACGCTCTTGTTGGCGCGCACTTGGGCATCGCGTGAGGAGGCCAGACACCAAGGGCCTTGGTGGGGTGACGTGCACGGGTGCAGGCCCGCGAGCCAGAGCCCGGTCCCTTGGGTTTTTCGGCGCTGCAGGGACTAACACGAGCACAGGCACCGTGTCCAGCCCCCGCTCACGCGAACGCGTGAGGGCACGCCCGCCGGTGCGCAAGGCTCCCAGTCGACTTTCCACCAGCTCGGAGCATGGGGCTTCCACTGGGCGTGAGCATAGTCGCGGTTCAACAGTATTCCGCCTGCACGGAGCGTGGGGCTTCCACTTGGGCGTGGGTTGGTGTCACGCCCAAGATGCGATCCTATCCTTATTTTGGCACGAGGGCCTCGACAGGGATAGAAGCACATCTCATCGTTTTGCAAGAATGGATATCATTACAAGTACATGTAAAGAAGAGATGAGTATATGGAATTGGCTTACACTCGCCACAAGCTACATCAATATCACATCAATACAACAACATATGCAAACATCATACAGAAGAGCAGGGTCCGACTACGGACGAAAACAAATGATAAAATGACATCCATCCTTGCTATCCCAGGCTGCCGCCTGGAACCCATCCTAGATCGATGAAGAAGAAGAAGAACTCCAAATCAAACAAAGCATCGCGCTCACGTCATATCATCGCATTACCTGTACCTGCAACTGTTGCTGTAGTAATCTGTGAGCCACGGGGACTCAGCAATCTCATTTCCAAGGGTATCAAGACTATTAAAGCTTAATGGGTGAGGTATGGTTAAGTGGTGAGGCTGCAGCAAGCACTAAGCATTTATTAGAGTGGCTAACTTACGTGTACAAGAATAAAGGGGGATGATTGTCGCATAAACGGTCGTGAACTAATAATGATCTCTAAGAGATCCTGAACACCTACATACGTCAAACATAACCACACCGTGTTCTCTCTCGGATAAGGACTCACGAGAAGAGACAGTCACGGGTACGCACACGGTTGGTGTATTTTATTTGACTTTACTTCAAGTTTGCTATGACCGGGTGTTAAACAAAGTTTCCAAGTTGCCACGTAACCGCGGGCACGGCTTTTCGAAAGATTTAACCCTGCAGGGGTGCTCCAACTCATCCATCACAAACTAACTACACGCAGCGGGAATAACCTCGACCACGAATCTCATGATCTTCCTAGGCAATTCCACTGGAAAACCGCAACCTCAAGATAGCCCGAAGTATTCTCAGAATTCCTCGCACAAGACGTTCGAGAAAGGTAAACCAAATCCAGCAAGGCCGCCCGGCGTGTCGACGATCCCGATAAGAGCCGTGTATCTCGTTCTCAGGACACGACGGATTGTCCAAACTTCCGGTAGGCCAATCACAGAGTTGCCCCTGGCGGCCACCGGCGGTTGACAGGTTTGGACCAACACTCATGAGGAGCACTCATGAGGAGCACTGGCCCGAGTTGTTGATTAATTATCCACGGGGTCCGAAAAGTCCCTATGCAATTTTATTAGTTATTAGGCAAATGTAGTACCAATGTTGGGCCTTGCCAGACAAGTTTTATCCTAAAACGAAAATCAAGGGGGTCCCCATAACAACCCCGAGCATGTTAGGAGCGCTCAATTATGGAACATAACACCGGTACATAAGTAACTAGGGTGGCAAGAGTGGAACAAAACACCGAGTAAAAGGCCAAGCCTTCCACCCTTTACCAAGTATATATGTGCATTAAATTAAATAGCAATAATATTGTGATAGCTGGAAACAATTGCACCTGCAACTAGCAACGCTATAAGAAGGGCTGAGCAAGCGGTAACATAGCCAAACAATGCTTTGCTAGGTAGTGGAGGGTTAGAGGCTTTTCATGGCAATTTGGGAGGCTTGACATACAAGTGGTAGGTAGCGAGACAGCGATAGCAACGAAACATCTAGCATGGCAATGATAGTAATGGTATCCAGGGAAATGTTCATCTTGCCTGAGATCCCGCTTGGAAGAAGAACGAATCCATGAAGATGACGAGCCAACATAGTCGAACGAATCCTCACACTCCGAACGCTTTCGGAACTCTATCGAGAAGAAGCAATCCGGAAACAACAATCAACACATGAAAAACATCACAACAAATGCATGACATGATGCTCTTCAAATATGATGCATGTTATGCATGACATGGCAAGCACAACAATCAACTTCTACACATTAAGTGAAGCTCAATATGCAACGAGTTGCATATTGACGAAACTCCACATTCGAATATTTAGTCCACTCTCGTTTAGGTACACGACAATATTAAATGTTGTTAAACATGGCAAGAGGTGAAGCTTAAGTAAACTAGACATCTAGGCATATTAAATGAGGCCGGAAACAACATATAGCTTTTCCGAAATGACCCCATATGTTAATTTCGAAATTGGTCCAGATCTGAACTAATCTTGTTTTTATATTTATTAAATAGGAAAAATAAAGTATACCATGCAATTCTACACGTCATTCTAGTCGATTTACATATATAGATCGTAAGAATCGGAGCTATGGTTATTAAGTTATGATATAAACCGTTTTAATATGACATATAAGCAAAATCATACAAACAACAGTTTTACACATTTTTATCGTAGACGAAAGTTGCAAATTATTAAGCTACATAAAAATCTAAACATTATATATATAAAAACATTTTAATATGATGCACGGTTATTGAGTTATTAGCATTTTAAAACATGTCATTTTTGGGTAAATATGCAGTTGATTGACAAAAGAAAACTACCGACAATAGACACCGGCTGGGCTAGCCACTGTCAATGACAGTGGGGCCGCAAGGGTGGTCAACAGGTCAACGTGGACCGGTCAACGGGGCTGTGAGGCAAAGGTGTCATAGGAACAGCCAACACACTTAAGTTCCTAGCAACAAAAACAAAAACAAAAAAAATGAGGCCACCTGGGCATTGAACCAGAACCTCTCGGTTGAAGCAAAGCAAGCCGACCAGCTGGGCTAGATATGCACTTGTGAGAAAACATGAGACTAAAAGCTATATGAAACAGGCAAAGCCTAATTCGCTGGAGAGGCAAAAAAAAATGCAGAAAAACTGTGCATTGTTCTGGACTCGAACCCTGGATGTCTAGCAACAACGTTTGCTGCGCTAGCCAACTCGGCTACTCGTGTGATTGTGCAGAAAAGTCGTGGGCATACTAATAACCTGAACATACTAGAATGGATCTAGGAAAAGAGCAGAAGTTCAGCTATGCGGGAAGGTGCTCACATCAGGGATTCAGAGACCGGCGGCTGGGCGATGCTCCGCGGGCGCGGAGGCTGGGAATGGAGCGGCGCAGGGAGGCGGCTGTGTCCAGATCCGGCGAGGGGGGAGGAGGAGACCCGGCGGCTTGACTCCATGGGGTCGTCGGCGAGCTACAGAGAGGCGGCCACGGCGGGGGAAAAATTCAGAGAAAGAGAGAATCAAGGGAAGGAAGAAGGAGCGGCTCGGGTCTTGACCTGCGGCGACCTCGGGGACGACGGCAGGACAGCGCTGGTGCAGCCCGGCGGCTCTGCTCGCCGGTGAGAGGAGGAGGTCGAGGCGCTCGGCGCGGGGAGCTCCTGGATCGGGCATGGAGGCAGGCACGACATCCATGGCATCGCCTGGCGTCCATGGCGTGTCTCGGCTGCGGCGTTCCATGGCCGGACTTGGAGAGGGCAAGGGACGCCAGAGACTCGCGAGATCCCGCCGACGAGGAGGTCCATGGCGATGCTCGGGACGACAGCCATCCGTGGCATCGGGCACAACTCCGGTTGGTCCTGAAGAAAGAGGGAGAGCCTGCGAGGTAAGGAAGAGAGACAGGAAGACGGGGAAACGGAGGAAGCAGAGGAGAGGGGCGCGGTGCTCATCTGCGGGTCCGACGAGGCTGGAGGAGCTGACCGGAGCGTCGAAGAGGTGGCGAGGCTTGCGGGAACGCGGGCAGCGGCTCGCTGGGCTATGGGCGCTGGACGCGTCCAGGGAACAGAGGGTGGAATGGAGCGGCTGTGGTTGGTTGGATGGATCTGGAGCTGATCCCGAGGTGGGGGAAGACAGAGGCGGCGGCGCGAGTGGGAGGATGGGACAAGCGTCCTCGATTCTAGGGTTAGGCTAGAAATGGACATATATATAGTAGGTGGATTTTTGGTAGGGGCTATCTGGACCTCCGATCGCAATCGTACAGTCGAGAAATATAGGCTAGGGAGTCCAATTCAAAAACGGATGATGGTTTGGGGTATTACGGGGTTGATCCGGACCCACTGGTCACGACTCGACGATTCGGGTTCGGGGAAGTTATCGGGCGCGCGCGAGGGGTCCGTGCACTGTGCAGAGGGGCTAGGCATAGCAAAGAGGAAAAAAACAACGAGGGCAGCCCGACAACATGTTTTGGAAAATGACAAACGCCCAACAATTGACCGGCTATAGTGTCGCTATAGGTTTAACGGTTGGGGTATCAAACGACCTCTGAATGCGACGAAATTTGGCCGGCGGTCTGCCTACCATAGAACAAGACCGCATGCCAACTTTCAACTCATTCTGAGAATATTTTTTGCGCACTTTTAAAAATATTTTTTAAACGATGTCGCGGGCGCGTGTGTGTGTGGTTGGTCTCAAAATGGTCAACGACAAGAACGGAAAGAACCGGCAACTACGCGCGGATGCAAGTTTTCAAAAATGAGTGATGATGCCATGCAGATGATGCGATGATGAATGCGACAACCGAACGGACCACACGACGAGAATGGAAATAAAAGGGGAATCTTCTGGAGCGTCGGTCCCGGGCTGTTACAACTCTCCTCCACTTACAAGAGATCTCGCCCCGAGATCTTAGAATGAGAAGGGGAAGAGAACGAGCAAGAGGTAAAACTTAGTTGCTTCTCTGACAAACGAGTGAAACCAACGAATCTTGAAGGTTGCAAAGAGATGATGAATGACATGAGAAACAAGCAAGAATTCACAAGAAATTTCGGCCACACTTCGGTAGGATAGAGAGACAAAACTTGATAAGATGGGAAGAACTTGAAAAGAGGGCACAACACACCGGTTAAACGGTAAGCGAGGAAAGGACATGATCTTGACAAAACAAGATGATGGTTCGAAGGGAGCAACATCACCATGCCTCCGGAACAGAGAATAGAAACTATATCGTTGAAAGAAAGAACGGAGAAGGAAATGACAACTTCTACCACAAATGAATTGAAAGCATCCTTACAAATAATGGTTGAACAGAGTTGTTGGAGATCCAACAACAAAAAGAGAACTTGTTGTGGGCTTATGGAAGACATCTTAAAATTATGAGGTGAGAACCGGCCACTAACGGAAACAATTGGTTTCATTGAGACCAACGAAGAGATGAAAACTTCTTTCACCAAGAGGAGGATAAAACTTGGATCATGATAAGCACCACGATAGCAACAATCCTTATCAAATGCTTTAGGTGAAATCCATGCCAAGATAACTCCAACAAAGAAAAGATGGGTTTACATATCTCATTCTTGACAAATACTCCTCGAGACACCTCATAATCAAGAATGTTATAACACCATCTCAAAAGATAAGGGAGAAAGAATTGCATTTTTGAAATGCAAGATAAGAATACTTGAGGACATCCAACAAAATCTTGAAGAACACTTCAAGAATGAATGAAATCTTGATGAACCACCATGAAGAACCTCCGGAAAGAACTCTGAAACGAAAGGATGATAGAAAGAATTGAAGGATGCAAAATGAACAAGATTGAGGTCTTGCAGAGATTTAGATGAAGCTTCACGATGAGATACTTGAGAGAGCTTGAACTCCGGAAAAGAAAAGATGAGAACACTTGAAATCGAGAGTTTGATATCATGAACAACTCCGGAAGAATGATTGAAATCACCTTGATGAACAAGAATACGAATTATGTTATGCTTACCCTTCATCAAGTTAAATTGATGACAAGCAACGGATTTGGCATACTACTTATTCTTCTTGCAAAGATTGGGGAACATCACAAACTTGAAGAGGTCTTGAACGAGAACACCGGTAAGAATTCACAAACGAATGAGGATACCAAGGATGAATGAAAAACATGAGAAGGAAGAGATCACGATACACCTAGCAGAAAACTTGAACGGAGCACCGGAATAATTGAGATACGAACGAAGAGACGACAATTGAGAAGAATTGGAGAACGAAAGCTGAAAGCTGAGAACGAAGAAATCTTCTGAAATGATGGCCTTCGGAGGATCGAGAAATGACAATAACTCTGAAATGCTCCGGATAGATATGGAAAGAATTACTCATGATTGAAACGAATTAGAGAGGATAGCAACAAGCTGAAACCATGAATCTTCATGAAAATGGACAAAGATTTAAGAGAAACTTTCCTTCGATCTTCCAAGCTGAGAATGATAACGAGGAACACCACCAAGAATAATGAGACACTCCGGAATGATGAATAAGGAAAGGTTGAGCCAACGAAGAAATTTTTTGGAGCGATCTTGGAGAAGGAATATGACTGATGGAATACATTCTTACGTCATATTGAAAGAGCTTGAGATCTCCGGGAAAGATTAGAAGAGCCAGGTAAGATCCTGGGGAAAACCTGTGGGTTATGGGCCCACTGAAGGGAACACCGTTGAAATGATTGCTTAGAAAGATATTGCACCGGTACAAATGAAAACTTGATGAGGTGAGAATCTTAAAACAATTGAAAGAAACTTGAATGAAATCACGAAACTTCTGAGATATCTTCAGCACTCCAGATAGAATAGAGATATATGAATAAACAAGAGAGGCTTGGATAAGAATTCCAACATGAGAACTCATTTAGCGAATGAAAGAATATGACGAACATTTGAGCACTTGAGCATCTTCACAACGAATCACCGGATACATCACAGAAGAGAAGATAGCGGAAGCATCACATGAATAGAAAAGGCACTCGAATGAGAATTTAATTGTTGAAGAAAAAGGGAGGGAGGGTGGGGGAAAACAAAGACAACTTAGGACGATGAAAAGAACTCCGGGAAGAAATATGAGGATTGATCTTACACATTAGAAATGATTGAATCATCTTGAAGAGAAGCACACCGGTTGGAATGAATTTCATGACGACTCCGGTTGATCAAAAGGATTAGCATTCCCACAAAATATGAGGACACTGCTCCGAAAAGATATGAAATCACCACTTGACATCGAAGCAACTCGAATTACCACACTACAAAACAAAACAAAGGCTAAGGCTTTCGAATTAAGCCGGAAACAGATATATGACAGAGATTTCGCTCGACATTTTCATGGTAAGGCTCACACGGGCTCGATCTTACAGTAGCCATCATGTATAAGGCAGTGCACACGACATACGAAGCGTCCCCGAGTCGTAGCAAGCTACAAGGACTCTTTAAGACACAACGAGAACCGCTGTAAGAAAGACCGTCAACAAGCGAACCACTCGATGTCGAACCCCAACCTCACATCATCATCTGCGGAAGATAATCCTAAGTAACCACTTGAATTCCCACCTAAGAACTCCCGAAATCTCGGTTATGCAATCGGGTACACGGATACACGGAGTTTTATATGATCACTCAACTCCTAGCAGTAATACTACTCTCCAGTGTATCACATCCCTCAACACACAACCAAAGGTCTCGGAAACTCATCTGCCTCAGATCCTCGTAATCGCAACGATACTAAAGATGGCAGTACCCCGGACGCCTCCACAGTACTGGGTGACTCCAGCCTTATCTCGCCACGAAAAGTATTGAAGCAATTTCGAACATCCTCCATCCTGAGATACTAAGGAAACTGAATGATAACGATGTGTCAAGAATCCCCTGGAGCTCAACTCCCCGGAAGAAATCAAGTCAGACAGGAGGCACCAAGACAGACCTCCGTCACATCGGCATCATATAGTTTCCAAAATACCCGTGTGATCCTAAAATTTTTTTTGAGCGAGAAGAGGAGTAGAATCAAAAATTCCTAAGTCGAATACCTCACCAGAGTATAGAAGAGGAGTAAAAGAATCCTACTCTCCCATATAACTAGACTCAAAATAGTTTTAACTAGACTCGACTCGGCCAAGTTCGATCAATCAAGGGGGCTCCTAGGTCGGTACAGGCTCTGATACCAACTTATCACGCCCAAGATGCGATCCTATCCTTATTTTGGCACGAGGGTCTCGACAGGGATAGAAGCACATCTCGTCGTTTTGCAAGAATGGATATCATTACAAGTACATGTAAAGAAGAGATGAGTATATGGAATTGGCTTACACTCGCCACAAGCTACATCAATATCACATCAATACAACAACATATCCAAACATCATACAGAAGAGCAGGGTCCGACTACGGACGAAAACAAACGATAAAATGACATCCATCCTTGCTATCCCAGGCTGCCGCCTAGAACCCATCCTAGATCGATGAAGAAGAAGAAGAAGAACTCCAAATCAAACAAAGCATCGCGCTCACGTCATATCATCGCATTACCTATACCTGCAACTGTTGTTGTAGTAATCTGTGAGCCACGTGGACTCAGCAATCTCATTTCCAAGGGTATCAAGACTATTAAAGCTTAATGGGTGAGGTATGGTTAAGTGGTGAGGCTGCATCAAGCACTATGCATTTATTAGAGTGGCTAACTTACGAGTACAAGAATAAAGGGGGATGATTGTCGCATAAACGGTCGTGAACTAGTAATGATCTCTAAGAGATCCTGAACACCTACGTACGTCAAACATAACCCCACCGTGTTCTCTCTCGAATAAGGACTCACGAGAAGAGACAGTCACGGGTACGCACACGGTTGGTGTATTTTATTTGAGTTTACTTCAAGTTTGCTATGACCGGGTGTTAAACAAAGTTTCCAAGTTGCCACGTAACCGCGGGCACGGCTTTCCGAAAGATTTAACCCTGCAGGGGTGCTCCAACTCATCCATCACAAACTAACCACACGCAGCGGGAATAACCTCGACCACGAATCTCATGATCTTCCTAGGCAATTCCACTGGAAAACCGCAACCTCGAGATAGCCCGAAGTATTCTCGGAATTCCTCGCACAAGACGTTCGAGAAAGGTAAAACAAATCCAGCAAGGCCGCCCGGCGTGTCGACGATCCCGATAGGAGCCGCGTATCTCGTTCTCAGGACACGACGGATTGTCCAAACTTCCGGTAGGTCAATCACAGAGTTGCCCCTGGCGGCCACCGGCGGTTGACAGGTTTGGACCAACACTCATGAGGAGCACTGGCCCGAGTTGTTGATTAATTATCCACGGGGTCCGAAAAGTCCCTATGCAATTTTATTAGTTATTAGGCAAATGTAGTACCAATGTTGGGCCTTGCCAGACAAGTTTTATCCTAAAACGAAAATCAAGGGGCTCCCCATAACAACCCCGAGCATGTTAGGAGCGCTCAATTCTGGAACATAACACCGGTACACAAGTAACTAGGGCGGCAAGAGTGGAACAAAACACCGAGCAAAAGGCCAAGCCTTCCACCCTTTACCAAGTATATATGTGCATTAAATTAAATAGCAATAATATTGTGATAGCTGGAAACAATTGCACCTGCAACTAGCAACACTATAAGAAGGGCTGAGCAAGCGGTAACATAGCCAAACAATGTTTTGCTAGGTAGTGGAGGGTTAGAGGCTTTTCATGGCAATTTGGGAGGCTTGACATACAAGTGGTAGGTAGCGAGACAGCGATAGCAACGAGACATCTAGCATGGCAATGATAGTAATGGTATCCAGGGAAATGTTCATCTTGCCTGAGATCCCGCTTAGAAGAAGAACGAATCCATGAAGAAGACGAGCCAACATAGTCGAACGAATCCTCACACTCCGAACGCTTTCGGAACTCTATCGAGAAGAAGCAATCCGGAAACAACAATCAACACATGAAAAACACCACAACAAATGCATGACATGATGCTCTTCAAATATGATGCATGTTATGCATGACATGGCAAGCACAACAATCAACTTCTACACATTAAGTGAAGCTCAATATGCAACGAGTTGCATATTGACGAAACTCCACATTCGAATATTTAGTTCACTCTCGTTTAGGTACACGACAATATTAAATGTTGTTAAACATGGCAAGAGGTGAAGCATAAGTAAACTAGACATCTAGGCATATTAAATGAGGCCGGAAACAACATATAGCATTTCCGAAACGACCCCATATGTTAATTTCGAAATTGGTCCAGATCTGAACTAATCTTGTTTTTATATTTATTAAACAGGAAAAATAAAGTATACCATGCAATTCTACACGTCATTCTAGTCGATTTACATATATAGATCATAAGAATCGGAGCTATGGTTATTAAGTTATGATATAAACCGTTTTAATATGACATATAAGCAAAATCATACAAACAACAGTTTTACACATTTTTATCGTAGACGAAAGTTGCAAATTATTAAGCTACACAAAAATCTGAACATTATATATATAAAAACATTTTAATATGATGCACGGTTATTGAGTTATTAGCATTTTAAAACATGTCATTTTTGGGTAAATATGCAGTTGATTGACAAAAGAAAACTACCGACAATAGACACCGGCTGGGCTAGCCACTGGCAATGACAGTGGGGCCGCAAGGGTGGTCAACAGGTCAACGTGGACCGGTCAACGGGGCTGTGAGGCAAAGGTGTCATAGGAACAGCCAACACACTTAAATTCCTAGCAACAAAAACAAAAACAAAAAAAATGAGGCCACCTGGGCATTGAACCAGAACCTCTCGGTTGAAGCAAAGCAAGCCGACCAGCTGGGCTAGATATGCACTTGTGAGAAAACATGAGACTAAAAGCTATATGAAACAGGCAAAGCCTAATTCGCTGGAGAGGCAAAAAAAATGCAGAAAAACTGTGCATTGTTCTGGACTCGAACCCTGGATGTCTAGCAACAACGTTTGCTGCGCTAGCCAACTCGGCTACTCGTGTGATTGTGCAGAAAAGTCGTGGGCATACTAATAACCTGAACATACTAGAATGGATCTAGGAAAAGAGCAGAAGTTCAGCTATGCGGGAAGGTGCTCACATCAGGGATTCAGAGACCGGCGGCTGGGCGATGCTCCGCGGGCGCGGAGGCTGGGAATGGAGCGGCGCAGGGAGGCGGCTGTGTCCAGATCCGGCGAGGGGGGAGGAGGAGACCCGGCGGCTTGACTCCATGGGGTCGTCGGCGACCTGCAGAGAGGCGGCCACGGCGGGGGAAAAATTCAGAGAAAGAGAGAATCAAGGGAAGGAAGAAGGAGCGGCTCGGGTCTTGACCTGCGGCGACCTCGGGGACGACGGCAGGACAGCGCTGGTGCAGCCCGGCGGCTCTGCTCGCCGGTGAGAGGAGGAGGTCGAGGCGCTCGGCGCGGGGAGCTCCTAGATCGGGCATGGAGGCAGGCACGGCATCCATGGCATCGCCTGGCGTCCATGGCGTGGCTCGGCTGTGGCGTTCCATGGCCGGACTTGGAGAGGGCAAGGGACGCCAGAGACTCGCGAGATCCCGCCGACGAGGAGGTCCATGGCGATGCTCGGGACGACAGCCATCCGTGGCATCGGGCACAACTCCGGTTGGTCCTGAAGAAAGAGGGAGAGCCTGCGAGGTGAGGGAGAGAGACAGGAAGACGGGGAAACGGAGGAAGCAGAGGAGAGGGGCGCGGTGCTCATCTGCGGGTCCGACGAGGCTGGAGGAGCTAACCGGAGCGTCGAAGAGGCGGCGAGGCTTGCGGGAACGCGGGCAGCGGCTCGCTGGGCTATGGGCGCTGGACGCGTCCAGGGAACAGAGGGTGGAATGGAGCGGCTGTGGTTGGTTGGATGGATCTGGAGCTGATCCCGAGGTGGGGGAAGACAGAGGCGGCGGCGCGAGTGGGAGGATGGGACAAGCGTCCTCGATTCTAGGGTTAGGCTAGAAATGGACATATATATAGTAGGTGGATTTTTGGTAGGGGCTATCTGGACCTCCGATCGCAATCGTACAGTAGAGAAATATAGGCTAGGGAGTCCAATTCAAAAACGGATGATGGTTTGGGGTATTACGGGGTTGATCCGGACCCACTGGTCACGACTCGACGATTCGGGTTCGGGGAAGTTATCGGGCGCGCGCGAGGGGTCTGTGCACTGTGCAGAGGGGCTAGGCATAGCAAAGAGGAAAAAAACAACGAGGGCAGCCCGACAACATGTTTTGGAAAATGACAAACGCCCAACAATTGACCGGCTATAGTGTCGCTATAAGTTTAACGGTTGGGGTATCAAACGACCTCTGAATGCGACGAAATTTGGCCGGCGGTCTGCCTACCATAGAACAAGACCGCACGCCAACTTTCAACTCATTCTGAGAATATTTTTCGCGCACTTTTATAAATATTTTTTAAACGATGTCGCGGGCGCGTGTGTGTGGTTGGTCTCAAAATGGTCAACGACAAGAACGGAAAGAACCGGCAACTACGCGCGGATGCAAGTTTTCAAAAATGAGTGATGATGCCATGCAGATGATGCGATGATGAATGCGACAACCGAACGGACCACACGACGAGAATGGAAATAAAAGGGGAATCTTCTGGAGCGTCGGTCCCGGGCTGTTACAGTTGGAGTCCCCCGATACCCAAGAACGGCGTACGGGGTCTCCGGGGCGTGTACAACCCCAAAACTCATTATTACGTGAGAGTGTCATGGGAGGACGTATAGAGGTGTCGGATACCCCAGCCATACAGCTCAGGAGTTCCTTCCTCGTTCCTCAGGTGGGTTGCGCTTGTCTCTTGGCACTGTTTAGTGCTCATGTATTCTGTGACATGGGGGCGACGCGCTCCGGAAGGCCGTCCTGTAGCCACTGCATGAGGAGGTTGGATACCGAGGACCAAAGGAGGTGACGTGCACGGGGTTTCCTGCGAGACAGAGCTCGATCCCTCGGATTTGGCAACACTACAGGGACGAATCCGAGCACAGACGCCATGTCGAATTACTTCATGGAATGACCAGAGGAGAGGCCATCGGACGTGCGGCACCCGGGGTGTGACAGAACACCCAGTTAACAATTGCACAAGTTGTGACGCACCATCGCTCGCTCATTCACGACTGTCCCATGAAAAGGTGAAACACCAAGGACCCCTGGAGGTGACGTACATGGGTGCATGCCCGTGAGACAGAGCTCGATCGCTTGGATTTGCCAGCGCTGCAGGGACGAACCCGAGCACATGCGCTGTGTCCACCCCCGATCATGTGACAGTCGGGAAAGAGCCTCGAGGATGCGGCGATTTTTGGATGGTGACGAGGTACCAAGCGTAAGCTTTAAACTGAACGACATAAATTCTAATAAAGGGTACTGGGTTCAGCACACAACCAAAAAGAGAGTATGTCGCGGGGGCAAGCCCCTGTCGACCCGAGGGCGATGCTGCCCGGAGGGCGCCCTTCAATTTGAACGATACCAAAAAATCACATGGTCATCATGCTGTTGTTGAAGCGTCGTAACGTATCGCCTGGAGACGTGAAGGTCTGCTTCTGAGGGACCGACAGGCTCCTGAGGCCTCATGGGCTCGTGAGGGTCAAGCACCTCTCGCGCGGTGATTGCGAGCCGTGCCAGCCTTTCGTAGGTGGCGCCCGCGTTCACCAATCCGAAGGGCATGCGGATATAGTTGGTGGAGACGCCCCTGCTCCGGCCCACGCGCGATGGTCAGAAGGGGTCTCGAGGCCTAACCCCGTTGAGCCCCGTGGTGTCGATGCACATGCGCGCCCTGGTGTTCTCGGTGGGAGCAATGGCCGAGCTGCTGAGGCCCCCTGGGCAGCGCTCAATGCGCATGGCTCGAGCCGCCCTCAGGCTGGCGATCTCCCGGTCCATGAACTCTTGAGTCCCCGGCGCCTGGTGCCGTCCTCCTTGGTTGTGGGGGCGCATGTTGAGGCGCGCCTCCAAATGGTGCCCGAACACCTCCCTCGTCATCTTGGTCAGGTTAGACGCTCGCCAAGTGGGAGCCCCCGTGCCCGGCCTTCGGGAGGCGTTGGGCGCGCCTTCCTATGCGGGAGGGAGGCAGGCGCCCGTGGCTGGCACGAGGCTCGCGACGTCGACGTTGGATGCTTTGCCCTTCACATTAGAGGGGCCCGTGGCATGCACTGACTGCTTCTTCCTAGGTGGCGTGGCCTGCCGCGGTCCAGCCCCTCCTTCCTCAGACGACCCTCCGGCAGCTACAGCTTTGTAGGTGCGCTCGAGGGAGCAGACCACGTCCTTCTCATCGTAGGCCACAGTGATGATGATGTTGCAGCCAGGCATCTTGAGGACATTGTAGCCATGGTGGGTTGCAGCCTTGAACTTGGCCAGCGCCGGGTAACCCAAGATCGCGTTGTATGGGAGACCGATGTGCGCCACGTTGAAGTCGATGAGCTCAGTGTGGTAGTTGTTGCGGGTGCCGAAAGTAACGGGGAGGCGAACCTGCCCCAGTGGCATGGTGGAGCCCTCGGTCACCCCGGAGAACGGCCTGGTGGGCATCAACTGGTCATAAGGCACATGGAGCGTCTCGAAGGTTTCCATAGAGAAAACATTGAGACACGCACCCCCGTCGATGAGGGGCTTGGTGACTGCGACGTTGCTGATGGTGGGGGTGCACAACATGGGGAGAGTGCCGGCGCCAGCTGTGGTCTTGAGTCCATCGCTGGCGTCGAAGCAGATGGTGTACTGGGACCACTTGAGGGGCCACACAACCTCATTCCTTGGGAGGGCAGCATTCACCTCACGGGAGAACTGCTTGAACAGGCGGTTCGACACAGGGGCATGCGCCCCTCCGAGGATGCAGGCGACCGCGCGGACTTCCGGAAGCCCCCAGCCCCATCGTCATGATGGTTGTTGTCATTGCGCCTTGGTGGCGGCGGTAGCGGGGGGAGGGCCACATTGTCCTAAGGGCGCGCCTCGCGAGGCTGCTCGCGCCAGGCGTCCTCGCGGGGCTTGTCCCGCCATCCTTGGCACGGGATGCCACCGCGGTCGTCCCATCTGCTGCCACCGCGGCCGCCTCCACGGCCAGAGCTGCGTTCGTTGCGCTCGGGGTGCCGGCCAGCGCGCTCGTCACGGATCGCCTTGAGCTCTTGGCAGTCCTTGGTGTTGTGGGTGCGCACGTCGTGGTAGATGCAGTACAGGCGGTGGTATTCTGACGGCGCGTCTTGATCGCGGCCGCGCTTTTGTTCGGGCTCCACTGCCAGCACGGCAAGGCCCTTGCGCTTGGGCTCCTTGTTCTTTGTCTTGCCATCGTCGGGCAGGGCATCAGGATCGTCGTGGATGAACAGGCGGCCCTCCTCGACCATGGCGCACTTGTAGGCGATGTTGAACAGCTCCAGTGCCGAGGTGTGACCGTCGGGGATGGCGATCTTCTTGCCCCTCCGGACGTCCTTGACGCCGTTGGTGAAGGCCGTGATGACGGTTTCGTTCGTGGTGCGCGGGATCATATTGCGCACCTGGCTGAAACACTGGATTTACTTGTGCAGGGTTTCCTCGGGGCGCTGCTTTACGCACCGTAGGTCATTGATGGAGAGGGTGCAGTCGTGCGTGCCCTTAAAGTTGGCGACGAACAGCTCGCAGAGCTCACCCCATAAAGAGACAGACTCCCCGGGCAGGTTGAGGAGCCAAGAGCGCGCGCCGTCCTTGAGCACCATGGGGAGCCAGTTTGCCATGACTTTGTCATCGCCGCCTGCTCCCTGGATGCTCAGCGCGTAGAGCTGAAGGAACTCCGTAGGGTCTGGAGCGCCGTCGTAACGTGGAGGCAGTTCAGGCTTGAACTTGACGGGCCAGACCACCCGCCGCAGCTCGCGAGTGAAGGCCCGACATCTCACGGTGCTCGTGGGGGCGCCGCGCACAAGGACGGCCCGGTTCTGGCACCCAGCTGTCGTGACGTCCTGAATAACCCGGTCCTGACGCTGGCGCTGCTGCTCGAGGATCACGCGAACGTTAGGAGGTGCCCGGTGAATTATCTGGCAGCTGGCCTCATCATGCGCTTGGAGAGGTGCTCCTCTGGGCTGGTCGCGAGGGTCCACATCATGATGGGGCTCCACCGGGTCGCCGCGCAAGGGAGGCGGCGGAGGCGCTCCGTGCGCCACGTCGCCATTGTGGGATGGAGGAGGGAGAAGCAAGCGAGATGGCGCCGGCGCTTCCCTAGAGGCGGTGACGAGCTCGGTGATGCGGTGCAGCCAAGCGTCGTACCCGGCGTCTGCCGAGCGGTAGCGGAGCAGCTTGCGGTCCATGAGCGGTGTGGCCTGGGCATTCACGCGCCCGTGGGTAGAGGAAGCCATGGAGGTGTGGTCGTCCTGCTGCTGGGAGGGATGCACAGAGGAGTCCTGCTGCTCGCGGGCGGCAGGGTCGGTGGCGACGGCCTTGGCGCCGGCGAAGTGACGGCGGGCACCGCGACCCATAGGCATGGTTTCGACGATGCGAGCCGCGCGGCGCTCAGCACGCACCCAGCGAGCCTCGGCCATCTGGTTGACAGGGAAAGGGCTGGAGAAGAGCCGGGGAACAACGATGCACCACTACCTGGCGCGCCAAATGTCGGAATCGGGGCTCCGGGGACCCAAGAGAGGTTCGAACACTGGGGTGCGCCTTGTTCACCGGCCCTACTCTACCTCGCGAACCTACGGTGGTGCTCTGGCGTGCTCAAGCTAGAAGGAAGGACAAAGACATGGCCGTTACCCAGGTTCGGGCCACCTCGCGGTGTAATACCCTACTCCTGCTTGTTTGGATTGCTTGAGGAGAGTGTTGTGTTACAAAGGTGGGTTCTTGCGCCCTTGTGGTTGCTGGGGGGAAAATGAGCTCTCCCTTCTCCGGTGGTGCCCTAGCTACTTTTATACTGGCTTCGGTCCTCTTCCTCGAAAATGCACGGCGGGAAGGGTTGCCACAATCGCCACTTTGAAAGGGGACATGACTGCAACCAATCCTGACAAAAGTAGTCTTCGCCTGCTAAAGCCTCCTGCCGTGATGCGTCGGTGGGCTCGGTGCTGACCTCCGTCCTGGCGAGCACCCACTCCAATTCTCTTGCACCAAACTGGAAACCTTTGGACCTTGCTTTGGGAACTGGCGAGCTGGCCTTGCTCCCTTAGCACCAAAGAGGAAATCCTCATCATCCTTGCTTGCTGGCATGGCACCGAGTGACGCTGGACGCGGCACGCGTCATCCACGTGATGGCACGGGGTCACTGGACCCTGCTGGACCAACCTTGGCCAGTCCGCCTCGTGAGGACCTCATGCAGTGGCCTCGCGCAGGAGCCTGGGGAGCTCCTTGATGATGTAGTGGCCGTTCTCCTCGCGAGGCCGTTCCTCCCATGGGTGCCGATGGGCCCTACATGCACTTTGAACTCAGCGCCGTGTCCCGGGCCGCAGGCAGACGTGCCTGGGTACCTCCAGTCCCAAAGGCCGATAGAGGCCTACTGGGCTAGGCCTGTGGAAGCATCCCGTCGCGCGCGTGGTGGTGGGGCCTGCCCGCTCTACGAGCTATGTGTGGCGCGCGCGGACTGACGTAGAACCCGAAGCAGCGTCACAAGACCCTAGGCGTCGGGCGCGGCCAGCTGATGGGAAGCCGACCGGTCGTCCCGACTGCACCCGGCCGGCATACGCTAGGCGTAGCCGCCGGCCCTTCTACCTCAACGACTAACAACTTCGGGAGGGAGGAAGCCACTGCCCCCCTTCATCAATTAAACCTCTCGACCCCAACGGCTTTGGGGGTGATACGTCTCGAACGTATCTATTATTTTTGATTGTTTCATGCTGATATATTATCATTCTAGGATACTTTTTTGGGTCTTTATTTACCAGTTTATAATATTTTTAGCACTAACCTATTGACCCAGTGCCCAGTGCCAGTTGTTGTTTTCCGCGTGTTTTTCACTTTGCAGATTTACTATACCAAATGAAGTCCAATTGCCATGAAACTTTTTGACGATTTTTTCTGGACAAAAACAAGACCTGGAAGCTTCGGAAGATGGCCGGGAGCCATACCAGGGCCCCACGAGCAATTAGGGTGGGGCCCTGGGGGGGCGCGCCCTGTTGGCTTGTGTCCCTCCCGACGTCGTTCTCCGGCCTATAAATTTTCTAATATTGGGAAAACTCTTTTTCCACCGCCGCAAGTCTCTGTTCTGTCGCGAGGCCATCTGGAGTTCCGTTTCGGCACCCCGCCGGAGGGGGGGGATCGATCACGGACGGCCTCTACATCAACCTTGATGCCCTCATGATGATGTGTGAGTAGTTCACCACAGACCTACGGTTCCATACCTAGTACCTAGATGGCAATCTCTCTCTCTTTTGATCTTCAATACAATGATCATCGCATCTTCGCTTTTATCTATCCAATGTAATCCTATTGTGCGGTGTGTTTGTTGGGATCCGATGAATTGTGGGTTTATGTTCAGATTATTCATGATAAATATTTGAATCTTCTCTGAATTCTAATTATATCTCTTATGTGCATGATCGTTATAGCTTCGTAATTCTGTCCGATCTATTGAAATAGTTTGGCCAACTATATTGATGTTTCTTCGGTGAGAGAGGTGTGTTGTGGTAGGTTCAACCTGACGAATTTCTATATCCCAATGGCAGAAAGGGACAAGATACGTCTTTGTGTTGGTGCTACTAAGGATAAAATGATGGGATTTATTCATATTGATTGATTATTCTTTGTCATGTCATTGTTCTCCAAGCATTACTCTGTTTTACTTAATACTCTAGATGCATGCTGGGTAGCGGTCGATGGGTGGAGTAATAGTAATACGTGCAGGCAGGAGTCGGCCTATTTTCTTATGGACATGATGCCTATTGCTACTTCTCGAGCATGCGTTGGTTTTCCCTTGAAGAGGAAAGGGTGATGCAGCAAAGTAGATAAGTATTTCCCTCAGTTGTTGAGAACCAAGGTATCAATCCAGTAGGAGATACAAGCAAGTCCCCAATAGGTGTACCTACACAAATAATCAAACACTTGCACCCAAAGCTATAAAGGGGTTGTCAATCCCTTCACGGTTACTTGCAAGGATGAGATCTGATAGAGATAGATAGATATGATAGATTGCTAGATCGGAAAGTAAACTAAAAGTAAAAAGATTGCAGCAAGATATTTTTGGTATTTTTGGTTTTAGATCTGAAAGTATAAGATGGAAAATAGACCCGGGGGCCATAGGTTTCACTAGAGGCTTCTCTCATAAAGGAAAATAACACGGTGGGTGAACAAATTACTGTCGAGCAATTGATAGAAAAGCGAATAATTATGAAGATATCCAAGGCAATGATTATGCATATAGGCATCACGTCCGTGTCAAGTAGACCGAAACGATTCTGCATCTACTACTATTACTCCACACATCGATCGACTCCTGCCTGCATCTAGAGTATTAAGTTCATGAAGAACAGAGTAACGCATTAGGTAAGATGCCATGATGTAGAGGGATAAACTCAAGCAATATGATGAAAACCCCATCTTTTTATCCTCGATGGCAACAATACAATACGTGCCTCGCTACCCCTACTTTGTCACTGAGTGAGGACACCGCAAGATTGAACCCAAAACTAAGCACTTCTCCCATTGCAAAAATTACCAATCTAGTTGGCCAAACCAAACCAATAACTCGAAGAGACTTGCAAAGATATGAAATCATGCATATAAGAATTCAGAAAAGACTCAAATAATATTCATAGATAATCTGAACATAAACCCACAATTCATCGGATCTCGACAAACACACCGCAAAAGAGTATTACATCGGATAGATCTCCATGAAGATCATGAAGAACATGGTATTGAAGAGCAAAGAGAGAGAAGAAGCCATCTAGCTACTAGCTATGGACCCGAAGGTCTGTGGTAAACTACTCACGCATCATCGGAGGGGCAATGGAGCTGATGTAGATGCCCTCCGTGATCGAATCCCCCTCCGGCAGATTACCGGAAAAGGCTCCAAGATTGGATCTCACGGGAACAGAGGCTTCCGGCGGCGGAAAAGTATTTTCGTGGCTCTTTTTTGGTATCCAGGGAATATTTGTGAATTTATAGGCCGAAGAATAGGGTTAGGGGGGCTGCCGTGGGGCCACAAGCCAGGGGGCGCCCCCCCCAGGGCGCGCCCCTGTGGCTTGTCGCCACACGGCGGCTCCCCTGCCTTCATCTCCAAGTTTGGTGGGTAGCTTCTGGTCCAAGAAAAATTATTCGGAAGATTTTATTCAGTTTGGACCCCGTTTAATATTCCTTATCTGCAATACTCAAAAACAAGGAAAAAACAGAAACTGGCACTAGGCTCTAGATTAATAGGTTAGTCCCAAAAATAATATAAAATAGCATAATGATGCATATAAAACATCCAAAACAGATAATATAATAGCATGGAACAATCAAAAATTATAGATACGTTGGAGACGTATCAAGCATCCCCAAGCTTAATTCCTGCTCGTCCTCGAGTAGGTAAATGATAAAAACAGAATTTTTGATGTGGAATGCTACCTAACATATTTATCCATGTAATATTCTTTATTGTGGCATGAATATTCAGATCCATAAGATTCAAAACAAAAGTCTAATATTGACATAAAAACAGTAATACTTCGAGCACACCAACAAGGCAATTGCGTCCTTTCAAAATAACATGGCCTTAGAAAGTTATCCCTACAAAATTATATGATCTGGCTATGCTCCATCTTCCCCACACAAAGTATCTAAATCATGCACAACCCCGATGACAAGCCAAGCAATTGTTTCACACTTTTAATGTTCTCAAACCTTTTCAACTCTCACACAATACATGAGCGTGAGCCATGGATATAGCACTATAGGTGGAATAGAATATGGTGGAGGTTGCAAGGAAAAAGGAGAAGATAGTCTCACATCAACTAGGCGTATCAACGGGCTATGGAGATGCCCATCAATAGATATCAATGTGAGTGAGTAGGGATTGCCATGCAACGAATGCACTAGAGCTACAAGTGTATGAAAGCTCCAAAAGGAAGCTAAGTGGTTGTGCATATGATGAAAAATTCCACTAGCTATATGAAGGTGACAAAATAGGAGAGTCTCTATCATGAAGATCATGGTGCTACTTTGAAGCACAAGTGTGGAAAAAGATAGTAGCAATTGTCCCTTCTCTCTTTCTCTCTTTTTTTTATTTTGGTGGGCATCTTTGGCCTCTCTTTTTTTTGGGCTTCGCTGGCCTCTTTTATTATTTGTAAAGTCCGGAGACTCATCCCAACTTGTGAGGGATTCATAGCTTCCATCATCCTTTTCTCTCACATAGGACAATGCTCTAATAATGAAAATCATCACACTTTTATTTACTTATAACTCAAAAAGAAAAATTACAACTCGATACCTAGAACAAAATATGACTCTATATGCAATATGAAAGTGATGGTGCATGTCATGAAAAACTGAATGGTGGGAGTTGCATGGCAATATATCTCGGAATGGCTATGGAAATGCCATAATAGGTAGGTATGGTGGCTGTTTTGAGGAAAATATATGGTGGCTGTTTTGAGGAAGGTGGGTTTGATGCACCGGCGAAAGTTACGCGGTACTAGAGAGGCTAGCAATGGTGGAAGGGTGAGAGTGCGTATAATCCATGGACTCAACATTAGTCATAAAGAACTCACATACTTATTGCAAAAGTCTATTAGTTATCAAACAAAGCATTAGACGCATGCTCCTAGGGGAGAGGTTGGTAGGAGTTAACCATCGCGCGCTCCCGACCCTCACACAAAGGTTGACAATCATTAAACAAATCATGCTCCGACTTCGTTACATAACGGTTCACCATACGTGCATGCTACGGGAATCACAAACTTCAACACAAGTATTCTTCCAATTCACAACTACTCACTAGCATGACTCTCATATTACCATCCTCATTATCTCAAAACTATATGCAAGGAATCAAACTTCTCATAGTATCAAATGCACTTAATATGAAAGTTTTTATTATATCCCTCTTGGATGCCCATTATATTAGGACTAAATTCATAACCTAAACAAATTACCATTCTGTTTAAAGAAACTCTCAAAATAATATAAGTGAAGTACGAGAGTTCAATAATTTCTACAAAATAAAACACCACCGTGCTCTAAAAAGATATAAGTGAAGTACTAGAGCAACATTGCCTAGCTCAAAAGATATAAGTGAAGCATATAGAGTATTCTAATAAATTCACGATTCAGCGTGTCTCTCTCAAAAAGATGTGTGCAGCAAGGATGATTGTGGCAAACTAAAAAGCAAAGACTCATATCATACAAGACGCTCCAAGCAAAACACATATCATGTGGTGAATAAAAATATAGCCTCAAGTAAATTTACCGATGGATTAAAGATGAAAGAGGGGATGCCTTCCGGGGAATCCCCAAGCTTAGTGTCGGTGCACTAAGGATTGGGTCCTTTAGTACCCCGTACTTGTGCACGAACAGTTGTAGCCACACCTGCGGTCAGGCCTGTCGGGGAACAACCGAATGCAAGTTCATAAAGTCAAGGAGGCATCCAAGACAAGGCAATAATCAGAAGGTAGAAGACCGAAGGCTGGAGCCCCGGCAAGATCTTGCCGGGATGGCTCACGGCCCCGGCAAGGCTCGCACCCGGCAAGCCTTCGCTGCCCTGTCATCGCTCCAGTGCGGTCATCAGCTTGTCATTTAGCTGTTGTCCTCCTGGTAACGTGTCAGGCGCTAGCGGTGGATGCGCTTAAGCGGTGCTGATGGGACGACCCCTTTTCCGTCCCCAAGAAGCTAAGGGACACCTCAACGGAGCATTAAATGTTCTTGTCCTAAACCGTCAGTGTTAGGTATGATAGCACTGTAGTTACCTTTACACCTCATGTATGCACTGTGCGCCACTGTTGGTGACCCCTTTGAACATATAAAAGGAGGCCCAAGGCGTAGCTACAGAGGGATCGGATCTTCTCTAGCCCATTCTGCACGAGTAGCGGCTAAGTGCTGTAGCGCTCCCAGAACTTGAGCTAGAACACATCTAATACAACCAAGCAGGAGTAGGGTTTTACGCATCTTTGCGGCCCGAACCTGGGTAAAATCCCGCGTGTTGATCATCAGATCTGCTCTCTGTACAAACCCTTCCCCTTGCCGAATCGTAAAGGGATCCTCGCGATCCCATAGGTGTCGTTTCTCCGACACTTAGGCTTTTTGGTATCCTTGAATATGGCTTGGGGTGCCTTGGGCATCCCCAAGCTTAGGCTCTTGCCACTCCTTATTCCATAGTCCATCAAATTTTTACCCAAAACTTGAAAACTTCACAACACAAAACTCAACAGAAAACTCATGAGATCCGTTAGTATAAGAAAAATAAATCACCACTTTAGGTACTGTTGTAAACTCATTCTTTATTTAAATTGGTGTAGTATCTACTGTATTCTAACTTCTCCATGGTTCATACCCCCCGATACAACCCATAGATACATCAAAATAAGCAAACAACACAAAGAAAACAGAATCTGTCTAAAACAGAACAGTCTGTAGCAATCTATAGACTTCGAATACTTATGTAACTCCAAAAATTCTGAAAAAATAGGAAAATCAGGGCAATTTGTATATCAATCTTGTGTAAAAATTTCAGATCAAAAGCACGTTCCAGTGAATTTACAAAATTCCTGGACTGAGAGCAAAAGTTTCTGTTTTTCAGCAAAATCAAATCAACAAACACCGTAGACCATCCCAAAGGTCTTACTTGGCTCAAACACTAATTAAACAAGAAAACACCATTATTATAGAGGTAATAAGGTGTGCAGCACTCAAAAACAGAAGCAAAAACAAAAACATAAAAATAAAATTGGGTTGCCTCCCAACAAGCGCTATTGTTTAACGCCCCTAGCTAGGCATAACTCAATAGATCTAGGTATTGTCATCTTTGGTATGCAATCCATAAGTAGCTCTCATAATAGATTCATAAGGTAATTTTATTTTCTTTCTAGGAAAGTTCTCCATGCCTTTCCTTAATGGAAATTGGAATCTAATATTTCCTTCCTTCATATCAATAATTGCACCAATCGTTCTAAGGAAAGGTCTACCAAGAATAATAGGACATGTAGGATTGCAATCTATATCAAGAACAATGAAATCTACGGGCACATAATTCCTATTTGCAACAATAAGAACATCATTAATTCTTCCCATAGGTTTCTTAATGGTGGAATCCGCAAGATGCAAATTTAAAGAGCAATCATCAAATTCACGGAAACCTAGCACATCACATAAAGTTTTTGGAATTGTGGAAATGCTAGCACCCAAATCACATAAAGCATGGCACTCATAATCTTTAATTTTAATCTTAATAGTAGGTTCCCATTCATCATAAAGCTTTCTAGGTATAGAAACTTCCAACTCAAGTTTTTCTTCAAAAGATTTAATCTTAATAGTACTGTAGCACTCCCAGAACTTGAGCTAGAACACATCTAATACAACCAAGCAGGAGTAGGGTTTTACCCATATTTGCGGCCCGAACCTGGGTAAAATTCCCGCGTGTTGATCATCAGATCTGCTCTCCGTACAAACCCTTCCCCTTGCCGAATCGTAAAGGGATCCTCGCGATCCCATAGGTGTTGTTTCTCCGACATCTTTGGCGCGCCAGGTAGGGGAAGAGAGGTTGTGCGGACCTGATCTGGTGACTAGCGCGCCAGTTCTTCATCATCTTCGTCGCCATGGCCCCCAAGAGGAAGGGTTTCACGGCGGTTGGACCATCCACGTCCGCTGCGCCTGTGCTTACACGCACGGGCGACGGTGTCGACACGGGTGGAGGAGGTAGAGATCCAGAGCTTCCACGACGCTCTGGTGATCGTAGCCAGGCGAGCGGCGTCGTTCGCGCCGCTGGATCTAGGGATGGAGCTGTGCTGCCGGCAGGCGGTGCAGCGAACTCCAGAGATGGAAGGGCGCCTTCCAAGACACCCATGCCAACGCATGCGCCGCGGCCTTCTCAGGTCGCGCACGTTGAGCAGCGCCGCGACGTTGATGGTACTAGGCGTCCCCATGGAAAATCTCCTGAGCATCAACCTCAGGATGTGCGAGACCGGCATGCACATCCACATGCTGGTGGAAGCGGTGTACGGATGCGGGACCGTGATCTAGCTCCTTCCAACATAGTTGGGAGTCAGAGCACATCACGTTCCTCGCACCTGTCGCCGCCGCCTACACGAGCAGAAGCGCTGGCACGTGCACAGCTGCTTCTGAACTTCCCTCCTGCTGCGGACAAGCTCGACGAATGGAGAGCTGCCATTCAGAGCCTCGTCGGCCTCGCCAACGAAGATAAGCCGGAGCAGGCGGAGCCCTCGCGGCGGCAGTCCATCGAGCCGGCACGCGTCGGTGGTGAGAAGACTGTGGGCGGTACAACCACGGTGTACTCAACCCCATAGCGGCAGCAGCGGACGCTGACTCAACGGGTCGACACCCGTGATGATGATTCCACGGCATCGTCCGATCCGCGAACTCTCCGCGATCAACGTCAAGTTCTTCGGGAGCGAGGCAAGGAAGACGCTCGAACTACCATCGAGCGGCGGCGGGAAGCGCGCTATCAATCTGACAAGCGCGCAGGACCTACTGTAGACAAGTCAGCGCCAGGGTATCCTGTCGATCTACCTTACGAGGTGGGTTGTCCAGCGTTTACCTGTGAGCTGCGGCGAGTCCAGTGGCCCAATTCCCGCACGTTCAAGCCAGAGGTCCCGGAGAAATATGACGGCAAGACCCACCCGTCAGAGTTCCTGAGCATCTACACCATTGCGGTGCAGGCTGCCGGGGCTCGCGACGACAAGATACTCGCCAACTACTTCCCGTTGGTGCTTAAGCCCAACGTCAGGTCATGGTTGATGCACCTGCCGGAGAATTCCATTTCTTCTTGGGCAGATTTGTGCCATGAGTTTGTTGGCGCCTTCACTGGAGGCCACCAAGCTCCTGGCCAGGAAAGCGATCTGCATCTCATCCCCCAGAAGGAAGGCGAGACTTTGCGCAAGTACATCAAGAGTTTCAGCCGCATACATCGCAACATTCTAGACGTTCACCCTGCCGCTGTTATCAGCGTGTTCCATCAGAACGTGCACAACCGCAGGATGCGGGTAGAGCTGGCGATGAACAAGATCAGGGATGTTGCCGAGCTTTATGCTCTGGCAGATAAGTGTGCTCGAGCTGAAGAAGGGAGGAGACTCCCCGGCGAAGATGCTGGTGCAGGGGTCGACTCTGGAGATGAGGACACCACCGCTCCGGCAAAGAAGGGCCGGCGGCGTAACAGGAAGCGCAAGGGCAAGGCCGTGCTTGCCGTTGAGGGATCCGGCAACCCCGGTACCGCCAAGAAGGCCAAGGTTGATGACCCCGGCAAGGATGTTGCCGGGTGTGCCTCCTGCCAGGCCTTGGCGGTGCCGACAAGCCAGACGGTTCCGGCAAGCTGTATTGCAAGATCCATCGAACCAAGGGCCACGATCTCCAAGACTGCCGGCAAGTTGAGCAGCTTGTCGAGAAGCAGAAAGCCGAGTACGAGAGGCGAGACAAGGAGAGGGCCCAGGATGGCGCGGAGGGGTCCGGCAAGAAGCGTGGTGGCCGAGGAGGTCGCCGCGGCAAGGCCAAGCAACAGAAGGACCGACCCGCTCGAGGCCGCGACAAGCAAGAGGGGGGTGATGATGACATTGAGGAGGACGACGAATCCAGTGAACAAGAATTCCAGAAAGCTACGGACGCCATGTGCGTTGGCGGAGGTGCCTCGTTGCATTCTTCCCACCGCCAACTTAAACAGTGGGCGCGTGAGGTTAATGCGACTGAGACATCTGTCGGCGCCCGGAAGCCTTTGAAATGGTCCAACACGCCTATCGTTTTCGACGTTGAGGATCACCCTGATCGCATAACCGCGGTCGGGTGTTTGCCGTTGTTGGTTTCACCAACGATACGCAACCTCAAAGTGACGAAAATGTTAGTTGACGGTGGGGCCGGTCTAAACTTGATCTCGCCCGAGGTAATCAAGAGATTGCAAATTCCTGATGGAGATCATGAGGAAACGGGCTCGTTTCAAGGGGTCAATCCAGGAAGGAGCCAGCCCAAGGGAAAGATCACGCTGCCGGTGAAATTTGGCAGTGACCTGAATTTCAGGACAGAGAAGATTGTCTTCGACGTCGCCAAGATTCCGTTGCCATATAATGGGATCCTTGGCCGTCCAACACTGGCCAAGTTCATGGCGGCATCACATTACGCCTACAATGTGCTGAAGATGCCCGGGCCAATGAGCGTTATCACTGTCAGTTCCGACAAGAAAGACGCGCTTATCTGCACCGATCAACTCTACTGGGAGGCAGTTGCAGCATCTGCCGCCAAGGCACTTGCTCCTGCCGCTGAAAGTCCCGGGGGGAAGAAGATCGGCAAGACCTCCCGCACACACTCCGGCAAGCGCACCTCCTTGGAGTGCTGCGCTCCTGTTGTGGATGTGCCAGAGAGTTCCACCGGCAAGAGCAAGAAGTCCAAGGCTGCTCCGCCAGAGACCAAGAAGGTGCCCGCCAAGGAAGATGGCTCGGGAGGAACTTTCACCATAAGTTCCACCCTCGACAGCAAATAGGAAAGCGCGCTCGTTGCCTTCCTGCGGGCAAATGTCGATGTGTTTGCATGGCAACCATCTGATATCCCCGGTGTTCCCAGGGAGGTGATTGAGCACCACCTTGCCATCTGTCCACACGCGCGGCCCGTCAAGCAGAAGGTCAGGAAGCAAGCTTTGGAGCGGCAACAGTTTATTGCCGAAGAAATTAAGAAGTTAGAAGCGGCAGGCTTGGTTAGAGGAGTACTTCATCCAACATGGTTGGCCAATCCAGTTGTAGTGTGCAAGGCGAATGGAAAATGGAGGCTATGTATTGACTATACGGATATCAATAAAGCCTGTCCAAAAGATCCTTTTCCCTTGCCGCGCATCGACCAGATTGTGGACTCCACTGCCGGCTGCGACTTGCTGTCATTCCTTGACGCCTATTCAGGCTATCACCAGATTTTCATGGCCAAGGAAGACGAAGAGAAGACCGCATTTATCACCCCATGTGGTACGTATTGCTTTTTGCATATGCCTTTCGGGTTGAAAAGTGCGGGTTCTACATTTGCAAGAGCGGTCCAGATTGGTTTTGAGCCTCAGCTACACAGAAATATGGAAGCCTATATGGATGACATAGTGGTCAAAACCAAGGACAAGGCAACGCTCATATCAGATTTAGAAGAAACATTTGCCAATCTGCGCAAGATCAATTTAAAGCTCAACCCTGAGAAGTGTGTGTTTGGTGTCCCGTCCGGCAAGCTTCTCGGGTTCTTTGTATCTCAACGTGGAATTGAAGCAAATCCCGACAAGATCAAAGCAATTGAGCAAATTGAAGCGCCAAGACGTGTCAAGGATGTGCGTCGCCTTGCCGGCTGCGTTGCTGCTCTGAGTAGGTTCATCTCAAAATCTGTTGAGCGCACCCTGCCCTTTTCAAAATATTGAAGAAGGCAGGTCCAATGAAGTGGACTCCGGAAGCGGAGGCAGCGCTGCAGGATTTGAAGAGGTACCTCTCCTCTCCGCCAGTCCTAGTCACGCCAAAACCACAAGAGCCGTTGCTGTTATATCTAGCGGCAACGAATCAAGTGGTGAGTGCTGCGTTAGTGGCAGAGAGAGAAGTTGATGAAGAAGCAGCAGCAGCGGCAAGACCGCCAAGCGACAAGCTGGGATCTTCCCCGGCAGAGTCTGGTGCTGACCAAATGGAATCTGCGCAGCCAAATGAATCAATTCAGAAGAAGAAGATGGTGCAGCGCCCGGTCTATTTTGTCAGCTCCCTTTTGCAGGGGGCTAGGTCAAGATATTCTGGTGTGCAGAAGTTGCTCTTCGACCTCCTCATGGCCTCGAGGAAGCTGCGCCATTACTTCCAAGCACACGAGATCACCGTTGTCACTCGCTTTCCATTGCAGCGGATTTTGCGGAACCCAGATGCTACTGGCAGGATTGTGGAGTGGGCTTTGGAGCTGTCAAGTTTTGGTCTCAAGTTCGAAAGTACTTCGACCATCCAGAGTAGAGCCTTGGCGGAGTTCATTGCAGAATGGACCCCAACGCCAGATGAAGAGGTTCCAGAGTCAACTCTCCCCGGCAAGGAAACAAATCAAGAGTGGATTATGTATTTTGATGGGGCTTTCTCGCTGCAAGGCACCGGTGCTGGCGTGCTGCTTGTCGCACCCACCGGAGAGCACCTCAAATACGTGATTCAGATGCATTTTCCCCGGGAGAGGTCAACGAACAATACTGCGGAGTATGAAGGGTTGCTTGCCGGTTTCAGGATCGCGGCAGACCTCGGAATCCAGAAGCTTATTGTCAGAGGTGATTCTCAACTTGTCGTCAAGCAAGTCAATAAAGATTATCAGAGCCCGTTGATGGAAGCTTATGTAGATGAAGTAAGGAAGTTGGAAGAGCATTTTGACGGTCTGCAAATGGAGCACGTTCCTCGTGCAGAAAACAGCATTGCTGATGGCCTGTCAAAATGCGCTGCTCTCAAGTTGCCTGTGGAACCAGGGACTTTTGTGCTTCGACTGACTCAACCATCCGTGACACCATCAATGGGACAAGAGAAGAGAAGAAAGTTGAGTTCTGGCAAGTACTTCCCGGCAGAGCTCCCAGAAGCCGCTGGCAAAGAAGTTACCGTCAACGACGCCAAGCTTGCCGGAGAGCGACAGGCTCCGGCAGAGCCTCAAGCTCTTGCCGTCGAGACATACGCTCCCGCCAAGCTTGCCGGGGAACAGCAAGCTCCGGCAGGGTCTCAGGCCCTTGCTGTCGAGACGATTGTTCCCACGGCAGAAGATATGCCTTTAGTCCTTGCTGTCGAGCCCCAGGCTCCAGCATGGGCACAACACATCGTCCATTTACTTCAGACAGGAGAACTCCCTGAGAAACAGGAAGAAGCGGAAAAAGTAGCCCGGCGGTCCAACATGTACCAGTTCGTGGACAATGTCCTGTACAGAAAGAGGCCGAACGGTGTGAAATTGAAGTGCATTTCTCGGGAAGATGGACTGGAGCTGTTGGCAGAGATACATGGAGGCATATGTGGCTCCCACATAGGATCAAGAGCCCTTGCCGGTAAGGCATTCCGGCAAGGTTTCTTTTGGCCCACTGCTCTCCAGGATGCAACTGTGCTAGTAACCAAGTGTGAAGCATGCCAGTTTCATTCAAAGAAATTGCATCAACCAGCTCAAGCTCTTCAGACAATCCCTCTCTCCTGGCCATTTTCGGTCTGGGGGCTCGACATCTTGGGCCCTTTTCCCCGTGCTACCGGGGGCTTTGAGTACTTGTACGTGGCAATCGACAAGCTTACAAAGTGGCCGGAAGTGGAAGCAGTGAGGAAGGTGATAGCATAGTCAGCCGTCAAGTTCTTCAAAGGAATAGTTTGCCATTTTGGTGTACCAAACAGGATCATCACCGACAACGGCACACAGTTCACGAGTCGCACCTTCATGCAGTATGTCCAAGACCTTGGCGGCAAGATTTGTTTTGCTTCTGTTGCCCACCCGAGGAGCAACGGCCAGGCGGAAAGGGCTAATGCTGAAGTGCTGCGAGGCCTCAAGACGAGGACTTTCGACAAGCTGCGCAAGTGTGGAAGACGCTGGATTGATGAGTTGCCGGTGGCTCTTTGGTCAATCAGGACGACACCGAATCGAGCCACCGGCCAGACACCCTTCTCCCTAGTATATGGGGCGGAGGAAGTTCTCCCCACGGAACTCACATACGGGTCACCTCGAGTGCTCGCTTATGATGAGCTTGAGCAAGAGCAGTTGCGGCAAGATGACGCTACGCTCCTTGAGGAAGATCGTCTTCAGGCTGCTGTGCGAGCTGCATGCTACCAGCAAGCTTTGCGCCGCTATCATAGCCGCAAGGTTCATGCCCGAAGTCTTGAGGAAGGCGATCTTGTTCTTCGGCACGTTCAGCCCGCCAAGAATTCCAACAAGTTGATGCCGAAGTGGGAAGGCCCTTATCGGGTAGTGCGAGTCACCAGGCCAGGCGCAGTCCGCCTGGAGACCGAAGATGGCGTCCTAGTGAGCAACTCTTGGAATATCGAGCATCTTCGTAAGTTCTACCCATGAGGCGTGGTTGCTGGGTCTCCCGGCAACCCCTTTTGTACAAGTCTTGCCGCTGAAGCATGTAATCCTTTGTACAAAGCCAGGCGCAGACCCTGTGCATAGTTGAATAAAGCTAAGTGTTTTGCAAATCTTGTTGATGTTCATGTTTACTTATGTGCATGTCTATCTAAGATATTGTATTACACTTATCTCTAGCAAGTGCTAACGAACCGCCAAGGTTCCATATCTCTATTTTCTCTTCTTTCTTTTTCTCAAAGGACAGAAGGTTCCCTCGCATGCAAGTTTGCCGGGGGGGAAAGGATGGTATGGATACCGACAGGCGACGTTCAATGTTGACATCTTGCCGGAAGAAGTACAAGCGGAAAAGCTAAGTTGCTAAGTTGCAGAAACTTTAAACAAATTTTTCTGTTTTTGTTATTCTCCTTGAACGATTTCAACTCTTGTATGGAAAACCTGCACGCGAAGGAACCATGTTGTGATTGGTTGCGCCCTTATCCTGTTTCGAGTCCGCTCAACAGTTTAGGTGGCTGCACTGAAAACACCAATGTCTCTGGCCGGTAGCGGCACCGCCAGCAGGCTGCTAAAGTCCCGCACCTAACGCTCGCGGCAAGGGTGCGCGCACCGGCAAGTTTCCGATCAAGCGTAGGGCGAATACATACAGAAAGAAATTAAACAAGGGGAATAGCATAGCATTCGTCCAGAACATAGCAAGTTATATTACGTCAATCTTGCCGCAATTCTAACATAAGATAAATTGTTCTTGGCATGGATGGCGGCGAGAAGTAAAGCAGCTAATCCCGCCGATCGCCTTCAACTCTCTTGACTTGGCTTACCCTGTCGACGATGGGCGCGACAAGTTCTTCTGCCGCCTTGAGATCTGCATCCTTCGGCAGGCGGTCAAGGTCGTTGGCGAGGTTGATGCCGGGGTTCCTGTTCACCACCTTGACAAGCACCTTGCGGAGGACAGCCTGGCAGAGCTTGCGTGATTCGCTGGCCAGATGGGTTGTTCGGTCAGACTGGAGCTGCTTCAGGGCGTAAATTATTCCATCGAAGAACATGGTCAGCTTGGCGCTTGGGGACACCCTGTCATCAGAAGAGTACCTGAAGCTTTGCAGGCCCATGGTGGACAATTGTGTGGCAAGCTTCTCCGCAACATCGACAAGCTTTTCAGTCAAGATTTGCACTCCTGACACATAGTCGTTGTGAGCGGCGGCAGCGCTCTTGAGCAGCTCCTGCTCATTTCGGAGATCTTTGACCAAGGCCTTCTCTCGAGCCCTGTTGCCCTCAAGAGTCTCCTCCAGCGTGGCCAGTTTCGTTTTCAGATCTTCGATGGAGTCAGTGGCTGAAGAGAGCTGTTTGGTCTTGTCGGATATGGTGACCTGCATCTCCATCAGGCTGTGGAGAGCTTTGTCTCTTTCAGCTTCGAGTGTTGAGATCTTCTTGCCGTGGTCCTCGAGATCTGCCTCCAGCTTCTTCACCCTCTCCTCCAGCAAGTTCTTGGCGGCCTCTGCAGCTCCGGCAGCATCGATGGCCTCCTTTAGCTTGCCGGCATGGTCTGTGGTCAGGGCCTCAAGTGTCTCCCTGTGCTTTTGCTCCAGACCCTGGGTCCGCTGCGCGACAAGCCTTTCAATCTCCTCGTCCTTGGCGCGGAGCTTGTCGGCAAGTGCCTTCTCGTGAGCGGTCAGGTCGTCATCATGAGCCTCAAGCCCGACACGGAGCTCTCTTAGGCGTGCTTCCTCTGTGGCGGCCTGTTGTTTGGCATCTTCCTATGCCTGCTCAACGTCGGACTGCTTCATGAGGAGCTCGTCCCACCTTCGGCTCAGTTGCTCTTGGCCCGCCCTCAACTCCTGAAAAGCTTCGGCAAACCAAGCCCGCATCTCCTCAATGCGTTTCTGGAGATCTGCTTCAACCTTGTCGACAACCGCGGCCCCGGAGTCTAGTTTCTCCTTCCGGGCGCGGTGGAGTGCTTGGAGCTTCTGGTAGTTGCCGCGCATGGCCTTGAGGAGCTTCTCTTGTTCAGATTTGCTGCTACTGGCGCTTGGTTCATCAACGACCTCGAGCCCAGCAGCGGCAATGGCGTCTTCATCAAAGACTTCCCCTTCAGTTGGCGCCCTAGTGCTTGCCGTGCCTGGGATGCTGACGAACAAGTTGTCGCCAATCTTGAGGTACTTGCTTGATGAGGGAGCTTCGGATGTTGATGGCTGTTCCTCAACAGCCACTTCCCCGGCAGCTGGGGGCTCTGTGTCCGGAGTAGCGCCTGGCGCTCCTCCGGCAGGGATGCCGTCAGTACGGTCACTAGCCTCCTCGCCGGCCCTCTCGGCGGATTCCTTGGCGGCCTCTTCCTGCGCAGCCCTGGCAGCTTCGGCGCTGGCATCCTTGGCGGCCTCGGCGGCAGCGTTCTTGGCGGCTTCGGCAGCTTCGACGGCAGCATTCTTGGCGGCCTCGTCAGCAGAAATCCTATCAGCCTCGGCGGCAGCATCCCTGGCGGTCTCTTCGATGACAACATCGACATCCATATGCTCCACCGAAGGAATGTCTGGGGGCCAAGAAAACAAATCAAGATGAGATTGAGATGGAAGTTCAAGAAGACAAAAAAGAAGCCAGAATAATGAGTACCTGCACCAGCATTGGTTGCCGGCGTGGAGCTGCCGGTGCCCGTGCTTGCCGGCTCTTCCTCGTCGCGGTAGAGCACGCTAGAGGAAGTCCTTGCCGGAGATCCGTCTCTGGGCGGTGTAGCTGACGGAGGCGGCACGACAGGAGCGGCCTCCGATGGTTCTCCTTGTCGTTGCTCTCCTCCTGCACGCCTGGTGATGTCAGCAGTGAAGATACACACCCCGGCACTTGCCAGCGGAAAGTGAGTAACGGACTCACGCTGGGGGCTGCGCCGGGGGCTATGTTGAGGGCTGCGTCGTGGGCTTGACTTCGGGCTGACGTTGATCGTCTCGGGCGCACCTGAGGTGCTTGCCGGCGGTTCATCACCCGTCGAGGTCCTTGCCCTCTTCGCTACCCTTTGTGCCAATGTTTCTGCATCATCTCTGCAGGAGCAAATCAAAGCAAAACAAATGAGATAAGAAAAACCACAAACTCAGAAAGTAAAGGACGCAGCAAGATCCTTACTCTTCTTCTTCTTATCCCGAGCTAAAGGCAGAGAGGTCGAAGTCGACTTCCGCCACGGGAGGAGGTGGAGGGGTGCTCCCAGGCCGCTTGGCTGCGGCGGGCGCGGGTTGCTGATGAGCCCCTTGCCGCTGCGTGGCCTTGCCGGCTGCCCCCTTGCCGGGGGCTCCACCGCTCGAGGAAGGCTGGTGGACTGCGGTGCCAGAGGCGGCTCTCCGAAGAACGCGCCTCTTCCTCACTTCAAGAGCTGGGGCCTCCTCGTGCAGCTCTTCCTCGGCTGTATCTTCGGCAGAAGGGCCCCCGGTAGATGCGCCACCCTGCTCTTTGGCAGTCTCGCCCTGCCCGGCAAGATTCTCGTCCGGCAGCGTTTCTCCTGCGCTGGTTTCCTCTTCCACGAAGCCGGCGATGCCGGCCTCCGCGGCAAGATTTGCCTCCTCCGCCCTGGTGGCGATGTACGCCAGCTCTTCATCAGTGGTGGCGCGGATGAGGTTTTCTTCTGCGCGGATGGCCTTCTCCGACAGATTATCAAAGAATTGTGCCTGCTCCTTGGACGGCTCGATCCAAGTCCCGTCAAGGCTGTGGGCGTCAAACGCCGGCATCATGGCAATGATTGAAGTCAAAGCGGAGTTGTTGCACAAAGGAACTATGCCTGCCAGCAGTTTGCACACCACATCACCCCTGAACAGTTTCTGGTAGAGGGCTGCGTGCTGCATAAACGTCAAGTTATGGTTCAGCCCAGGGCGCAGCCTCATGATGTCTGCCGCGTTCCGGAATTCCCAAGCTGGCCTCCCCTTGTTCTGCAGAGGGGCGATGCGCCGGCGAAGGAAATCGGCGCCTATCATCTCTATTGTGAGCCCGGCAGCTCTGAGGCGGTGAATCCTGGTAGTAGCGACTGTGAGCTTCTTATCGTAAGGATCGAGGGCACTCCAGTCGTTGCTGCACACTATCTTCATCTGCCGCGGCAAGCAGAAGGGCTGGAGTTTTGTCTCCTGAATCCAGCACCAATTGGCCCGCCATTCTTCCCACTTCTCGCGGTAGGCCCCCTCTGGGTAAACCTCCTTGGTTCCTGGCCGTGGAATCCAAGCGATGGAACCGGAAAGGGCCTCGCCCTTTTGGATGCGAGGAATAAAGTAATGGCGGAAAAGGGCGGTGCTAGGGACTACTCCGGCGAAGTTTTCGCAAAGGTGAGCGAAAACTGACATGCATGTCACAGCATTCGGCATGAAATCCAAAAGATGGAAGTCGTATGTGAGCATGATATTGTTGAAGAAATCAGAGAAAGGAGGACAGAGCCCGCAGTACAAGTAATCGGCAAAGAAGTGATACTTATTTGGGCCGCCTCTGGAAGAACCTAGACTCACGAGGTGGCGGGGTGCGCTGTCGTCTCCGCCGCCCACACGCACTGGTATCGATCCCTCAGGGTGGCCGCGTCGAGCGCCGGAGGGAAGACGACGTGCTCTTTCCGCATCTTCGCCAGCTTGCTCTCCGAGATAGCGGCGTCCACCTCCTTGCCCTTGCTTGCTTTGGGCGGCATGGCGGCTGTGGAGGCTGAGGCTGAGGACGGGGAGGGAGTGGAGGCGCGGATGGATGAGAGGGGCTCTGTTTTGACTCGAGGAAGAAGACGACGGCGGTTCCCAGATTGGAAAAGACAAGAGGTAAATGAGCGGCGCCTCTGCGGATTCCTTCTTATGGGGAGGACGCGAGGCCGACTCTTTATTAAAATAATATTGAAACGCTTCGCGAGCGCGCTGCTGTAACAGCCGCGCTGCGCACGTCCCCCACGTCCCGCATTCAATGGGCGTCGTGGGCGACGCAGTAAATGGAATGATTACGGTGGATAACTCCTGCCACGCGTGCCCGTGCACTGTTTGGGCCTGGCCCAACAACGCCTCGCACCCGTGTATGGCCCAGGCCCGGGGGCTCCTGTCGGTGCACTAAGGATTGGGTCCTTTAGTACCCCGTACTTGTGCACGGACAGTTGTAGCCACACCTGCGGTCAGGCCTGTCGGGGAACAACCGAATGCAAGTTCATAAAGTCAAGAAGGCATCCAAGACAAGGCAATAATCAGAAGGTAGAAGACCGAAGGCTGGAGCCCCGGCAAGATCTTGCCGGGATGGCTCACGGCCCCGGCAAGGCTCGCACCCGGCAAGCCTTCGCTGTCCTGTCATCGCTCCAGTGCGGTCATCAGCTTGTCATTTAGCTGTTATCCTCCTGGTAAAGTGTCAGGCGCTAGCGGTGGATGGGCTTAAGCGGTGTTGATGGGACGGCCCCTTTTCCCGTCCCCAAGAAGCTAAGGGACACCTCAACGGAGCATTAAATGTTCTTGTCCTAAACCGTCAGTGTTAGGTATGATAGCACTGTAGTTACCTTTACACCTCATGTATGCACTGTGCGCCACTGTTGGTGACCCCTTCGAACATATAAAAGGAGGCCCAAGGCGTAGCTACAGAGGGATCGGATCTTCTCTAGCCCATTCTGCATGAGTAGCGGCTGAGTACTGTAGCGCTCCCAGAACTTGAGCTAGAACACATCTAATACAACCAAGCTGGAGTAGGGTTTTACGCATCTTTGCGGCCCGAACCTGGGTAAAATTCCCGCGTGTTGATCATCAGATCTGCTCTCTGTACAAACCCTTCCCCTTGCCGAATCGTAAAGGGATCCTCGCGATCCCATAGGTGTCGTTTCTCCGACACTTAGGATTTCTGGTATCCTTGAATATGGCTTGGTGTGCCTTGGGCATCCCCAAGCTTAGGCTCTTGCCACTCCTTATTCCATAGTCCATCAAATTTTTACCCAAAACTTGAAAACTTCACAACACAAAACTCAACAGAAAACTCATGAGATCCGTTAGTATAAGAAAAATAAATCACCACTTTAGGTACTGTTGTGAACTCATTCTTTATTTAAATTGGTGTAATATCTACCGTATTCTAACTTCTCCATGGTTCATACCCCCCGATACAACCCATAGATACATCAAAATAAGCAAACAACACAAAGAAAAACAGAATCTGTCTAAAACAGAACAGTCTGTAGCAATCTATAGACTTCGAATACTTTTGTAACTCCAAAAATTCTGAAAAAATAGGAAAATTAGGGCAATTTGTATGTCAATCTTGTGTAAAAAATTCAGATCAAAATCACGTTCCAGTGAATTTACAAAATTCCTGGACTGAGAGCAAAAGTTTTTGTTTTTCAGCAAAATCAAATCAACAAACACCGTAGACCATCCCAAAGTCTTACTTGGCTCAAACACTAATTAAACAAGAAAACACCATTATTATAGAGGTAATAAGGTGTGCAGCACTCAAAAACAGAAGCAAAAACAAAAACATAAAAATAAAATTGGGTTGCCTCCCAATAAGCGCTATTGTTTAACGCCCCTAGCTAGGCATAACTCAATAGATCTAGGTATTGTCATCTTTGGTATGCAATCCATAAGTAGCTCTCATAATAGATTCATAAGGTAATTTTATTTTCTTTCTAGGAAAGTTCTCCATGCCTTTCCTTAATGGAAATTGGAATCTAATATTTCCTTCCTTCATATCAATAATTTCACCAATCGTTCTAAGGAAAGGTCTACCAAGAATAATAGGACATGTAGGATTGCAATCTATATCAAGAACAATGAAATCTACGGGCACATAATTCCTATTTGCAACAATAAGAACATCATTAATTCTTCCCATAGGTTTCTTAATGGTGGAATCCGCAAGATGCAAATTTAAAGAGCAATCATCAAATTCACGGAAACCTAGCACATCACATAAAGTTTTTGGAATCGTGGAAACGCTAGCACCCAAATCACATAAAGCATGGCACTCATAATCTTTAATTTTAATCTTAATAGTAGGTTCCCATTCATCATAAATCTTTCTAGGTATAGAAACTTCCAACTCAAGTTTTTCTTCAAAAGTTTTCATCATAGCATCCACGATATGTTTAGTAAAAGCTTTATTTTGATTATAAGCTTGAGGAGAATTCAACATGGATTGCAACAAGGAAACACAATCGATCAAAGAACAACTATCATTATTAAAGTCCTTGAAATCCAAAAGAGTGGGTTCATTGCTATCTAAAGTTTTGACCTCTTCAATCCCACTTTTAGCATTAAGATCTATAAATTCCGAATCATTGGGACGCCTTTTAACTAAAGTTCACTCATCTCTAGTCCCATCTTTATCAAGATTTACATTGGAAAACAAAGATTCAATAGGAGTCACATCAATCACTTTAAGATCTTCATCAATATTATCACGAGAACACACCTTTTCAAGCCGTTCACGCTTAGCACGTATTCTAGCGGTTCTTTCCTTACACTCATCAATAGAAATTCTCATAGCTTTTAAAGACTCATTAATATCATGCTTGGGTGGAATAGATCTAATTTTCAAAGAATCAATCTCAAGAGAAATTCTATCAACATTCCTAGCCAAATCATCAATCTTGAGCAACTTTTCTTCAATCATAGCATTGAAACCTTTTTGTGAGATAATAAATTCTTTAATATTATTCTCAAGATCAGAGGGCATCTTATTATAATTTCCATAAGAATTGCTGTAGGAATTACCATAATTATTAGAGGAATTACTAGGAAACGGCCTAGAATTGAAATTACCTCTATACGCGTTATTACCAAAATTGTTCCTACCAACAAAATTCACATCCATAGATTCATTATTATTTCCAATCAAAGTAGACAAAGGCATATCATTAGGATCAATAGGAGCACTCTTACTAGCAAACAATTTCATCAATTCATCCATCTTTTCACTCAAAGTATTAATCTCTTCAATAGCATGCACCTTTTTACTAGTAGGAGATCTTTCGGTATGCCATTGAGAGTAATTTGCCATAATATTATCCAGGAGTTTAGTAGCTTCTCCTAACGTGATTTCCATAAAGTACCACCCGCGGCGGAATCTAAGAGATTCCTAGAAGCAAAATTCAATCCCGCATAAAAAATTTGTATAATCATCCATAAACTCAAACCATGCGCGGGGCAATTTCTAATCATAAGTTTCATCCTCTCCCAAGATTGTGCAACATGCTCATGATCAAGTTGATTAAAATTCATTATATTGTTCCTAAGGGAGATGATCTTAGCGGGCGGAAAGTACTTGGAAATAAAAGCATCTTTACACTTATTCCATGAATCAATACTATTTTTAGGCAAAGATGAAAACCAAGTTTTAGCACGATCTCGTAGTGAGAACGGAAATAGCTTCAATTTAACAATATCATTATCCACATCTTTCTTCTTTTGCATATCACACAACTCAACGAAAGTATTTAGATGGGATGCGGCATCTTCACAAGGAAGGCCGGAAAATTGTTCTTTCATAACAAGATTAAGCAAAGCAGCATTGATTTCATAAGATTCCGCACTAGTGGCGGGAGCAATCGGAGTACTAATAAAATCATTATTATTAGTATTGGAAAAGTCACACAACTTGGTATTCTCTTGAGACATCGTGACAAAGCAAGCAATCTAGCACACAAGCAAACAAAAAGCAAACGAAAAGACGAACGGAAGAAGGGCGAATAAAAAGGCAAATCTTTTTGGAAAATCGTTTGAGAAGTGGGGGAGAGGAAAACGAGAGGCAAATGGCAACTAAAGTAAATGCAAGAGATGAGTTTGTGATGGGTACTTGGTAGGCTTGATGTAGATCTCCCGGGCAACGGCGCCAGAAATCCTTCTTGCTACTTCTCGAGTATGCGTTGGTTTTCCCTTGAAGAGGAAAGGGTGATGCAGCAAAGTAGATAAGTATTTCCCTCAGTTGTTGAGAACCAAGGTATCAATCCAGTAGGAGATACAGGGAAGTCCCCAATAGGTGTACTTACACAAATAATCAAACACTTGCACCCAACGCTATAAAGGGGTTGTCAATCCCTTCACTGTTACTTGCAAGGATGAGATCTGATAGAGATAGATAGATATGATAGATTGCTAGATCGGAAAGACTAAAAGTAAAAAGATTATGGCAAGATACTTTTGGTATTTTTGGTTTTAGATCTGAAAGTATAAGATGGAAAATAGACCCGGGGGCCATAGGTTTCACTAGAGGCTTCTCTCATAAAGGAAAATAACACGGTGGGTGAACAAATTACTGTCGAGCAATTGATAGAAAAGCGAATAATTATGAAGATATCCAAGGCAATGATTATGCATATAGGCATCACGTCCGTGTCAAGTAGACCGAAACGATTCTGCATCTACTACTATTACTCCACACATCGACCGACTCCTTCCTGCATCTAGAGTATTAAGTTCATGAAGAACAGAGTAACGCATTAGGTAAGATGACATGATGTAGAGGGATAAACTCAAGCAATATGATGAAAACCCCATCTTTTTATCCTCGATGGCAACAATACAATACGTGCCTCGCTACCCCTACTTTGTCACTGGGTGAGGACACCGCAAGATTGAACCCAAAACTAAGCACTTCTCCCATTGCAAGAATTACCAATCTAGTTGGCCAAACCAAACCAATAACTCGAAGAGACTTGCAAAGATATTAAATCATGCATATAAGAATTCAGAAAAGACTCAAATAATATTCATAGATAATCTGAACATAAACCCACAATTCATCGGATCTCAACAAACACACCGCAAAAGAGTATTACATCGGATAGATCTCCATGAAGATCATGAAGAACATGGTATTGAAGAGACAAGAGAGAGAAGAAGCCATCTAGCTACTAGCTATGGACCCGAAGGTCTTTGGAAAACTACTCACGCATCATTGGAGGGGCAATGGAGCTGATGTAGATGCCCTCCGTGATCGAATCCCCCTCTGGCAGATTACCGGAAAAGGCTCCAAGATTGGATCTCACAGGAACAGAGGCTTTCGGCGGTGGAAAAGTAATTTCGTGGCTCTTTTTTGGTATCCAAGGAATATTTGTGAATTTATAGGCCGAAGAATAGGCTTAGGGGGGCTGCCGTGGAGCCACAAGCCAGGGGGGCGCCCCCACCCCTAGGGCGCGCCCCTGTGGCTTGTCGCCACACGGCGGCTCCCCTGCCTTCATCTCCAAGTTTGGTGGGTTGCTTCTGGTCCAAGAAAAATTATTCCGAAGATTTTATTCCGTTTGGACTCCGTTTAATATTCCTTATCTGCAATACTCAAAAACAAGGAAAAAACAGAAACTGGCACTAGACTCTAGATTAATAGGTTAGTCCCAAAAATAATATAAAATAGCATAATAATGCATATAAAACATCCAAAACAGATAATATAATAGCATGGAACAATCAAAAATTATAGATACGTTGGAGACGTATCACCTATATACACATGATCATTGCCGTGAAAATCGCATAACTATCCGCTTTTCTATCAATTGCCCAACATTAATTTGTTACCCACCGTATGTTGCCTACATGAGAGATGCCCCTAGGGAAAATGATGCCCCCCGGGTCTATTCTCTTATATATGTACAAAAGCTATTATTTCCTTGCTGCCTTTATTTACTTTTTATTTTATTTACAAATATCTACAATTATCTACACAACTCATTTGCTTGCAAATAATGAGATTAAGGGGATTTACAACCCTCCTGCCCGCGTTGGGTGCAAGTTGTTTGTTCTTTTGTGTGCAGTCGATGAAGACGGTTGAGGATTGATATTCCTATTGGTTCGATAAACCTTGGTTTCATAACTGAGGGAAATACTTACCCACTTTGTGCTGCAATAACCCGTTCCTCTTCACGGAAAACCCAACGCAGACCACAAGTATTAGGAAGGATTTCTCGTGCCGTTGCCGGGGAATATCATCACCAACTATCAAGTAGCTTCTCACAAATTTTCATTCATTGGTTTATCTTTTTATTTTCTCTTCTATTTATCTTGCTTCATAAAAATTAAAAATACAAAAATATTTATCTTTGCTTGTTGCTAGTTTGCTTGTTTCGTCTCTAGTTTACTTGTCTTGCTTGTTACTTTGCTTGCCTTGTCACCATGTCTCAAGATACTACTAAGTTGTGTGATTTTTCAAATACTAATAATAATGATTTTATTAGTACTCCTATACCACCCACCGGTAGTGCTGAGGCTTTTGATATTAATGCGGCATTGCTTAATCTTGTCATGAAAGATCAGTTTTTGGGAAGTCCTAATGAGGATCCGGCTTCACATCTTAATACCTTTGTTGAATTATGTGATATGCAAAAGAAAAAGGATATGGATAATGACATTGTGAAATTAAAATTATTTCCTTTTTCACTTAGAGATAAAGCTAAGGCTTGGTTTTCATATTTACCTCGTAATAGTATTGGAACATGGGATAACTGTAAAGATGCTTTTATTGCCAAGTATTTTCCTCCTGCTAAGATTACTTCCCTTAGAAATCAAATAATTAATTTTAAATAGCAAGATCAAGAGCATGTTACACAATCTTGGGAGGGAATGAAATTGATGATAAGAAATTGCCCTACTCATGGCTTGAATTTGTGGATGATTATCCAAAACTTCTATGCGGGACTAAACTTTGTGTCTAGAAATCTTGTAGATTCTGCTGCAGGTGGTACCTTTATGGATGTGACCTTAGGAGAGGCCACAAAACTTCTGGACAACATCTTGATGAATTATTCTCAATGGCACACCGAGAGAGCTCCAACTGGTAAGAAGGTAAATTCTGTCGAAGAAATCGCTACTTTGAGTGAAAAAGTGGATTCTCTTATGAATATGGTTGCTATTAAAAATGCTCATGTTGATCCCAATGATATTCCCTTGTCTACTTTGATTGAGAAAAATAATGATGCTATTGATGTGAACTTTATCTCGCGAAATAATTTCAACAACAATGCTTATAGAGGAAATTTCAATTCTAGACCGTATCCGGTAATTCCTCTAACAACTATGGAAACTCTTATGGAAATTCTTCTACTAACTATAATAGGACGCCCTCTAATTTCGAGAATACAATTAAATAATTCATTAATTCTCAAAATATTTTCAACACTACGGTAGAAGAAAAATTGCATATGGTTGATGCTTTGGCTAAAAACGTGGATATAAATGCTCTTGATGTGGAAACTCTTAAAAGTAAAACTTTGCCACATAAGCATGATTTTAATGAGACTATAAAATCTATCCAAGTGTCTATCAATGAAAGTAAGGAGAGGACTGCTAAGTTGAAAGCTAAGCGAGAATTCTTAGAAAAAACTCTTCCACCCGGTTTTTACCGGAATCATGATGAAGATCATAAAATGATTGGCATTTATCCTATTGAATCTTTGTTTAGTTATCTGAATATAAATGATAAAAATACTGGAGTTGAACCAACTCTAGCTAAGGAGAGTCTAGTTTGCTTGGTGAGCGAGGATTCCAATGCTAAAACTGAAAAAGTGACTTTGGAGAGGTTAAAACTTTGTCTAGCGATGTGTCACCTATCTTGAATTACAAGGATTTTAATTATGAGAGCTGCTCTTTAGTAGAATGTATTTCCTTGTTGCAAACCATTATTAGCTCTCCCAATGCTTATGAACAAAACAAGATTTTTACCGAACATATAGTGGAAGTCATGATAAAAGCTTATGATGAGAAACTTGAGCTTGAAGTTTCTACTCCTAGAAAATTGCATGATGAGTGGGAACCTACTATTAAAATAAATATAAATAAATATGAATGCAATGCTTTGTGTGACCTTGGTGCTAGTGTTTCAACTATCCCTAAATCTCTTTGTGATGTGCTTGGTCTCACGAATATCGAAGAATGTTCCCTTTACTTGCATCTTGCGGATTCTACCATTAAAAAACCTCTAGGTAGAATTAATGATGTGCTCATTATTGCAATTAAAAGTTATGCGCATGTAGATTTTATTATGCTTGATATTGATTGCAATCCTTCTTGTCCCATAATACTTGGGAGGCCTTTCCTACGAACTATAGGTGCAATCATTGACATGAAAGAGGGAAACATAAGGTTCCAATTCCCATTAAAGAAATGGATGGAACACTTACCTAGAAAGAGAATTAAACCACCTTATGAATCAATCATAAGAGCTACTTATGGGTGGAGTGTCAAAGATGACAATACTTGAAACTATGCATTATGCCTAGCTAGGGGCATAAAACAATAGCGCTTGTTGGAGGCAACCCAATAGTTATCTTACTTTTTGCTTTTAATTTTGTTTTTTGGTGTGATGACATGATTATTGCCTCTGTAATGATTGTGTTTTTATGTTTTAATTAGTGTTTGTGCCAAGTAAAGCCTTTGGGATGACTTGCATGATAAGTAGAATCAATGCTGAAACATAGCAGAAACTTTTGACTCTAGTGCAACAATTTGAATTTCTTACTGGAGGGTGATAAAATCCTGAATTTTTTACAAAGTGTTGATATACAAATTCTTATGGTTTTCCTAAATTTTCAGAATTCTCATAGATACAAAAGTATGAGAATAATTTAGATTGTTACATATTGTTATGTTTTAGACATATTCTGATTTTGCTTGCATAGTTTGCTTGTTTTGATTATGCTATGGATTGTATCGGGGGGTATAAGCCATGGAGAAGTTGGAAAATAGTACCTATTATGCAATATTGAAATATGAATCAATTTATAACAGTACCTAAAGTATTTGATATGTCGCTTATACTAACGGATCTCACGAAGTTTTGTTGAGTTTTGTGTGATTGAAGTTTTCATGTTTTGGGTGTTATCGCGATGGACAAAGGAATAAGGAGTAGCAAGAGCCTAAGCTTGGGGATGCCCAAGGCATCCCAATGTAATATTCTAAGGAGGACTCAAGCATCTAAGCTTGGGGATTCCCCGGAAGGCATCCCCTCTTTCATCTCAATCCACCGGTATGTCACTTGAAGCTATATTTTTATTCGTCACATGATATGAGTTTTGCATGGAGCGTCGTTTGTTTTTGTTTGCTTTTACTTTCAGTTTGCCACAATCATTGTTTGCTGGACACACCCATCTAAGAGAGACACACCTTCATCATAATTTGTTAGAATACTCTATGTACTTCACTTATATCTTTTGAGCTTAGCAGTTGCTCTAGTACTTCACTTATATCTTTTTGAGCACGGTGGCGTGTAGATTTATAGAAATAATTTCACTCTCGCTCTTCACTTATATTTGTTTGAGAGTTAAAAAATAGTGATGGTAATTTGCATGGGTCATAAGACTAGTCTAAAAGTATTAGGTATTCAATGAGTGATAATCAAAACCATCATGTAGCACATATAGAGAAATTGTGGGTTAATGATATTGATGTGGTAATACGAAAAAGGTGTGAGTACATAATTGTTGAATCATAGAAGTATCCATATTAAGAGAGGTTAACTTTTTGTTCATCTAAAAATTAAAAAGGTGTGGTGATGATGTGTGAGCATTTCTATTCCTCGTTGAAATCCAAGTGTTGTTTCGGGTCGGAAGAGCGCGATGGTTAACTCCTACCAACCTCTTCCCTCGGGGCATGCGAGTAGTACTTTGATTTGTGATAAAACTAATAAAAGTTTGCAATAAGTATATGAGTTCTTTATGACTAATGTGAAACAATGGACATACGCAATCTCACCTCCTCATATTTGCTAGCCTCTTCGGTACCATGCATAGACCATTCTCACCTCGAGGATCGATGCAACTTTCGCCGATGCATCCAAACCCCGTGACATGATACGCTCTGTTGCACATAAGCCTCATTATATGTTTCTCAAAACATCCACCATACCTACCTATCATGGCATTTCCATAGCCATTCCGAGATATATTGCCATGCAAATTCCATCGTCACTTCACATGACTAGTTCGTTCATCATCATATTGCTTTGCATGATCATATAGAGCTGACATGGTATTTGTGGCAAAGCCACCGTTCATCATATTGTTGGTACATGTCACGCTAGATCATTGCACATCCTGGTACACTGCGAGAGGCATTCATATAGAGTCATACCTTCATATCAGTTCTTCATATTGAGTTGTAAGTAAATAAAAGTGTGATGATCATCATTGTTAGAGCATTGTCCCAGTGAGGAAAGGATGATGGAGACTATGATTCCCCCACAAGTCAGGATAAGACTCCGGACGAAAAATGAAATAAAAAATGGGGGAGGCCAAATGAGCCCACCATAATAATAAAAAATGAAATGAGAGAAAATGAAAGAAGGGACTTTGCTACTATCCTTTACCACACTTGTGCCTTGATGACCCACACGTATAGGGGATCAATCGTAGTCCTTTTGATAAGTAAGAGTGTCAAAACCAACAAGGAGCAGAAGGAAATGATAAGCAGTTTTCAGCAAGGTATTCTCTGCAAGTCCTGCGAGTAACAATAGTTGATAATTTTGTAGCAAGATAATTCGTAACAAGTGACAAGTACCAATAGTAACAAGTATGCAGCTAGATATCCCAATCCTTTTTATAGCAAAGAAAAGGCCTGAAGATGTTCTTATATTAAGCAAGAGCTCCGGAGGACACATGGGAATTCTGTTTAGTCATAATCATCATGCTGAGTTGATTCACGTTCTCTACTTTGATAATTTGATATGTGGGTGGACCGGTGCTAATGTGTTGTTCTTACTTGAACTAACATCCTACTTATGATTACCCCCTCTTGCAAGCATCCGCAACTACGAAAGAAGAATTAAGATAAATCTAACCATAACATGAAACGTGTGGATCCAAATCAGCCCCTTATGAAGCAATGCATAAACTGGGGTTTAAGTTTATGTCACTCTCGCAACCCATCATCTACTTGTTACTCCACAATGACTTCTCTTAGGCCCATAACATGGTGAAGTGTCATGTAGTCAACGTTCACATGACACAAATAAGAGAAGTAACAACATACATATCATCAAAATATCGAACGAATACCAACTTCACATGATTACTTAACAAGACTTCTCCCATGTCCTCAGGAACAATAGTAACTACTCACACCTCATCAACATGTTCAAGATCAGAGGTATAATAATGATAATTAAGGATCTGAACATAATATCTTTCACCAAGTAAGCCAACAAGCATAAACTACAAGATGTAATCAACACTACTAGTAACCCACCGGTACCAATCTGAGGTTTTGAGACAAAGATTGAATACAAGAGATGAACTAGGGTTGGAGATGAGATGGTGTTGGTGAAGAGGTTCATGAAGAATGGTCCTCCCACGAAGGGAGGAAGCGTTGGTGATGAAGATGGCTTCGATCTCCCCTCCCGGAGAGGAATTCCCCCGGCAGAATCTGACTACCGAAGGGCAAAAGTGCCTCTGCCCAGGTTTCCACCTCGAGGCGGCGGCGTTCCGTCCCGAAAAGTTCCTTATTAATTTTTCTAGGGTAAAACACCTCATATAGGAGAACATGTAACGCCCAAGATGCGATCCTATCCTTATTTTGGCTCGAGGGCCTCGATAGGGATAGAAGCGCATATCGTCGTTTCGCAAGAATGGATATCATTACAAGTACATGTAAAGAAGAGATGAGTATATGGAATTGGCTTACACTCGCCACAAGCTAAATCAAGATCACATCAATATAACAACATATACAATCATCATATAGAAGAGCAGGGTCCGACTACGGACGAAATCAAACGATAAAATGACATCCATCCTTGCTATCCCAGGCTTCCGGCCTGGAACCCATCCTATGATCAATGAAGAAGAAGAAGAACTCCAAATCGAACAAGCATCGCGCTCACATCAAATCATCGCATTACCTGTACCTGCAACTGTTGTTGTAGTAATCTGTGAGCCACAGGGACTCAGCAATCTCGTTTCCAAGGGTATCAAGACTATTAAAGCTTAGTGGGTGAGGTATGGTTAAGTGGTGAGGCTGCAACAAGCACTAAGCATTTATTTGAGTGGCTAACTTACGAGTACAAGAATAAAGGGGGATGATCGTCGCATAAACGGACGTGAACTAGTAATGATCTCTAAGAGATCCTGAACACCTACTTACGAACAAACATAACCCCATCGTGTTCTCTCTCGGTTCAGAAATCATGAGAAGAGACAGTCATGGTTACGTAGACGGTTGGTGTATTTTATTTGAGTTTACTTCAAGTTTGCTATGGCCGGGTGCTAAACAAAGTTTCCAAGTTGCCACGTAACCGCGGGCATGGCTTTCCGAAAGATTTAACCCTGCAGGGGTGCTCCAACTCATCCATCACAAACTAACCACACGCCGCGGTAATAACCTCGACCATGAATCACGTGATTTCCTAGGCAATTCCATTGGAAAACCGCAACCTCGAGATAGCCCGAAGTATTCTCCGAATTCCTCGCGCAAGACATTCGAGAAAGGTAAAACAAATCCAGCAAGGCCGTCTGGCGTACCGACAAAACCCGATAGGAGTCGCGTATCTCATTCTCAGGGTACGACCGGATGAGCAAGACGTCGGGTTGGCTGAGACCCCGGGTTTCCAGTGGGCACCGGACATCGCTCGGTTTGGACCAACACTCATGAGGAGCACTGGCCCGGGTTGTTGATTAAGTATCCTCGGGTTAATTACTCCCTATGCAGGTTTATTAGTTATTAGGCAAATTTAGTACCAAAGTTGGGCCTTGCCAGAAGAGTTTTAATCTAAAACGAATGGTCAAGGGGGTCCCCATGACAACCCCGAGCATGTTAGGAGCGCAAAATATGGAACATAACACCGGTACACAAGTAACTAGGGCGGCAAAAGTGGAACAAAACACCGAGCATAAGAAGCCTTCCACCTTTTACCAAGTATATATGTGCATTAAATTAAATAGCAATAATATTGTGATATAACAAAATAATCAAGTTGGCACATGGAACCAATTGCACCCGCAACTAGCAACGCTATAAGAAGGGCCGAGCAAGCGGTAACATAGCCAAACAATGTTTGCTGGGATGTGGAGGGATTAGAGGCTTTTCATGGCATTTTGGGAGGCTTGACAAACAAGTGCTAGGTAGCGAGACAAGCGATAGAAACGAGACATCTAGCATGGCAATGATAGTAATGGTATCCAGGGAAATGGTCATCTTGCATGAGATCCCGCTTGGAAGAAGAACGAATCCATGAAGAAGACAAGCCAACGTAGTCGAACGAATCCTCACACTCCGAACGCTTTCGGAACTCTATCGAGAAGAAGCAATCCAAAAACAACAATCAACACATGATAGACACCACAACATATGCATGACATGATGCGCAAACAAACATGATGCATGTCCGGTTTAATTATGCAAGGCATGGCAATCACAACAAACAAATACTACACATTAAGTGAAGCTCAATATGCAACGAGTTGCATATTAACAAAACTCCACATTCGAATTATTTAGTTCACTCTCGTTAGGTACACGACAATATTAGATGTTGTTAAACATGGAAAGAGGTGAAGCATAATGAAACTACACTATCTAGGCATCTTAAATGAGGTCGGAAACAACTTATAGTATTTCCAAAGCGACCTCATATGCAAATTATGAATTTGGTCCAGATCTGAACTAACCATGTTTTATATTTATTAAACAGGGAAATAAAGTGCACAATGCGATTCTACTCGTCATTCTAGTCGATTTACATATATAGATCATATAAAACGGAGCTACGGCCTAAAAGATATGACCATCACAAGATAATATGCCATGAATGTAAAATGCATGCAAACATCAAACATAAACCTCTCAAATCATGGATTCAACAAGATATTATGATACTACATGAGATTCTAAGCAAGTTTTATATAGGACATGCTCAAAACGGAGTTACGGTTCAACCACAACAACCAACACAAGTTTTATTTGAAATCTGCCCAAAACAGCAAGATAGCATATTACACACATAAAAATTACAAGCTATAAGATTCTAAAATGCACAAAGTAAGCATGGGGCAGTATAATATAACACACACTTCATTTCATCTTCACATTTCACACTCAAAAGAGTCATGGATCACATGGTAGGAAGCTCACAACATGGCAATAAAATATAGCAGATTAGGACTTGGTGAAAATAACAGTTTTTAGCATAGCAGATTTTTATGGAGGCATATTGGCAGAAGTAAAACTATATGCTACAAGTCATATATTGGCATGAAACTTAACATCATGGTAGAGGAAATGATGCACTACAATACATACCATGGTGACAGGGTCTAGTTATGCATAGAAACGTGGCTAGCATCATCACAACATGGCATTATGAAGAAAACAGATTCTCAGACTTGGTGAAAATTAGAGTAGACATGTACAGCAGTTTTTAACAGGTTGACAAGTTAGACAAAGAATATAACTATGATGCAAATCCTATACATGGCATCAAAAGACACAACCTGGTAGACAACAACATGCTTAACAAAAGACTCCTTGGGAGCAACCACAAAAGTCTCCTAGATCAATAGCAAATCACATGGCAACATGGCAACAAAATAACAGTTTTTAGACTTAGAAATATCTTAGACCCCTCAAAACAGCAACATATTTATCACATGATGGCAACAAGAAAATAGCACCTAAACATGGACTACCATGGCAAACAAAAACACCAGGGGCTAGTGCACATGTCAAAGGGCATATCGCATATTTACATCTAATACAAAAGGTGCATGGATTAATTACTATGATGCTCGCAAAATGGAACTTATCGTTAACAGATTACATTTTTAACGTGATAGCCACTTTAGAGCAACAAATAAATATGCTAATGATGCTCTACCTAGCAACCAGAGGCATGGCATCAAAGTACACATATAATAGGGCACATCTCATGAAGAAACCACATGCAAAAGACCTACGGGTGAGATGCAACCATCCGCGCAAAATCGAATAAAATAACAGATTCGCAACTAACGATGAGATGCACTTTTGCAACACAATTTACAGCATCTAGATGAACCCTAATGCATATGCCAATGATGCAATCATGTAGAGCTCGAAGAGTAGATCATTTAACATATATATTTCATCTCCATCCGATGCACGGTTAGCTAACTATAGTTCACACAAAATGCAATCATGATAATATTTTGACAGATGGGGACTTGGTGAAAATTACACCTCGGGGTCGAATCGGGATGGCGCGGTGCGGGACGGGCGGATCCAGGCGTTTGGTCCGCGGAACAGGGCCGTCCGGGGATGGCGCGGTGCAGATCCAGCGACGGCTTCTCCGGCGAGGTGGCCCTATGCCGACGAGGTCGAGGACGGCCGGGGACGGCCGGAAGCGGCAGATCCGGGGCAGGGCGGTTGAATCTAGCCAGGACGACGGCGGATCCGGCGGGGCCGAGGCGGGGGCGACGGGATCCGGCGACAGGGCGGCCAGGGCCCAACCGGCGGCGCAGGCAAGGCAGCTCCGGGCGGCCTTGCGATGCGCGGCGGCGCACCATGGCCATGCAGGGCAGCGCGGCCTCGGGCGCAGGGCACGACAGCAAAGGGAGGCGCGGCGGCGGCGCACTCCGGTGGAGGAGCGGCGAGGCGGCGGTCGGTGGCGGGGAGGCTCGGGCGTGGGAGCTAGGCAGCGCTAGGGTGTGGGAGGCGGGCGGCTCGGGCCCGGGCGGGCCCACGATGGGCCTGGCAGGCCGGCGGCGGCGGGGAAGCCAGGGGGCGCGGTGAGGCCACGTGGCGGCACAGGAGTGGCCAAGGGCGGCGGCTCGGCGGCGCTGGGGCTGCTGGCGGCGACAAGTGGCGCTACGGGAGCGAGCTGGCGGCGCGGATCCCGAGGAAGGAGAGAGACGGGCTCGAAATGGCAGGGGAGGGTTGCTTTTATAGTAGGGGAGGCTAGGGTTAGCTCTATTGGGGCTTTTTGGAGTCGTTCGATTGCGATCGGATGGCTCCGGCCGGGTGGGTGGTGTAGGTGGACTAGGTGGCTGTGTAGAGTGGCCATGGGCTGAGATGAGAGGGAGATTTGAGGCCCGTGACAGATTTTTAAAACACCGAAAAACGTCCGATCATTTAACCGATGACGGTGACACTATAGTTGAACGTTGGGGGATCAAACGGCCTCTGATTGCGACGAAATTTGGCAGGCGGTCTACCTACAACAAAACAAGACCGCACGCCAAGTTTTGTCCCAATCTAAGAATATTTTATATCCACTCTTGAAAACAATATTTGCAATGCCGCGGGCGCGTGCGTGTGTGGTTGGCCTCGAAACGGTCGTCGACACGAATGGAGAGAACTGCAACTACGAACGGATGCAAGTTTTTGAAAACGAGTGACGATGCCATGCAGATGATGCGAATGATGCGATGATGAATGCGACCACCGTACGGACCACACGACGAGAATGGAAATAAAAGGGGAATCTTCTGGAGCATCGGTCCCGGGCTGTTACAACTCTCCTCCACTAACAAGAGATCTTGACCCGAGATCTTAGAATGAGAAGAGGAAGAGGAAGAGGAAAGGAAGAGGTTAAACTTAGTTGCTTCTTTGACAAACGAGTGAAACCAACGAAACTTGAAGGTTGGAAGGAGATGAAGAATGACATGAGGAACAACAAGAATTCACAAGAAATTTGGGCAAAACTTCAGTAGACAAGAGAGACAAAACTTGATAAGATGAAAGAACTTGAGAACATGGCACCACACTCCGGTTAGATGGATAAGCGAGGAAAGATCGTGATCTTTGACAAAACGATATGATGGATCGAAGAGAGAAACATTACAATGCCTCCGGAACAAAAGAATAGGAACTAGATCTTGGAGAGAAGAGAACAAATAAGAAAATGACAACTTCTACCACAATTGAATTAGAAAAACATCGTTACAAGGAAGGATTGAACAGAGTTGTTGGAAATTCAACAACGAAAAGAATAGCTTGTTATGGGCTTATGGAAAACATCTCAAAATAAAGAGGTGACAACCGGCCACAAAATGAAACAATTGATTGGTTGGGAACAACAAGATATGCAAAATTTCTTTTAAAAAGAGGATATATTAAGAACTTGAATCATTGATAAACACCATGATAGCAAGAATCCTTAGGAAGGACTTTAGGTGAAATCCATTCCAAGATAACTCCAAGAAAGAAAAAGATGGGTTTAAATACTTCATTCTTGACAAATTCTCCTCGAGACTCCTCATGAATCAAGAATGCTATAACACCATCTCAAAGATAAGGGAGAATGACTCGCACCTTGAAATGCAAGATAAAGAATACTTAAGAAACTACCACAAGAATCTTGAAGAACACTAGAGAATGAAAGAAATCTTTGATGAACCACCATGTAGAGCCTCCATGAAGAACTCCAGATAGAAAATGATAATAGAAAACAAATGAAGGTTGAAAAGAACAAGAGTTGAAGTCGTGCAAAGATTAAGATGGAACTTCGTGAAGAGATACTTGAGACAACTTGGAACTCCGGACGAAACGAAGAGCACTTGGGATAAGCAATTGATATCATGACCAACCTCCGGAAGAAGGATTGAAATCACCTTGATAAACAAGAATAAGAATTATGTTATGCTTATCCTTCATCAAGTTAAATTGATGACAACAACAGATTATGCATACTACTTATTCTTCTTTAAAAGATTGGGGAATATCATGAACAAGAAGAATTCTTGAACGAACCACCGGAATAATTGAGATACGAACGAAGAGACAACAATTGAGAATAATTTGAGAATGAAAACTGAAAGCTGAGAACGAAGAATTCTTATGAAATGATGGCCTTCGGAGGATCGAGAATGAAAACAACTATGAAAATGCTCCGGATAGATAAGGAAGAAATTACTCATGATCGAAAAGAATTTAAGAAGATCACCACAAGATGAGATGACAAATCTTCAAAAGAACGGAGAAAGATTTAAGAGAAACTCTCGTTCGGTCTTCAATGCTGAGAATGATGGCGAGAAACAACACCAAGAATTAATGAGACACTCCGGAAGAATGAATACGGAAAGGTTGAACCAATGATGAAAATGATTTAGCAGCGATCTTTGAGAAGGAATATGACTGATGAGTTCATTCTTACGTCATATTGACAAGCACTTGAGGACATCTCCGAAAAAGATTAGAAGAGCCAGTTAAGATCCAGGGGAAAAACCTCCGGGTTATGAGCCCAAAACACCGTTGAAACGATTGCTTAGAAAGAGAGATTGCATTGGTACAAATTAAGAACTTGATGATATGAGAGCCTTGAAATAATTTAAGAGGATTTGAATGGAAATGAAAGTCTTCTGAGATATCTTGTCACTCCGGATAGAATAGAGAGATGAATAAGCAAGAGAGGCTTGGATAAGAATTCCAACACGGGAAAGCATTTAGAGAATGAAAAGGATATGATGAGCACCGAAAGCTTGAATTGAATCCACCGGGAAAGAAAGCAATAACAAAGAATGATGAACTATGAATCACTTGAGCCTCTCCACAATGAATCACCAGATACCATATGGAAGAAAAGACAGCGGAATCATGACATGGAAAGAAATGCACTTGGATGATAAATTACTCATTGAAGAAAAGGGCGGGAGGGTGGGGAAAACAAAGGCAACTTAAGACTGATGAAAAGGACTCCGGAACGAAATATGATGATAGATCTTGCAATTATTGGAAAGGGTTGAATCATCTTGAAGACAAGCACTCCAGATGGAAAAGACTTGACATGACAATTGATTGAGAAAAAGGATTAGCATTCCCATAGAAATATGAGAACACCGCTTAGGAAAGATATGAAAGCATCACTTGACATCGAAGCAACTCGAATTACCATACTCCAACAAAACAAAAGATGGGGCTTGAGGATTAAGCCGGAAACAAATACATAACCCATTTGCATTTGTTGGAAGGATAATCCTAGGTAACTACTTGAATTACCACCTGAGAACTTCTGAAATCTTTCTGGTTATGCAATCTGGTCCAACGGATACACGGATAAATTACTGAATAAAACACTCAACGCCTAGCAATAATACTACCCATTGTGTATCACATCCGTCAACACAAAACCAGAGAAACCTCAAAAACTCATCTACCTCAGACCCTCGTAATCACAATGATACTAAAGATGGTAGTACATGTGATCCCGCTCCCCAGTACTGGGTGCCATCACACTCTTCGCACCACGAATAGTATTGAAGCAATTTCGAACATCCACGTCCTGAGATACTAAGGAAACTGAACGATAGCGATGTGTCAAGAACCCCTTGGAGCTCAACTCCTCGGGTCCAATCCATACGTATGGGAGGCACCAAGAACAGAGTTCCGGTCACATCGACATCATAGAGGTTCCAAAATACCCGCGTGATCCTAAAAAAAATTGAGTGAGAAGAGGGGTAGAATTAAAATTCCTACGTCAGGATTCCTCACCAGAGCATAGAAGAGGAGTAAAAAGAATCCTACTCTCCGATATATAACTAGACTCAAAATAGTTTTTCACTAGACTCGACTCGGCCAAGTTCGATCAATTAAGGGGGCTCCTAGGTCGGTACAGGCTCTGATACCAACTTGTAACGCCCAAGATGCGATCCTATCCTTATTTTGGCTCGAGGGCCTCGACAGGGATAGAAGCGCATCTCGTCGTTTCGTAAGAATGGATATCATTACAAGTACATGTAAAGAAGAGATGAGTATATGGAATTGGCTTACACTCGCCACAAGCTAAATCAAGATCACATCAATATAACAACATATACAATCATCATACAGAAGAGCAGGGTCCGACTACGGATGAAATCAAACGATAAAATGACATCCATCCTTGCTATCCCAGGCTGCCGGCCTGGAACCCATCCTATGATCAATGAAGGAGAAGAAGAACTCCAAATAAAACAAGCATCGCGCACACAACAAATCATCGCATTACCTGTACCTGCAACTGTTGTTGTAGTAATCTGTGAGCTACAGGGACTCAGCAATCTCATTTCCAAGGGTATCAAGATTATTAAAGCTTAATGGGTGAGGTATGGTTAAGTGGTGAGGCTGCAACAAGCACTAAGCATTTATTTGAGTGGCTAACTTACGAGTACAAGAATAAAGGGGGATGATCGTCGCATAAACGGACGTGAACGAGTAATGATCTCTAAGAGATCCTGAACACCTACTTACGAACAAACATAACCCCACCGTGTTCTCTCTCGGTTCAGAAATCACGAGAAGAGACAGTCACGATTACGCACACGGTTGGTGTATTTTATTTGAGTTTACTTCAAGTTTGCTATGACCGGGTGCTAAACAAAGTTTCCAAGTTGCCACATAACCGCGGGCATGGCTTTCCGAAAGATTTAACCCTACAGGGGTGCTCCAACTCATCCATCACAAACTAACCACACGTCGAGGTAATAACCTTGACCATGAATCCCTTGATTTCCTAGGCAATTCTATTGGAAAACCGCAACCTCGAGATAGCCCGAAGTATTCTCGGAATTCCTCGCGCAAGACATTCGAGAAAGGTGTGACGCCCCCATTCTTGTCCGTACGCTAATCATGCACACAATGCGTACGTCCAAGATTAAGGACTCACTGATTGATACCACAACACAACAAAAGACACAAATATAAAGGTCATACAGCTCCATATTACAAGCCAGGGGCCTCAAGGGCTCGAATACAAAGCTCGACATAAACACAAATCAGCGGAAGCAAATATATCTGAGTACAGACATAAGTTAGACAAGTTTTTCCTTAAGAAGGCTAGCACAAACATAAGCAACAGATCGAAAGAGGCGAGGCCTCCTGCCTGGGAACCTCCTAACTGCTCCTGGACGTCGGAGAAGTCTACGTCATAGTAAGCGCCATCCTGCTGGTAGGGGCCTCCGTCGGGGTAGTAGTAGTCGACATCTCCAGCGTACTCCAACTCCTGGGCTCCATCAACTGAACGCAGCAACGTATCGAGGGGGAAAAGAGAAAGGCATAGCAGCGTGAGTACTCATCCAAAGTACTCGCAAGACTTACATCAGAACTATGCTAGATATGCATCATTATCAAGGGGTGGGATTTTATCTGGACTGACTGCAGAAAGCAAGAATAGGGAGAAGGCCTAGTCCTAACGAAGACTGGCATCTTCAACATCTTGCAGTATTAGAAGAGTGCAGATTGGTATCTCATATATAGTCATATTGTTGTAGCAATTTTATTAAGTAATCACGCCCAGAGATCCTTCCTCGACTCCCTGCGAGGAAGCAATCCCGGAGCCACAATTCATTTCAAATTTCAAATTACAATTATAGTTGTATAAGGTCAAGGTACAATTCAAAGTCGTCCTGTTACCGTGGACACGGCTATTCGAATAGATTAATCATCCCTGCAGGGGTGCACCACATATCCCAACACGCCTGAGTCACCTCCGGCCGGACACACTTTCCTGGGTCATGCCCGGCCTCGGGATATCAGCACGTTGTCGCCCCACCTAGACTCAATGAAGAGGCCAGCAAGGCCATCCGGCGTACCGACAAAACCCGATAGGAGCCGCGTATCTCGTTCTCAGGGTACGACCGGATGAGCAAGATGTCGGGTTGGCTAAGACCCCGGGTTTCCAGGGGGCGCCAGACATCGCTCGGTTTGGACCAACACTCATGAGGAGCACTGGCCCGGGTTGTTGATTAAGTATCCTCGGGTTAATTACTCCCTATGCAGGTTTATTAGTTATTAGGCAAATGTAGTACCAAAGTTGGGCCTTGCCAGAAGAGTTTTAATCTAAAACGAATGGTCAAGGGGGTCCCCATAACAACCCCGAGCATGTTAGGAGCGCAAAATATGGAACATAACACCGGTACACAAGTAACTAGGGCGGCAAAAGTGGAACAAAACACCGAGCATAAGAAGCCTTCCACCTTTTACCAAGTATATATGTGCATTAAATTAAATAGCAATAATATTGTGATATAACAAAATAACCAAGTTGGCACATGGAACCAATTGCACCTGCAACTAGCAATGCTATAAGAAGGGCCGAGCAAGCGGTAACATAGCCAAACAATGTTTGCTGGGATGTGGAGGGATTAGAGGCTTTTCATGGAATTTTGGGAGGCTTGACAAACAAGTGCTAGGTAGCGAGACAAGCGATAGAAACGAGACATCTAGCATGGCAATGATAGTAATGGTATCCAGGGAAATGGTCATCTTGCCTGAGATCCCGCTTGGAACAAGAACGAATCCATGAAGAAGACGAGCCAACGTAGTCGAACGAATCCTCACACTCCGAACGCTTTCGGAACTCTATCGAGAAGAAGCAATCCGAAAACAACAATCAACACATGATAGACACCACAACATATGCATGACATGATGCGCAATCAGACATGATGCATGTCCGGTTTAATTATGCAAGGCATGGCAATCACAACAAACAAATACTACACATTAAGTGAAGCTCAATATGCAACGAGTTGCATATTGGCAAAACTCCACATTCGAATTATTTAGTTCACTCTCATTAGGTACACGACAATATTCGATGTTGTTAAATATGGCAAGAGGTGAAGCACAATGAAACTACGCTATCTAGGCATCTTAAATGAGGTCAGAAACAACTTATAGTATTTCCGAAGCGACCTCATATGCAAATTATGAATTTGGTCTAGATCTGAACTAACCATGTTTTATATTTATTAAACAAGGAAATAAAGTGCACAATGCGATTCTACTCGTCATTCTAGTCGATTTTTACATATATAGATCATATAAAACGTGGCTACGGCCTAAAAGATATGACCATCACAAGATAATATGCCATGAATGCAAAATGCATGCAAACATCAACCATAAACTCTCAAATCATGGAATCAACAATATATTATGAAACTACATGAGATTCTAAGCAAGTTTCATATAGGACATGCTCAAAACGGAGTTACGGTTCAACCACAACAACCAACACAAGTTTTATTTGAAATCTGCCCAAAACAGCAACATAGCATATTGCACACATAAAAATTACAAGCTATAAGATTCTAAAATGCACAAAATAAGCATGGGGCAGTAGAATATAACACACACTTTATTTCATCTTCACATTTTACACTCAAAAGAGTCATGGATCACATGCTAGGAAGCTCACAACATGGCAATAAAATATAGCAGATTAGGACTTGGTGAAAATAACAGTTTTTAGCATAGCAGATTTTTATGGAGGCATATTGGCAGAAGTAAAACTATATGATACAAGTCATATATTGGCATGAAACTTAACATCATGGTAGAGGACATGATGCACTACAATACATACCATGGTGACAGGGTCTAGTTATGCATAGAAACGTGGCTAGCATCATCACAACATGGCATTATGAAGAAAACATATTCTCAGACTTAGTGAAAATTAGAGTAGACATGTGCAGCAGTTTTTAACAGGTTGACAAGTTAGACAAAGAATATAACTATGATGCAAATCCTATACATGGCATCAAAAGACACAACCTGGTAGACAACAACATGCTTAACAAAAGACTCCTAGGGAGCAACCACAAAAGACTCTTAGATCAATAGCAAATCACATGGTAACATGGCAACAAAATAACAGTTTTCAGACTTAGAAATATCTTAGATCCCTCAAAACAGCAACATATTTATCACATGATGGCAACAAGAAAATAGCACCTAAACATGGATTATCATGGCAAACAAAAACACCAAGGGCTAGTACACATGTCAAAGGGCATATCTCATGTTTACAACTAATACAAAAGGTGCATGGATTAATTACTATGATGCTCGCAAAATGGAACTTATTGTTAACAGATTACAGTTTTAACGCGATAGCCACTTTAGAGAAACAAATAAATATGCTAATGATGTTCTACCTAGAAACCAGAGGCATGGCATCAAAGTACACATATAATAGGGAACATCTCATAAACAAACCACATGCAAAAGACCTACGGGTGAGATGCAACCATCCGCGCAAAATCGAATAAAATAACAGATTCGCAACTAACGATGAGATGCACTTTTGCAACACAATTTATAGCATATAGATGAACCCTAATGCATTTGCCAATGATGCAATCATGTAGAGCTCAAAGAGTAGATCATTTTACATATATATTTCATCTCCATCCGATGCACGGTTAGCTAACTATAGTCCACACAAAATGCAATCATGATAATATTTTGACAGATGGGGACTTAGTGAAAATTACACCTCGGGGTCGAATCGGGATGGCCCGGTGCGGGACGGGCGGATCCAGGCGTTTGGTCCGCGGAACAGGGCCTTCCGGGGATGGCGCGGTGCAGATCCGGTGGCGGCTTCTCCAGCGAGGTGGCCCGACGCCGACGAGGTCGAGGATGGCCGGGGACGGCCGGAGGCGGCGGATCCGGGGCAGGGCGGCCGGATCTAGCCAGGGCGGCGGCGGATCCGGCGGGGCCGAGGCGGGGGCTGAGATGAGAGGGAGATTTGAGGCCCGTGGTAGATTTTTAAAACACCGAAAAACGTCCGATCATTTAACCGATGACGGCGACGCTACAGTTGAACATTGGGGGATCAAACAGCCTCTGATTGCGACGAAATTTGGCAGGCGGTCTACCTACAAAAAAACAAGACCGCACGCCAAGTTTCGTCCTAATCTGAGAATATTTTATATCCACACTTGAAAACAATATTTGCAATGCCGCGGGGCGCGTGCGTGTGTGTTTGGCCACGATACGGTCGTCGACACGAACGGAGAGAACTGCAACGACGAACAGATGAAAGTTTTCGAAAACGAGTGACGATGCCATGCAGATGATGCGAATGATGTGATGATGAATGCGACCACCGAACGGACCAGACGACGAGAATGGAAATAAAAGGGGAATCTTCTGGTGCGTCGGTCCCGGGCTGTTACACAACAGGTGGCCCACAAGCCATCAGGGCGCACCCCTAGGGGGGCGCGTGTCGGTGCACTAGTACAGGGGTACCCAGTGCCCCTGACTTATGCATAGACGGTAGTAGCTGAACCCCTCAATGTTCATGCAAACCCGAAGAATGATCAAGACCAGACTCCAACAAGCCCGACGCGGTAGCCCAAGCCTGGACTGCAACGCGCCAAACACGTCACCGGCGCTTGCCGGGGACCAAGACATGTGAACCTTCCTGAAGACCCGGCAAGCCATCCCCCGGCAGGCACGAGTTGGTCGGCCACCGCTCCACCGCATCGCTACGCCAGTCACTTGTCGATGTGGTGTCGAACCCTCAAGTGGCTAATCAGTTCTTACTAAACACTTGGTGACACATCGGGAGGCAAGTTGTACTTAGTTGACACCCGCCCTGCAGCGTGTCAAGACCATAAGCAACGACCGGCCAAGCGGTGGTAAAAGCTTTCCGGGGATGCACCCGCGAGCGCCACCTAGGCTGGTAATCATGGTATTTTGTCCTAACTGCCAGAGTTAGGTATGATAGCTCTGCTAAGCTATCCAATCGATAGATAATGACTGTTTTACCATTGTGGTAACCCCTTGCACTATAAAAAGATGCCCAAGGCTACCTAGCTCGGGATTCGCACCCCCGAACACTTGTACTCTCCTAGAAGCTCTTTCCCCGAAGGCAACCCTTGCCGGGATAGAGCGCGAGGCACAACTTGTGTTCTTCCAATCAAATCCACCAAAAAACATAGTACGGTTTTACGCTTAGCAGCGGCCCGAACCTGGGTAAAAATGCCTATGTCCTGATCGTCGCGCCGTCTCAAGCTCTCCGCTCTTCGTGCAACGTGACCCCCTGATACGTCTCCAACGTATCTATAATTTTTGATTGTTCCATGCTATTATATTATCTGTTTTGGATGTTTTATATGCATTAATATGCTATTTTATATTATTTTTGGGCCTAACCTATTAATCTAAAGCCTAGTGCCAGTTTCTGTTTTTTCCTTGTTTTTGAGTATTGCAGATAAAGAATATTAAACGGAGTCCAAAGAGAATAAAATCTCCGGAAAGATTTTTCTTGGACCAGAAGAAAGCCAACAGACTTGGAGATGAAGGCAGGAGATCTGCCGTGGCGTCACAAGCCACTAGGGCGCGCCTTAGGGGGGGGTGCCCCCCTGGCTTGTGGCCCCACGGCTGCCCTCCTAACCCTATTCTTCGGCCTATAAATTCCCAAATATTCCCTGGATACCAAAAAGGGCCACGAAAATACTTTTCTGCCGCCAGAAGCCTCTGTCCCGTGAGATCCAATCTTGGAGCCTTTTCCGGTAATCTGCCGGAGGGGGATTCGATCATGGAGGGCATCTACATCAACTCCATTGCCCCTCCGATGATGCGTGAGTAGTTTACCACAGACCTTCGGGTCCATAGCTAGTAGCTAGATGGCTTCTTCTCTCTCTTTGCTCTTCAATACCATGTTCTCCATGATCTTCATGGAGATCTATCCGATGTAATACTCTTTTGCGGTGTGTTTGTCGAGATCCGATGAATTGTGGGTTTATGTTCAGATTATCTATGAATGTTATTTGAGGCTTTTCTGAATTCTTATATGCATGATTTCATATCTTTGCAAGTCTCTTCGAGTTATTGGTTTGGTTTGGCCAACTAGATTGGTAATTCTTGCAATGGGAGAAGTGCTTAGTTTTGGGTTCAATCTTGCGGTGTCCTCACCCAGTGACAAAGTAGGGGTAGCGAGGCACGTATTGTATTGTTGCCATCGTGGATGAAAAGATGGGGTTTTCATCATATTGCTTGAGTTTATCCCTCTACATCATGTCATCTTACCTAATGCGTTACTCTGTTCTTCATGAACTTAATACTCTAGATGCAGGCAGGAGTCGGTCGATGTGTGGAGTAATAGTAGTAGATGCAGAATCGTTTCGGTCTACTTGACACGGACGTGATGCCTATATGCATAATCATTGCCTTGGATATCTTCATAATTATTTGCTTTTCTATCAATTGCTCGACAGTAATTTGTTCACCCACCGTATTATTTTCCTTCATGAGAGAAGCCTCTAGTGAAACCTATGGCCCCCGGGTCTATTTTCCATCTTATACTTTCAGATCTAAAACCAAAAATACCAAAAATATCTTGCTGCATTATTTTTACTTTTGTTTTACTTTCCGATCTAGCAATCTATCATACCTATCTCTATCAGATCTCATCCTTGCAAGTAACCATGAAGGGATTGACAACCCCTTTATAGTGTTGGGCGCAAGAGTTTAATTATTTGTGTAGGTACATCTATTGGGGTCTTGCTTGTATCTCCTACTGGATTGATACCTTGGTTCTCAACAACTGAGGGAAATACTTATCTACTTTGCTGCATCACCCTTTCCTCTTCAAGGGAAAACCAATGCATGCTCAAGAAGTAGCAAGAAGGATTTCTCGCGCCATTACCGGGGAGATCTACATCAAGCCTACCAAGTACCCATCACAAACTCATCTCTTGTATTTACTTTATTTGTCATTTGCCTCTCGTTTTCCTCTCCCCCACTTCTAAAACGATTTTCAGAAGATACCAAAAAGATTTGCCTTTTTATTCGCCCTTCTTCCGTTCGTCTTTTCGTTTGCTTTTCGTTTGTTTGTGTGCTAGATCGCTTAAAATCATGGCTAGCCTTGCTACTATCGCTAGTACTCCCGAGAATGAAGTTCTTAATTTTAAGCAAAGGGAGGGAGAAAACTTAAAAGATGCTTGGTATAGAACTTGCAATGCTCAAAATAGATCTACTCGTAAGCAATCTACTACCGTTCTCCTTCGCAATTTTTATGTGGGTGTCTCTCCTTGGAATAGATATATTTTGGATACCATTACGGGAGGAAATTTCTTGGGTAGCCATACCTTTGATTCTTATAATGCTATGACAAATTTGGTAGGCTCACCCCCTCTCATGGTTAATGAAACAATCTTAACTTTGGAACATGTGATGCGAAGGCTTGATATTATTGAAAACAAAGTTGCTACTATTGAGCTCATTGAAAACTTGGATAAAAAGATTCATAATCATATTACTCAATATGGATCTAAGGTAGGAGTTACTCTAAAAAACCTAAGGGAAAAAGAACCCATAGTTAATGAAAAATTGGATCAAGATTCCTCTAGAATCGGAAAGCTAGAGAACATTATTACTAACTTGGGTTCCGCTTTTGCCTCTGTTCAAACCACTCCAAATTTTTCTCCTTCTAAGACTGCCAAGTTTGTTTATGTTCCCAAAAATAAGGGTGAATCCTCTAGAAAAGGGGATGAAGATCTTAAGATGATAAGTGTTCATCCTAGCTTTATCAATGTTGTTAGGGAACCTACTACTACAAGTGAATTTCTTGACTTCTTAGCTAGGAGTATGATCATTGATAAAACCAAAGAATCTCCTAGGGTTTATAAGTGTGCAATTGAGGAGTTGCATACCAAATATGACAATACCTAGATCTATTGCGTTATGCCTAGCTAGGGGCGTTAAACAATAGCGCTTGTTGGGAGGCAACCCAATTTTATTTTTATGCTTTTGTTTTTGCTTCTGTTTTTGAGTGCTGCACACATTATTACCTCTTTATTAATGGTGTTTTCTTGTTTTAATTAGTGTTTGAGCCAAGTATGACCTTTGGGATGGTCTACGGTGTTTGTTGATTTGATTTTGCTGAAAAACAGAAACTTTTTCTCTCAGTCCAGGAATTTTGTAAATTCACTGGAACGTGATTTTGATCTGAAATTTTTACACAAGATTGATATACAAATTTCCCTGATTTTCCTATTTTTTCAGAATTTTTGGAGTTACATAAGTATTCGAAGTCTATAGATTGCTACAGACTGTTCTGTTTTTGACAGATTCTGTTTTCTTTGTGTTGTTTGCTTATTTTGATGTATCTATGGGTTGTATCGGGGGGTATGAACCATGGAGAAGTTAGAATACAGTAGATATTACACCAATATAAATAAATAATGAGTTCACAACAGTACCTAAAGTGGTGATTTATTTTTCTTATACTAACGGATCTCATGAGTTTTCTGTTGAGTTTTGTGTTGTGAAGTTTTCAAGTTTTGGGTAAAGATTTGATGGACTATGGAATAAGGAGTGAGAAGAGCCTAAGCTTGGGGATGCCCAAGGAACCCCAAGCCATATTCAAGGATACCAAAAAGCCTAAGCTTGGGGATGCCCCGGAAGGCATCCCCTCTTTCGTCTTCAATCCATCGGTAAATTTACTTGAGGCTATATTTTTATTCACCACATGATATGTGTTTTGCTTGGAGCGTCTTGTATGATATGAGTCTTTGCTTTTTTTAGTTTGCCACAATCATCCTTGCTGCACACATCTTTTTGAGAGAGACACGCTGAATCGTGAATTTATTAGAATACTCTATGTGCTTCACTTATATCTTTTGAGCTAGGCAATGTTGCTCTAGTGCTTCACTTATATCTTTTTAGAGCACGGTGGTGTTATATTTTATAGAAATTATTGAACTCTCGTACTCCACTTATATTATGTTGAGAGTCTTTAAAACAGCATGGTAATTTGTTTAGGTTATGAATTTAGTCCTAATATAATAGGCATCCAAGAGGGATATAATAAAAACTTTCATATAGAGTGCATTGGATACTATGAGAAGTTTGATTCTTTGCATATAGTTTTGAGATATGAAGATGGTAATATGAGAGTCATGCTAGTGAGTAATTGTGAATTGGAAGAAATACTTGTGTTAAAGTTTGTGATTCCCGTAGCATGCACGTATGGTGAACCGTTATGTAACGAAGTCGGAGCATGATTTGTTTAATGATTGTCAACCTTTGTGTGAGGGTCGGGAGCACGCGATGGTTAACTCCTACCAACATCTCCCCTAGGAGCATGCATCTAATGCTTTGTTTGATGACTAATAGACTTTTGCAATAAGTATGTGAGTTCTTTATGACTAATGTTGAGTCCATGGATTATACGCACTCTCACCCTTCCACCTTTGCTAGCCTCTCTAGTACCGCGCAACTTTCGCCGGTGCACCAAACCCACCTTCCTCAAAACAGCCACCAAATATTTTCCTCAAAACAGCCACCATACCTACCTATTATGGCATTTCCATAGCCATTCCGAGATATATTGCCATGCAACTTCCACCGTTCAGTTTTTCATGACATGCATCATCACTTCCATATTGCATATAGAGTCATATTTTGTTCTAGGTATCAAGTTGTAATTTTTCTTTTGAGTTATAAGTAAATAAAAGTGTGATGATTTTCATTATTAGAGCATTGTCCCGTGTGAGAAAAGGATGATGGAAGCTATGACTCCCTCACAAGTTGGGATGAGTATCCGGACTTTACAAATAATAAAAGAGGCCAGCGAAGCCCAAATAAAAAAAATAAAAGAGGCCAAAGATGCCCACCAAAAAAATGAGAGAAAGAGGGAAGGGACAATTGCTACTATCTTTTTCCACACTTGTGCTTCAAAGTAGCACCGTGATCTTCATGATAGAGAGTCTCCTATTTTGCCACTTTCATATAACTAGTTGAATTTTTCATCTTTTGCACAACCACTTAGTTTTCTTTTTGAGATTTCATACACTTATAGCTCTAGTGCATTTGTTGCATGGCAATCCCTACTCAGTCACATCGATATCTATTGATGGGCATCTCCATAGACCGTTGATACGCCTAGTTGATGTGAGACTATCTTCTCCTTTTTCCTTGCAACCTCCACCATATTATATTCCACCTATAGTAGTGCTATATCCATGGCTCACGCTCATGTATTGCGTGAGAGTTGAAAAGGTTTGAGAACATAAAAAGTGTCAAACAATTGCTTGGCTTGTCATTGGGGTTGTGCATGATTTAGATACTTTGTGTGGGGAAGATGGAGCATAGCCAGACCATATGATTTTGTAGGGATAACTTTCTAAGGCCATGTTATTTCGAAAGGACGCGATTGCCTTGCTAGTGTGCTTGACGTATTACTATTTTTATGTCAATATTAGACTTTTGTTTTGAGTCTTATGGATCTGAATATTCATGCCACAATAAAGAATATTACATGGATAAATATGTTAGGTAGCATTCCACATCAAAAATTCTATTTTTATCAGTTACCTACTCGAGGATGAGCAGGAATTAAGCTTGGGGATGCTTGATACGTCTCCAACATATCTATAATTTTTGATTGTTCCATGCTATTATATTATCTGTTTTGGATGTTTTATATGCATTAATATGTTATTTTATATTATTTTTGGGACTAACCTATTAATCTAGAGCCTAGTGCCAGTTTCTGTTTTTTCCTTGTTATTGAGTATTGCAGATAAGGAATATTAAACGGAGTCCAAACGGAATAAAATCTCCGGAAAGATTTTTCTTGGACCAGAAGAAAGCCAACAGACATGGAGATGAAGGCAGGAGATCTGCCATGGCGTCACAAGCCACTAGGGCGCGCCCTAGGGGGGCGCGCCCTCTAGCTTGTGGCCCCACGACAACCCTCCTAACCCTATTCTTCGGCCTATAAATTCCCAAATATTCCCTGGATACCAAAAAGGGCCACGAAAATACTTTTCCGCCGCCGGATGCCTCTGTTCCCGTGAGATCAAATCTTGGAGCCTTTTCCGGTAATCTGCCGGAGGGGCATTCGATCACGGAGGGCATCTACATCAACTCCATTGCCCCTCCGATGATGCGTGAGTAGTTTACCAAAGACCTTCGGGTCCATAGCTAGTAGCTAGATGGCTTCTTCTCTCTCTTTGCTCTTCAATACCATGTTCTCCATGATCTTCATGGAGATCTATCCGATGTAATACTCTTTTGCGGTGTGTTTGTCGAGATCTGATGAATTGTGGGTTTATGTTCAGATTATCTATGAATATTATTTGAGTCTTTTCTGAATTCTTATATGCATGATTTCATATCTTTGCAAGACTCTTCGAGTTATTGGTTTGGTTTGGCCAACTAGATTGGTAAATCTTGCAATGGGAGAAGTGCTTAGTTTTGGGTTCAATCTTGCGGTGTCCTCACCCAGTGACAAAGTAGGGGTAGCAAGGCACGTATTGTATTGTTGCCATCGAGGATAAAAAGATGGGGTTTTCATCATATTGCTTGAGTTTATCCCTCTACATCATGTCATCTTACCTAATGCGTTACTCTGTTCTTCATGAACTTAATACTCTAGATGCAGGCAGGAGTCGGTCGATGTGTGGAGTAATAGTAGTAGATGCAGAATCGTTTCGGTCTACTTGACACGGACGTGATGCCTATATGCATAATCATTGCCTTGGATATCTTCATAATTATTTTCTTTTCTATCAATTGCTCGACAGTAATTTGTTCACCCACCGTATTATTTTCCTTCATGAGAGAAGCCTCTAGTGAAACCTATGGCCCCCGGGTCTATTTTCCATCTTATAGTTTCAGATATAAAACCAAAAATACCAAAAATATCTTGCTGCATTATTTTTACTATTGTTTTACTTTCCGATCTAGCAATCTATCATACCTATCTCTATCAGATCTCATCCTTGCAAGTAACCGTGAAGGGATTGACAACCCCTTTATAGCGTTGGGTGCAAGAGTTTGATTATTTGTGTAGGTACATCTATTGGGGTCTTGCTTGTATCTCCTACTAGATTGATACCTTGGTTCTCAACAACTGAGGGAAATACTTATCTACTTTGCTGCATCACCCTTTCCTCTTCAAGGGAAAACCAACGCATGCTCAAGAAGTAGCACCACCCTTGCCGAACCACAAAGGGGCCTCTGGCCCCATAGGTGATCATGAGCATCCGTGCCCCGACATCTTTGGCGCGCCAGGTAGGGGGCGTGCATCATTTGCGCAAACCCGAGTTCGTGAACGGCGAATCGATCTTCATCATCATCTTCTTCAACAATGGCTCCCAAGAAGAAATCCGGCGCGGCCACGCATCCCTCCTCTTTGAAGGCTCCCTCACACGCGGCCGCCGGCGCCATAGACACTACGGTGGCTGCGGGCGAGGCGGGCATTGTGGACGACGCGGTCGGCACAGGCGGCGCCCCCGTCCAGTCCTTCACGGCCGGAGATGGAGCAGGAGGCACCGAAGAGGAGCAACTACAACAACAACTTGGTGAGGTCGGCCCCGACGCCATGGGCGAGGGAAACGACCATTCGTCACCTCCCCGACGTGCGAATGGCCGCGGCCGCCTCGGCGGCGCCCGGTCAGGTGCGAGTCGTGACCCTCCGGCCGCACCTGTCGCCGGGGAAACTACTAGGCATGCACCTCGTGCGGAGCGAGACAGAGCGCCGAGCGGAGCCGCAGCCCCGCAGGTTCGCCCCCCTGCACGCCAGACAGCTCCGACGAGTGGCACCCGGCGTCAAGAATGCGGCGACGTTTCTCTTGGCCCTACCAGGAGTCGAGCGACGTCGCGGTCCGCCTCTTACGCCATGCCGAGCACCGCAAAGGAAGCCATGGCGTGAGTCCAGATGCTGCTCAACTTCATGCCAACAGCTGATAAGATGGACGAATGGAGAGCCACCATTCAGAGTTTGATTTCTTTCATTGAAGCCAACAAGCCCCAGCATGCAGGGCCGTCGCGACGTACGCGAACAGCAGCAGCAGCCCGGGCCGGCGAGCGCGTCGAAGGGGCCACCCCAACTGTGCAGTCCCCTCCACGACAACAATCCCAGAGGCAGTCGCAGCAAGCCTCACATGCTGATGAGCATGACGAGGCGTCCATAGTCTCGTCTGGCCCACGCGACCACCGGGATCAACGGCGTGTCCTTGAAGACCAGCGGAAAGAAGACGCGCGCATCACCATCGAGCGACGCCGGGAAGCGCACCGTCAATCCGACAAGCGCAACGGTCCAGACGTCGGCGACCCCGCGCCCAGTGTTGGCGGGTACCTTCCCTACGAGGTTGGTTGCCATGCCTTCACTAGCGAGCTGCGACGGGTCCGCTGGCCGTCGACCCGAGCTTTCAAACCTGATATGCCTGAGAAATATGACAGGAAGCTGAACCCGGAAGAGTTCTTCGGCATATAAAAGATAGCTGTTCAAGCTGCGGGAGGAAGAGATTAAAAGGTGCTCGCCAACTATTTCCCTTTGGCGCTTAAGCCAAACGTGAGATCGTGGCTGATGCATCTGCTGGAAAATTCAATTTCGTCATGGGCTGACCTATGCAACGAGTTCGTTGGCGCCTTCACCGGTGGTCATCAAGAACCAGGCCAGCCCAGCGATCTCCAAGTCCTCTCGCAAAAGGAGGGAGAAACCTTGAGGAAGTATATCCAGAGATTCAGCCGAGTGCACCGCAACATCCCTGAGATCCATCCCGCAGCGGTGATTGCCGTGTTCCATTCGAACGTGCGCAACAGGAGGATGCGAGCCAAGATGAATGTCAAGCTCCCCAAGACTGTTAATGAGATTTACACCTTGGCGTATAAATGTGCTCGAGCTGAAGAAGGAAGGCGACTTCTCGGGGAGGAGGCGAACGTCAAAATGGACTCCGATGACGACGACGACGCCCCCGACCCAAAGGGAAGAAGCAGGAAGCGCAACAAGAAGCGCAAGGGAAAAGCAGTATTGGCTGTTGAGAGCTCCGGAGACCTCAGTGCAGGCAAGAAGGCGAAAGCCAAAACCCTCGGCAAGGGAGCTGCCACATGTGCTGATTGCCGGGAGGCTGTTGTCGCTGAGAAGACCGGGAAGTCCGACGGGCCGTACTGCGAAATCCACCGCACCAAGGGCCATGATCTCCAAGAATGCCGACAGGTCGAGCAACTTGTTGAGAAGCAGAGGGCCGAGTACAAGAAGCGTGACAAAGAAAAAGGCCAGGACGATGCTACCGGGAAAGGCCGTGGCAGCAGAGGAGGTTGCAACGGTAAAACCCCGCAACAAAAGGAAAAACCCGCCAGAGTCCGAGAGAAGAAGGAAACAGACGATATGAGTGAGGATGAGGATTCCAACGACAGGGAGTTTCAGAAAGCAATCGAAGCCATGTGCATTGACGGGGGTGCATCCTTGCATTCCTCTCACCGCCAGCTCAAGCAGTGGGCACGCAAGGACAATGTTGTGGAACGAACTGCAGAATCTAAGAAGCCACTCAAATGGTCCCGCATGCCTATCATCTTTGACGAAAAGGATCATCCCGACCGTACCACTATGGTCGGGTGTCTGCCATTGTTGGTTTCTCCGACAATCCGCAACCTCAAGGTGTCCAAGATGTTAGTTGACGGCGGGGCGGGATTGAACTTAATCTCCCCTAAAGTGGCTGAGAAACTGCAGATCCTCGATGAAGAGTTCGAGGCTACGGGTACATTCCAAGGAATCAACCCCGGCAGGAGCCGACCCAAGGGAAAGATCACTCTGCCTGTGACATTTGGCGGGGAACTGAACTTCCGGACAGAGAGGATAGTGTTCGACGTCACTGAGATCCCGCTGCCTTACAACGGAATCCTCGGTCGCCCAGCTCTAGCAAAGTTCATGGCGGCATCTCACTATGCCTACAATACCTTGAAGATGCCAGGACCCATTGGGGTCATTTCCATCCCATCCGACAAGAAGAACGCAGTTATCTGCATGGACCAGATGTATCGTGACGCGGTAGCAGCTGAAGCCACAGGAATCCTAGCTCCCGCCAAGGACACAGAGAAATTGAAGAAGGCTAGCAGGAACACCGGCAAGGACTACGGGAAGCGCGCCTCTTCGGAGTGCGCCGCACCCGATGATGACCTGCCGGGGAGTTTCGCTAGCAAGAAGACCAAGGCCACCTATCCTGAGATGAAGAAAATCCTAGCAAGGCTGGACGGCACTGGTGGCATGTTCACCATCAGTGCTACCCTTACTGAAAAATAGGAAAGCGCGCTCGTTACCTTCCTGCGGGAGAATGTCGATGTGTTTGCCTGGCAACCATCTGACATCCCTGGTGTTCCCAGGGAGGTAATTGAGCACCACCTTGATGTCTATCCTCATGCCCGGCCCATCAAGCAAAAGGTTAGGAAGTAGGCCCTGGAGCGGCAGCAGTTCATTGCAGAGGAAATCAAGAAGCTTGAAGCAGCTGGTTTGGTCAGAGGGGTGCTGCATCCAACTTGGCTGGCAAACCCGGTGGTGGTACGTAAGGCAAATGGGAAATGGAGGCTTTGCATAGACTTCACTGGCTTGAACAAAGCTTGCCCGAAGGACCCTTTCCCCTTGCCGCGCATAGATCAGATTGTTGATTCCACCTCCGGATGTGACTTGCTCTCCTTTTTGGATGCCTACTCCGGATACCACCAGATATTTATGACTAATGAAGATGAGGAGAAGACCGCATTCATAACTCCCTGTGGCACGTACTGTATTGTGCGTATGCCCTTCGGGTTAAAGAGTGCTGGTTCAACCTTTGTCAGAGCTGTTCAGATTGGTTTTGGACCTCAGCTGCACAGAAATGTGGAAGCCTACATGGATGACATCGTGGTCAAGACCAAGGATGAAGCCACTCTCATACAAGATCTGGAAGAAATTTTTGCGAACTTGCGCAAAATCAACCTGAAGCTCAACCCTGAAAAGTGTGTGTTCGGTGTCCCATCCGGCAAGATGCTTGGGTTCTTTGTATCTCAGCGAGGAATAGAAGCCAATCCCAACAAGATCAAGGCGATTGAACAGATATAGGCACCCAAGACTATCAAGGATATCAGGCGCTTGACCGGATGTGTTGCCGCGTTGAGTAGGTTCATCTCCAAGTCTGCTGAGCGCGCCTTGCCGTTCTTCAAGATCTTGAAGAAGGCCGGCCCAATGAAGTGGACACCAGAGGGAGATGCATCGCTGCAAGACCTAAAGAATTACCTATCCTCTGCTCCCACCTTGGTCGCTCCTAAACCGCAAGAGCCGTTACTGCTATATTTATGTTGGCGTTCTGGGAATGGGGGTACCCAGACTTGCTTGCCTGCGGCCCAGGGCGTGGCCCACTTCGACGGCCTGGTATGGCCCGGTGCAGGATCGCTCAAGAACAAGGCCCTCGTGAGAGCCCCGCGCTCAAAAGGGGGATGGCGCCAAGACCCTCGGAGGGAAGAAGGCCTCCCCAGGCCCCCTCCTGAGCGACGGAGATCTCTATGCAATACTCGGCCTCGGGAGGTCAAGGATGACGCAAGCCGGGCCAGGCAGGCACCAGCGCGCGCAGAGGAGACAGTTTCCTCTTCGGTGCAAAGGAGGCAAAGACTTACGCAGGTTCCCGAGGCATCCCACCAAAGGTTTTCATTCCGGTGTAACGAGACCAAGACCACAAGCCCCACAGGAAGGACGTCATCGCCGAGCCCACCTCTGCATCACCACTGGCTACTTTGCAGGCAAAGACCACCTTTCGTCAGGATAAGGTGTACTCCTTGTCCCCCTTCGAGTTTGGTCGTTGTTGGATCCCTTCCCGCCATTGCGATAAGGGAGGAGGACCCAGGTCACTATAAATAGAGGCTAGGCTGCTCCGTAGAGGAGGACAGATCCAATATCACCCGAGCACCCTCACGAGGCTACTCACCACTATACTAGTTCATCCACAAACCTCCTAAGGAGGCAATCCACCAAAAGCAGGAGTAGGGTTTTACGCTTCGCGGCGGCCCGAACCTGGGTAAATCCTCGTGTGCTAGTTTTCTTCCCCGTGATTGAGTGAGTTCGTCGGGTTAGGCAGTCGAGCTGTGAGCTTGAGGTTGAAGCTGGTGGGGATCTTCGCACATGCCCCTGGGTTCGAAGCTCTTTGGGTTTTGCGGAGCCCGAAATCCGACATTTGGCGTGCCAGGTAGGGTGCGTGTCGGAGTCTTCTGCAAGCTTTGCTTCTTCTCCGCTCCGGCGTTTCGATGGCCGACGCCCGACAAGCTTCCTTCGGCCCCGGTGGATCCGCTTTCACCAACCTCGCCGCTACCACCCAAGACACACGCCCTGGCAGCTCGGTGTTGGGCGGTCGTTACCAGGCCACTAGCGTCGTCTCCACCGCCGTCGCTGCTCGTGCCGGCCAGGCGCGCGGCGGGCGTGCGGCGCCCACGGGACCGACATCACCCTGTACCCACGTGGGAGACCTCAACGTGCATGACGCGTTGCTGATGGCGAGTGAGCTGCTTCGCCATCGCCCGACGCACGGGGGCTTCGATGCCTGGGCCGACCACATCGCCGAGTTGGTCATCGTCGCGAGGAGGGCCTGGGTTCCACACCCCGCTTCTCGACCCCCGACACTGGGCACCGGGGGCTGGCTCGCCATACTGTTCACCTCATCGGCAGACAGCGTGCCTGCCCCATGCCCGGGCGAGCCCGAGCAAGGCCCGCCACACGCCGTGCTCCTTCTCCTCCACATCCCGGTGACCGGCTTTGGGGCGCCGTCCGGCCCCACCGGTGGTGCCTTCAAAGGAGGTGATGGCGCGCTCCGCGCGCGCCTCAACGCGCGCACTCATATCCCGGTGGATCATCAACAGCCTGGGTCATCCCGGCACGAGCGCGCCAACCAGCGCAGGGATCAGGCGGCTCAGGCTTCTGGGCAGGCAGGTAACCATAACGGAGGCGCGACGGATAACCAGGGAGGCAACCCACGTCAAGACACGCGCGACCAACCTCGCGGCGACGGCAGAGGTAAGCAGCTTCGGGCGGAAGCTCGACACAGGAGGGTCTGTGGGCCGCGCACCCAGGGTGGCGTCGCCTTGCCGCCCAGGGAGGCTGCCCATGTGGCGCGCGGAGACGATTCAGGAGGAAGCCAAGGCCTTTACACAGAGGCCTATGTTTCGAGGTGTGTCGTACCTGCGGATGGTGCCGTGGATCACGCGCCCCCCGCGGGTGCCAGCATCCTCCCGGAGTAGTGAGATGTCCCGGACGTCCTCTCCAAGCCGGTCCTGGGGGCTTCCACTGAGGGGGCACCGGGCCAGGTTGTTGCAAGCAAGGGGGCGTCTCGGGATGCACGGGGGCGTGGCACAGCCGCCGCCCTCGTGAGCAAGCAGCACACAGTCGAACCCTCTGGGTCGCAGGGGCTACCGCCTAGGGGAATCGGCAAGATACGAGCAGCGCGGGCCACGCACGGCAACAGGGGCGCCCGCATGGCCCTCAGGAGGCAGGGCCTCGCGAGGTCCTCGGGCCGTGGCCTGGCCAGTGCCCCGACGCCTCACGAGGCGGCTTCACCGACACAACACCCCCATGGCTTCCCTGGGTGCATTGTGCTCATGTTTGGGCCATGGGAGCGCAATCCCGTGGCTACGCGGGGAACAATGCACTCAGGTTTGTGCTGTAGGGGCGCGCAACCGTGCAGAAATGCGCGGGATGGCTCTTGACTGAGTTGGGAGCACCTAGGCCATGCGCCTGGGGGCTTGCCCAGCTATCTTCGGTCGTGACACTCTCACATAATAATGAGTGGGTTGTATACGCCCGGAGCCCCCCGAGGACGTGGAGGGGTTCCATCCCACGCCCAAGTGGAAGCCCTATGCTCCTTGCTGGGGGAAGACGAAGACGAAGACTAGCCTAGGTGCCGGATGCGGCTATTGCTTGTTCCTTTTTATATTCGAATTGCCACTTTTTGAAATGAAACTCGAAAGTTTTGTGACTCTGTTTTAAAAAAAAGGGTGGGAATTTTCTCTCTCTGCTATTCCTTTTTCTAGTCTTGAAATCTCATTTTCTGAATCGACACCTGCCGGTCTCCCCCTCACGCGTCCCGCGAGCGGGGGCGGCACGGGCATGGTGTGCACACCTTGCCAAGGCCCTGGCACCTTGGTCCTCATGTGGTGCCTCAGGCCAAGCCGGCAAGGGCTTGTTGTCGGATTTCGGGCTCCGCAAAACCCTAAGAAGTTCGAACCCAGGGGCGTGTGCGAAAATCCCCAACAACTTTACCCCCCTCCAAGCTCACAACGCGATAACCCCCCTCGACGGCGAGGAAGAAGATGGCACACGAGAGTTTACCCAGGTTCGGACCGCTGTGAAGCGTAAAACCCTACTCCTGGTTTTGGTGGATTGCCTCACAAGGAGGTTCGTGGATGAACTAGTATAGTGGAGAGTTGCTTGCGAGTGTGCTCTGTGTCTCCGTGGATCCACGTCCACCGACCAGCCTAGCCTCTATTTATAGCAGCCCGGGTCCTCTTCCCTTATCGCAATGGCAGGAAGGGATCCCACAACGGCCAAATTCAAAAGGGGAAAGGAAGTACATCCTATCCCGACGAAAGGCGGTCTTCGCCTGCAAAGCGGTCGGTGGTGATTCAGAGGTGGGCTTGGCGATGGCGTCTGTTCTGCGGGGCTCGGGGTCTTGGTCTTGTTGCACCAGAAGGGAAACCTTTGGGGGGCGCTTTGGGAACCTGCGCTCGTCCTCGTCTGCTTTGCACCAAAGAGGAAACTGTCCCCTCTGGCGCGCTGGCGCCCGCCTGGCCTGGCTGGCGTCACCCTTGACCTCCTGAGGCCTAGCATTGCATAGAGATCTCTGTCGCTCGGGAGGAGGCCTGGGGAGGCCTAATCCCCTGCGGGTCTTGGCGATGTCTCCCTCGCGAGCTCGGGGTCTCACGAGGGCCTTGTGTTGAGTGAGGCCGTGCTGGACCATACTCGGTCATCGAGGTGGGCCACGCCCTGGTCCGCAGGCAGGCAAGTGGGTACCCCGGTATCCAGAACGCTGACAGTTGCCCCCTGGCCCGAGGTGCGCTCGATCTAGCTTCTGGGTGAAGCCACGGAGGATGGCCCAAAGCGCCGTGGGCCCCAACCGCCTGCGGGCCCAACTTGACGCGTGGCGCACAATGAGACGTGGGCGTCTCGGCTCCCCGAAGATGTCGGGAATTGCTCTGAGTCGAGCCGACGCGAGGCCTGCGCACCTCCTCGGCCATCATTGCTCTTCATTGAATGCGGCTGACCCCTTGTGTCCTCCCCCTCCTCGGGCCACGCGGATGTGACCCGAATGGAGCAGAGGAAGCGACGTGAGGCAGGGTAGCACGCCGATCGAGTCCGGCATGTGTCGCTCGAGGTGCATGGCGACTCCACTCCCCACGACGCCCCGTGGGCAGCGGTTGTGCCAATAAACCCGCCCCGCCCGGGGGATCTTGCCATCTTGACACGCCATCTCGCTTCTCTTCCTTCCAAGTTATCGTCCTTGTCCTCCTCCTTCCCTTTGCTCCTCCATGGCGTCTAGTGGAAGTGCGGAAGGTGCGGGGAAGCGCTCGGGGTCCAGCTGGTGGACGCCGAGGCCGCCCTCCAGGCCGCGCTCAGGGGTGAGGCAGAGGCCCAGGCGGAGCTGGCGTCGCTCCAAACCCTGGTCAAAGGGGCCATCAACGCCGTGTAGGTAGCCCAGGATGAGGCGGCCCACGCGAAGATGCTGGAGGCGCAGTGCGCCAAGTAGTATCTGGACATCGCCCATCGCGCGGTCGGCGCGGTGAGCCGGTTCGTCGGGGAAGCACCCGCGCTGTCGTGCGCGCATGGCGATGGGGGCTACCTCAACTTCTTTGGCAAGGTGGTGGAGGCGCTGGAGACCGGCGTCTCCCGGGTGGACGGGGACAATGTCTCCAGCGCGCGTGACCTCCTGGACCTTGTGCTGACACGCGTCTTCTCCAACCTTCGCCGCCTTGTCCCGGAGCTCGATCTCCTCCGCGCCATGGAGCCGGTGTCCGAGGAGCTCCAGAGGCCCCTCAGGGACGAGGGGCGCCTGCACGTGGAGTCCTTGGTGGAGTGGTTCGTCCAGGAGCCTCTCTTCGACGAGGGTGACGACTCCGGCGCCGCGGCGGGCGACAGTACGGATGGCGATAGCGGCTCCTCTGCCTAGGTTTCCCTTGTTTTCTCTTCCTGGTCCTGTCATGTTAAGCAACATTTAGCCCCTGAGGGCGTTAACTTTTGTGTTTTTACCTTCGTCTTCCTCCTTCCCCTTTTTTTAAGCCGTCGATTGTCTGTTCTGTGTGGTGCGGTCTCGTCTCCTCCGCGGGGCCTTGCGTTATGGCCGACACGGCTCGGCGCCCCTCGAGGGGTCCGCGAGGGTATCGCGCTATGACTGACGATGGCTGCCCGCTGGGCCCTCGCGGGATGGGCCCTCCTGAGGGGGAGCGTGCCGCCTCCGAGGCCAGAATCTTAGCGACGTCGCCGAGAGTGGTCGGATTCCTTCCCTCGCGCTGCCCTTCCTTGCTCCTGGGACCGCAAGAATCTTGATGGGAATACGTAGCGGGCTGTAGTACCTGCATCATCATGTTAGCGCGCACTCCCCTTGCCCGGTATTCGGGCTATCATCTGATCAAAAGGTCCTTGCTCCACTAGGTGGGTGTACTTAGCTCATCAGGTCGTGGCGAGCTTGAGCGTCGCGAGGTGTAGCTGGGGCGTCCAGAGAGGTCGAGGTTCCCACCAGGGGGGCTTCTTCCTTGCGTGCAGAATGGTTCGGGAGCCCTTACGGCACTTTGCGTCGACGGAGCCCGATCCCGAGCAGACCTCAACCGCCGTTGGGGCGTACGGATCACCAGGACGAGACCAAAGGGGCGAGGCCTCGGCCACCATTGGGGCGTCCGGATCACCAGGACGAGACCTAGGGGCGCGGAGCTACGTGATCGGTGAGGTTCCCGAGGCGCATTTCTCGGGATCCCCCCCTTGACGCTCAAGCGGCGCTCTGTATCGGCGGGGCCCAACCCCGCGCATACCTCGACCGCCGTTGGGGCGTCCGGATCACTAGGACGAGACCAAGGGGTGAGGGGCTACGTGACCAGTGTGCCTCCTGAGGCGCGTTGCTCAGGAGTCCCCCTTGACGCTCAAGCGACTCCCATACCTTTCCGCGGGTTGCCGCCCCGGGAGGCGCTTGGGCCTCCCGAGGTTCTGTGATGTCGTGCCGGGCCGCTGCCGGAGCCCCCGAGCGGGGGTCGACCGTTAAGCGATGAGAGCCCCTGAGGCGACAGGTCCTTGCCGGCCTGCTCTGAGAGACCACGAGGGGAGGCCAAAGTGTGTGGGCCCTGGCAAGGTGCCAATTCAAAGAAAAGAGACTTTAAGACCGGAAAAAGAAATCGCAAAGAGAGAAAAATTCCTGCCCCTTTTCAAATAGAGTTGCGAAATCTTCAAATTTCATTTCAAATAGTGGCAATACGAACACAAAAAGAAGCAAGCAACAACCGCGTCCGGCACCTAGGCTAATCTTCGCCTTCGTCTTCCCCCAGCGTGGAGCGTAGGGCATCCACGTTGCGTGGGCGTAGTCATTGGAGGACAGTGTTTTCCGCCAATGCGGAGCATGCGGCTTCCACTTGGGTGTGGGAGGGAACCCCTCCGCGTCCTCGGGGGGCTCCGGGCGTATACAGCCCACTCATTATTACGTGAGAGTGTCACGGCCGAAGATAGCTGGCCAAGCCCCCAGGCGCATGGCCCAGGTGCTCCCAACTCGGTTAAGAGCCATCCCACGCATTTCTGCGCGGTTGCGCGCCTCTACATCCCAAACCTGAGTGCATTGCTCCCCATGTAGCCGCGGGATTACACTCCCGCGGCCCAAACATGAGCACAATGCACCCAGCGCAGCCGTAGAGGTGTTGTGTCGGTGAAGCCGCCTCGTGAGGCATCGTGGCGCCGGCCGGACCTCGGCTTGAGGGCCTCGTGAGACCCTCCCCTCCGGAGGGCCGCGCCGGTGCTCCCGTTGTTGTGGGTGGCCCGCGCTGCTCGTATCCTGCTGATCCTCCCAGGCGGTCGCTCCTGAGGCCCTGGGCTCGGCTGTGTGCTGCTTGCTCGTGGGGGCGGCGGCTGCGTCGCGCCCCTGCGCTTCCCAGGACGCCCCCTCTCCCCTACTTGCATAAGCCTGGCCTGGTACTCCCTCCGTGGAAGCCCCCATGCCTGACTTGGGGAGAGCATCCGGGACATCTCCCTACTCAAGGAGGGTGCTGGCACCCGCGGAGGGCGCCTGATCCACCGTGCCGTCCGCAGGTATGACGTAGCTCAGAACGTAGGCCTCTGTATAGAGGCTTTGACCCCCTCCTGAGTCGTCCCCGCGCGCACCAAGGGCAGTCTCCCCGGGTGGCGGGATGACACCATCCTGGGCGCGCGGGCCACAGACCCTCCTACGGCGGGCCTCTGCCGGAAGTTGCCTACCTCTGCCGCCGCCGTGGGGTGGGCCGTGCGCGTCTTGACGTGAGTTGCCTCCCTGGTTATCCATCGCGCCTCCGTTACGGTTACCTACCTTACCGGAAGCCTGAGCCGCCTGCTCCCTGCGCCGGTTGGCACGCTCCCGCCGGGATGACCCAGGCTGCTGATGATCCATTTGGGTATGGGCGTGCGAATCGAGGTTCGCACGGGGCGTCCCAGCACCTCCTTCGAAGGCACCACTGACGGGACCGGGCAGCGCTCTGAAGCCGGTCACCGGGATCCGGAGAAGGAGACGTACGGCGTGCGGCGGGCCCCGCTCGGGCTCACCCGGGAGTGGAGCGGACGCGCCGTCTGCAGATGGGGCGACGGGCACGGCGAGCGAGCCCTCGGCGCCCAGCGCCGGTGGTCGCGAAGGAAGGTGGGGAACCCAAGCCCTCCTTGCGACGGCGACCAACTCGGCGATGTGGTCGGCCCAGGCGTCGAAGCCTCCGTGCGTCGGGCGGTGGCGAAGCATCTCACACACCATCAGGAGCGAGTCATGCGCATTGAGGTCTCCCACGTGGGTACAGTGCGATGTCGGTCCCGTGGGCGCCGCTCCTCCGCCACGCGCCTGGTCGGCACGAGCAGCGTCGGTGGTGGAAACGACGCTGGTATCCTGGTAGCGACCGCCCAGCATCGCACTGCCGTGGCACGGGTCTTGGGTGGCAGTGGCGAGGTTGGTGGAGGTGGATCCTCCGAGGCCGAAAGGAGCTTGTCGGGCGTCGGCCATCGACACAACGGGGTGAAGAAGAAGCGAAGCTTGCTAAAGACTCCGACATGCCCCCTACCTGGCGCACCAAATGTCGGATTTCGGGCTCCGCAAAACCATAAGAAGTTCGAACCCAGGGGCGTGTGCGAAGATCACCAACAGCTTCACCCCCCTCCAAGCTCACAACGAGATAACCCCCCTCGACGGTGAGGAAGAAGATGGCACACGAGAGTTTACCCAGGTTCGGGCCGCTGTGAAGCGTAAAACCCTACAACTGCTTTTGGTGGATTGCCTCACGAGGATGTTTGTGGATGAACTAGTACAGTGGAGAGTTGCTTGCGAGTGTGCTCTGTGTCTCCGTGGATCCACGTCCACCGAGCAGCCTAGCCTCTATTTATAGCGGCACGGGTCCTCTTCCCTTATCGCAATGGCGGGAAGGGATCCCACAACGGCCAAATTCGAAAGGGGACAGGAAGTACATCCTATCCCGACGAAAGGCGGTCTTCGCCTGCAAAGCAGCCGCTGGTGATGCAGAGGTGGGCTCGGCGATGACGTCTGTTCTGCGGGGCTCGGGGTATTTGTCTTGTTGCACCAGAAGGGAAACCTTTGGGGGGCGCTTTGGGAACCTGTGCTCGTCCTTGTCTCCTTTGCACCAAAGAGGAAACTGTCCCCTCTGGCGCGCTGGCGCCCGCCTGGCCTGGCTGGCGTCACCCTTAACCTCCTAAGGCCTAGCGTTGCATAGAGATCTCCGCTTCTTGGGAGGAGGCCTGGGGAGGCCTAATCCCCTGCGGGTCTTGGCGCTGTCTCCCTCGTGAGCTCGGGGTCTCGCGAGGGCCTTGTGTTGAGCGAGGCCGCGCTGGGCCGTACTCGGTCGTTGAGGTGGGCCACGCCCTGGTCCGTAGACAGGCTAGTCTGGGTACCCCCGTATCCAGAACGCCGACACCTGTTGCCCCGGAAACACCCATCTTTTAGCGGTCGACCCTCGCTCGGGGGCTTCGGCCGTGGCCCGGCGCGGCATCATGGAGCCTTGGGAGGCTCAGGCTCCTCTCGGGGTAGGAACCGGCAAAAAGGTATGGGAGCCGCTCGAGCGTCAAGGGGGACTCCTGAGCAACGCGCCTCAGGAGCCTCACTGGTCACGTAGCCCCTCGGCCCTTGGTCTCGTCATGGCGATCCGGACGCCCCAACGGCGGTCGAGGTATGCGCGAGATTGGGCCCCACCGACATAGAGCGCCGCTTGAGCGTCAAGGGGGACTCCTGAGCAACGCGCCTCAGGAGCCTCACTGATTGCGTAGCTCCTCGCCCCTTGGTCTCGTCCTGGTGATCCGGAAGCCCCAACGGTGGTCGAGGTTTGTGCGAGATTGGACCCCGACAACGTAGAGTGCCAAAAGGGCTCCCAAACCATTCCGCTCGCAAGGAAGAAGCCCTCCCTGACAGGATCCTCGAGCTCCCAAGACGCCCCAGCTGCACCTCACAATGCACGAGCTCGCCACGGCCCGCCAAGCTAAGTACCCCGACCGTAAAGAGAAGAAACTTTTTGATCTGATGATAGCCTGAGTGTTGGGTATGAGACAGGAATGCTAACGTGAGGATGCAAGTGCTACGGTTCACTACGTGCTCCCATCAGGCCTCTTGTGGCTCCAGGTACAGGGAAGGGCAGCGCAAGGGAAGGAATCCGGCCTCTCTAGGCGTCGTCGCTAAAACCCCGGTCGTGGGGCGGCACGCTCCTCCTCAGGAGGGTCCGCCTCGTGAGGCCCCGACGGGCCGTCGTCGCCGGGCGTGGTGCGACATCTCCGCGGACCTCATGAAGGGCGCCTGGCGTGGAGCAGCAGCACAGCAGTACGGGCGAAGGTGCGAGGGAGTGCGCGGTGCCGCACCAACAATAACACAATACTCCGCGCAAGAGACGAGGGCGCGTCACACAAAACAAGCAACCAACGGTTTAAAAGAAGAGGGAGGAAGACGAAGGTAAAATGCAAAAGTTTAACGCCCTCAGGGGCCAGGTGCTTCTTGATGTAACAGGGACCAGAGGAAGGAAACTGGGGAAGCCTAGGCCGAGGAGCCGCTGTCACCATCCAGGCCCCCGCCCGCCTCGGTGCCGGAGTCATCGCCCTTGTCGGAGGAAGGCTCTTGGACGAACCGTTCCACCAGGGACTCCACGTGCGGGCGCACCTCATCCCTAAGGGGCCTCTGGAGCTCCTCAGGCGCCGGCTCCATGACGCGGGGGAGATCAAGCTCCGGGACGTGGCGGCGCAGGTTGGAGAAGACGCGCGTCAGCGCAATGTCCAAGAGGTCGCGCGCACCAGACGCGTTGTCCTCGTCCACCCGGGAGACTCCGGTCTCCAGCGCCTCCACCACCTTGCCGAAGAAGTTGAGGTAGCCTCCGTCGCCATGCACACACGGCAGCGCGGGGGCTTCCCCGACGAACCGGCCCACCGCACCAACCGCGTGGTGGGCAATGTCCAGGTACTGCTTGGCGCGCTGTGCCTCCAGCATCTTCGCATGCGCCGCCTCGTCCTGGGTGGCCTGCACGGCGTTAGCTGCCCCCTTGATCTAGGCCTGTAGGGATGCCAGCTCCGCCTGGGCCTCCTCCTTGCCCCTGAGCGCGGCCTGGAGGGCGGCCTCGGCGTCCGCCAGCTGGGCCCTCAACGCGTCCGCTTCCTCCTGGAGCTCGTCGAGCCTGTGCCTCTTGGGCGCAGGCGCCCTCGGAGGAGGAAACAATCAGGTCCGGCGTGTCGGGCGTGGTTGCAAGAGAAGGGGATGGGTGACGAAGCACTTACTCGTCGATGATGGCCCAGCGTCGGCGTGCTTGGGCCGGCCTCGAAGACCCCCCCCCACTGCCTCCAGAGGCCGGCGGTGGAGCCGAAGACCCCGTGCGCTTCCCCGCACCCGCTGCACTCCCTCTAGATGCCATGGAGGGTAAGGGAAGAGAGCAAGATGATAAGGATATCATTGGAAGGATGGGAAGCGAGAAGGCGCGACAGGATGGCATGACCCCCCGGGCGGGGCGGGTTTATAGGCGCAACCGCTGCCCATGGGGCGTCGTGGGGAGTGGAGGCGCCGTGCGCTCCTCGAGCGCCACAAGCCAGACTCAGTTGGCGTGCAGCCCAGCTTCACATCGCTTCATCTGCCCTCCTCGGGTCACATGCGCATGGACCGAGGAGGGGGAAGACTCATGGAGACAGCCGCATTCAAGGAAGGGCAATGATGGCCGGCGCGGCGCGCAGGCTTCGCGTCAGCCTGACTCGGGGCGGTTCCCGACATCTTTGGGGAGCGGAGGCGTCTTCGTCTCATTATGCGCCACCCGTCAGCTTGGGCCCGCTGGCGATTGGGGCCCGCGGCGCTCAGGCCGGCTACTTCGGCTTCGCCCTAAAGCCAACCCAAGCGCGCCTTGGGCCCGGGGGCTGCTGTCGGCGTCCTGGGAACGGGGGTACCCAGACTTGCCTGCCTGCAGCCCAGGGCGTGGCCCACTTTGACGGCCTGGTATGGCCTGGTGCAGGATCGCTCAAGAACAAGGCCCTCGCGAGAGCGTCACGCTCGCAAGGGGGACGGCGCCAAGACCCTCGGAGGGAAGAAGGCCTCCCCAGGCCCCCTCCTGAGCGGCGGAGATCTCTATGCAATACTCGGCCTCGGGAGGTCAAGGATGACGCAAGCCGGGCCAGGCAGGCACCAGCGCGGGCAGAGGACACAGTTTCCTCTTTGGTGCAAAGGAGGCAAAGACGTACGCAGGTTCCCGAGGTGTCCCACCAAAGGTTTCCATTCCGGTGTAACGAGACCAAGACCAAAAGCCCCGCAGGACGGACGTCATCGCCAAGCCCACCTCTGCATCACCACCGGCTACTTTGCAGGCGAAGACCACCTTTCGTCAGGATAAGGTATACTCCTTGTCCCCCTTTGTGTTTGGCCGTTGTGGGATCCCTTCCCGCCATTTCGTTAAGGGAGGAGGACCCGGGTCGCTCTAAATAGAGGCTAGGCTGCTCCGTAGAGGAGGACAGATCCAACATCACCCGAGCACCCTCACGAGGCTACTCACCACTGTACTAGTTCATCTACAAACCTCCTCGGGAGGCAACCCACCAAAAGCAGGAGTAGGGTTTTACGCTTCGCGGCGGCCCGAACCTGGGTAAATCCTCGTGTGCTAGTTTTCTTCCCCGTGATTGAGTGAGTTCGTCGGGTTAGGCAGTCGAGCTGTGAGCTTGAGGTTGAAGCTGGTGGGGATCTTCGCACACGCCCCTGGGTTTGAACCTATTTGGGTTTTGCGGAGCCCGAAATCCGACAATTTAGCAGCGACGAATCGAGTGGTTAGAGCAGCGTTGGTGGCGCATCAGGAAGTGGATGGAGATTCAGCAGCTGCTCCTGATGCTACCGGGGACGAGAAAGAAACATCTGCGGCAGGACTCGATATAGATCAAGGGGGACCTCAGCAAATGATCGACAACGGATCCAAGGAGGTGGCAAAGAAGAAAATGGTGCAACGGCCTGTGTACTTTGTCAGTTCCCTGTTACAGGGGGCTAGATCAAGGTACTCTGGAGTACAAAAGCTGATCTTCAGCCTCATCATGGCCTCGAGGAAGATGCGCCATTACTTCCAAACCCATGAGATAACGGTTGTTACCCGTTTCCCATTGCAACGCATACTGAGGAACCCCGAAGCCACTGGCAGGATAGTTGAGTGGGCATTAGAATTGTCAAGTTTCGGATTGAAGTATGAGAGCACTTCCACCATTCAAAGCAGAGCGTTGGCGGAGTTTATTGCAGAATGGACACCCACGCCAGATGATGAAGCTCTGGAGACAATCCTCCCCGGCAAAGAAGCACCCAAGGATTGGATCATGTACATTGACGGTGCTTTCTCACTCCAGGGCGCTGGAGCAGGCGTGCTCCTCATTTCCCCTACCGAAGAGCACCTCAAGTACGTCGTCCAAATGCACTTTCCCCGGGAGGAAGCCACCAAAAATACCGCTGAGTACAAGGGGCTCCTTGCCGGACTTAGAATCGTGGTGGAGGTGGGAATAAAGAGGTTGATCATCTGAGGAGATTCTCAGCTTGTGGTAAAGCAAGTCAACAAGGATTACTAGAGACCGCTGATGGAAGCATACCTGGAAGAAGTGAGGAAATTGGAGGAGCATTTTGATGGACTGCAAACAGAGCACGTGCCATGAGCAAAAAACTGCATTGCGGACCATCTATCGAAGTGCGCTACGCAGAAGCTTCCTGTGGAACCAGGGACTTTTGTTCTCCGCCTCGTTCAACCATCAGCACAAGCCATGCAAACAATCCCTCTATCCTGGCCATTCTCGGTCTGGGGGCTCGATATCCTGGGCCCCTTCCCCCGTGCTATCGGGGGCTTTGAGTTCTTGTTCGTGGCAACCGACAAGTTCACAAAGTGGCCTGAGGTGGAACCAATGAGAAAGGCGACCGCGCGGTCAGCTATCAAGTTCATGAAAGGACTGGTGTGCCGCTTTGGAGTGCCTAACAGAGTGATCACTGACAACGGCACCCAGTTCACGAGCCGCGCCTTCATGCAATATATCCAAAGCCTTGGAAGCAAGGTCTCCTACGCCTCTGTTGCTCACCCAAGAAGCAACGGGCAAGTCGAGAGGATAAATGCTGAAGTGTTGCGAGGGCTCAAGACAAGGACTTTTGATAAGCTACGGAAGAGCGGCAGGCGCTGGATAGACGAGCTGTTGGTGGTTCTTTGGTCCCTCAAAACAACACCAAATCGAGCTACTGGCCAGATGCCCTTCTCCCTAGTGTACGGGGCGGAAGCGGTACTCCCCACGGAATTCATATACGGGTCACCTCAAGTGCTTGCCTACGATGAAGTAGAGCAACAGCAGCTACGGCATGACGATGCCATGCTCCTCGAGGAAGACTGTCTCCGGGTTGTGGTGCGTGCTGCACGTTAACAGCAAGCCCTGCGCCGCTACCAGGAAGGCGACCTTGTCCTTAGGCGTGTTCAGTCCGCCAAGGGTGCTAACAAGTTGACACCGAAGTGGGAAGGCCCTTACCGGGTAGCACGAGTCACCAGACCTGGCGCAGTCCGTCTGGAGACCGAAGATGGCACCAAGGTGCTTAACTCATGGAACATTGAGCATCTTCGTAAGTTCTACCCGTAAGGCACGGCTGCCGGGTTCAGTCCCCGGCAGCCACCTTTTGTACAAGCCTTGCCGATGTTGCATGTAACCCTTTGTACAAAGCCAGGCGCAAACCCTGTGCAACAATAATAAAGCTAGGCATTGCATCATATCATCATTCTTACATGCTCGATTACGCATTTTTTATGACTGCAATGTTATCGCTTTTAAACTATAAAGATTTGCTAGAATTCTCGATGAACCCGTAATCTTTGTTACTGTTCTCACCCTACATGTTTTGACCGTTGGGAAAACAGGGAAGGGAAACAAAGAAACAAGGATGGCGGCCCATCATACCCTAAAAGGGGGATACTGCTTGGAAAAGATAAGTATATCACAGATCCCAAGTTTAGTGCCTTTCGATTCCTCAAGGAAATCCTTAATATCTTCCTTACTGTGGGTGGTGGAGTCATCCACGTGGTGAAAACCCTTGTCGGGACGAGCCGCCCCTCTGTCCTTGTTTAATGACTGAGGAGGGGTGGCAGCGCCGACACCGACAAGGAGCTCTGCCGGGGAACAATGCCAACCTGCTGTCTGGGGCTCATTTCCCCTCTTTGGCACTCGTGGTTTGAATGATGACCCGGTAAGTAGCTCCATGTAGCAATGACAAAACATACCGATACAGTATAAATAAAGAAGGGAAAGGGATAGTACTTGCGAAACAAAGACAGCACCTTTTCTCATTCATTTCCGATAAAAAGTGGATAAGAAATTACATTTTGATCAGCTAAAATTTGGCAAACACCCACATTTTTGGCTTACAAAAAGATAAATGCCCCGTAATGCTTTTCTTGTCCCTCTCCTCTCAGGGATTAGACGAAGAAGGAACAGAGGGCAAAAGGAGCGCTGATACGTCCATTTTGCATCATGCTTTTATATTGATATTTAATGCATTATAGGCTGTTATTACACATTATGGTACAATACTTATGCCTTTTCTCTCTTATTTTACAAGGTTTACATGAAGAGGGAGAATGCCGGCAGCTGGAATTCTGGACTGGAAAAGGAGCAAATATGAGAGACCTATTCTGCACAACTCCAAAAGTCCTGAAAAGTTACGGAGAATTATTTTGAAATATATAAAAAAATATTGGGCGAAAGAAATACCAGAGGGGACCCACCAGGAGGCCACAAGCCTGGGGGGCGCGCCCTACCCCCTAGGGCACGCCCTTGTGGCTTGTGGGCCCCCTGGTAGCCCTCCGGTGCCCATCTTCTGCTATATGGAGGGTTTTGACCTGGAAAAAATCATAAGAGAACTTTTGGGACGAAGCGCCGCCGTCTCGAGGCGGAACTTGGGCAGAACCAATCTAGGGCTCCGGCGGAGCTGTTCTGCCGGGGAAACTTCCCTCCCGGAGGGGGAAATCGAAGCCATCGTCATCACCAACGATCCTCTCATCGAGAGGGGGTCAATCTCCATCAACATCTTCACCAGCACCATCTCCTCTCCAAACCCTAGTTCATCTCTTGTATCTTTGTCTCAAAACCTCAGATTGGTACCTGTGGGTTGCTAGTAGTGTTGATTACTCCTTGTAGTTGATGCTAGTTGGTTTACTTGGTGGAAGATCATATGTTCAGAACCTTAATGATAATTAATACTCCTCTGATTATGAACATGAATATGCTTTGTGAGTAGTTATGTTTGTTCCTGAGGACATAGGATAAGTCTTGTTATAAGTAATCATGTGAATTTGGTATTCGTTCGATATTTTGATGAGATGTATGTTGTCTCTCCTCTAGTGGTGTTATGTGAACGTCGACTACATGACACTTCACCATTATTTGGGCCTAGGGGAAGGCATTGGGAAGTAATAAGTAGATGATGGGTTGCTAGAGTGACAGAAGCTTAAACCCTAGTTTATGCGTTGCTTCATAAGGGGCTGATTTGGACCCATATGTTTCATGCTATGTTAGATTTATCTTAATTCTTCTTTCGTAGTTGCGGATGCTTGCGAGAGAGGTTAATCATAAGTGGGAGGCTTGTCCAAGTAAGGACAGCACCCAAGCACCGGTCCACCCACATATCAAACTATCAAAGTAACGAACGCGAATCATATGAGCATGATGAAAACTAGCTTGACAAAAATTCCCATGTGTCCTCAGGAGCGCTTTGCTTTATATAAGAGTTTGTCCAGGCTTGTCCTTTGCTACAAAAAGGATTGGGCCACCTTGCTGCACCTTTGCTACATTTGTTACTTGCTATCCGTTATGAATTATTTTATAACTAAACTATCTGTTACCGATAATTTCAGTGCTTGCAGAGAATACCTTACTGAAAACCGCTTGTGATTTCCTTCTGCTCCTCATTGGGTTCGACACTCTTACTTATCGAAAGGACTACGATAGATCCCCTATACTTGTGGGTCATCAAGACTCTTTTCTGGTGCCGTTGCCAGGGAGTGAAGCGCCTTTGGTGAGTGGAATATGGTAAGGAAAAATTTATATAGTGTGCTGAAATTTACTGTCACATGTTACTATGGAAAATAATCCTTTGATGGGCTTGTTCGGGGTATCTTCACCTCCACCGGAAGCACAAAGAGTTGCTCCTCAACCTACTGAACCTACTGAAAATATTTATTATGAAATTCCTTCGGGTATGATAGAGAAACTGCTAGCTAATCCTTATGCAGGAGATGGAACACTACATCCTGATTTGTATCTAATCTATGTGGATGATTTAAGCTTGCTGGTTTGCCCGAGGATGATGTCAAGAAGAAGGTCTTTCCTTTATCTTTGAAGTAGAAGGCATTGACATGGTATAGTCTATGTGATGATATTGGATCATGGAAGTACAACCGATTGAAATTGGAATTTCATCAGAAGTTTTATCCTATGCATCTGGTTCATCGTGATCGGAATTATATTTATAATTTTTGGCCTTGTGAAGGAGAAAGTATCGCTCAAGCTTGGGGGAGGCTTAAGTCAATGTTATATTCATGCCCCAATCATGAGCTCTCAAGAGAAATTATTATTCAGAATTTTTATGCTCGGCTTTCTCGTAATGATCAATCCATGCTCGATACTTCTTGTACTGGTTCCTTTATGAAGAAAGATATTGAATTCAAATGGGACTTATTGGAAAGAATTAAACGCAACTCTGAAGATTGGGAACTCGACGAAGGTAAGGAGTCAGGTATAAACCTTAAGTTTGATTGTGTTAAATCCTTTATAGACAGCGATGCTTTTCGTGAATTTAGCACTAAATATGGACTTGACTTTGAGATAGTAGCTTCTTTCTGTGAATCTTTTGCTTATCATGTTGATCTCTGTCACATCCCTAGTCTTCCCTTGCTTGTGCTAGCTAAGATGTGCATCATGTTTCAATTTTGCATCAACATGAAATGGGGATTAACAGAAACCCCAACACCTCATTTGAAACAACCAATTCAAATATGATGAATTTTCAATGAATCCAAAATGCCCTTCAAAAATGTTCATGGTCTTTGTTAAATGTTGGCAACAACATATCAGGGGACCATTTAATTTTCACAACAAGTTTAACATTTTAAAATAAGCCTTTAATGCTACTGAAATTGCTAAATAAAGCATTACAATTATTTTAGTCTTTCAAAAAAATGCTGAAACATTTTGAGGAGGTTTGAAATATTCAAACTACACTCCAGAAAGTGTATTGGTATTTTTGGAGCTAGGTTTGAGCCCTGACAAAAATGACAAAAACAAATGTCAGAACTGAAACAGAAAAGAAAACAAAAAAAAGGAAAGACTAACCTGTGCCTGGCCTAGGAGGGAAGCCGGCCCAGCCCACCAGGGGCAGGGGGTCTTCTTCCTCCTCTGCCAGGAGGACAGGCAGCTGCGTGGCAAGTGCGCCGACGCCGCATGGCCACCTCCTGCCCGTCTGCCTGCTGCTGGTGGTCGCCCGAAGCGCCACGAGGCCCCCCCGACCGCTCTCCTCTTGCTCAGTCGCCCCTCTCCGCTCTCCCTCACCTCTGTCGCCATGGCCGCCGCTCCCGCATCGCCGCCGCCGTAGACACGCCCCTCCGACCGCTCCCTCTCGCCCCTGAGTAGCTCACGAGCTCCGCCTCGACCTGCTGCTGCTCCTCGCCGAGCCAAGCATCGCCGGAAGCTCCCCATCGCCGCCATTGACGTCTTCTTCCTCCTCGGCTCCGACCACCGCCGTCGTCGATTCGCCGTCTCTAGGCCGTCCCCGAGCAAGCTTTTGACGCCGCTGCATCCGCCGTGAGCTGCTGGCCCCGTTTCCCCTCTCTTCCCCGTCGTTTGCCGCCTGTAGGCCCGAGTTGCTCCGAGTCCGAGAGCTCCTCACTGCCGGCGAGGATGCTGCCATAGCCACGGTGGCTTAAGCTCGAACCTGAGCATGTAGGCGTGCTCAAGGAGTTCCCAGGAACCCGTAGGTGCCACTAGTTCGTCCCCTAGCTGTCTGTAACACCGGCTCGATCGGCGCACGAACGCCGGCGTCTGCCAAGGTCGCCACCGGCGACGATTCCGGCAGCCCCGCGGCCACCTAACCCTCCATCTAGATGCGGCCCAGCGTGGGCTACCTCCTGGTGGTCTCCGCGCGTCCAACCGCCGCCGTTTGCGCGAGTCCGGCGCAAAGCCGCCATCGGTTTGGTCAACGCCGGCGAGGTTCCGGCGACGTCCGACATGGCCGGTCATTAGCAGCCTAACCCCACCACTTAATCGCTAAGCAGACGCTGACAGTATGCCCCACAGGGGGTCAAAGCCCAATTAGCCTCTGGTTTGACCGGGGATTAGCCCTATGTCACTGAATGGTGGGCCCTGGCTGTCAGGTTTGACCTGGCAATGGCCAGTTGACTGCTGACGCAATGCTGATGGAGAGCTGACGCAATAAATGTCTTTCTGATTTAAATTAATTCCAGAAAATGCTGAAAACTTTAGAAAATCATAGATAATAATCTGTAACTCAGATTGAAATAATTTATATATGAAAAATTATCAAAAAAATCCAAATAATCCATTGGTGCTATTGCCATGCATGTTAAAGCAACCTATGTAGATGAACATTGACATTTTGCAATAATGCAATATGTGGAATATTATATGGAGAACAATTTTGAACCTATATTCAAACTTACTCCATTTAACTCTAATGATAGATGCATTAGCTCATCTATAGCATGTTGCCATGTCATGACCATGCATCATATTGTTGCACTTGCCGTGCATTGATTGCTACTCCGTCTATGTCGCGGTAGGTTCTGCTCCATCGGATACCCTCGAGTATCCCCCTGAAGGAGAGTACCTCCCAGCCAACCTGCAAGGCAAGCAACCCCATTGATCATACCGATACCATCCCACTCTCTCGCTCCTGCTCTCGTTTATTGCATTAGGACAAACGCTTCTACTGTCTCTCTGTTGCGGTAGTTCAACCCATTCCTCTGCATGACCTGTCATTGTCACAGTAAATAGCTAAACCATGCAACCTAGCATACCTGGTAGATGCTTGAGCCATGATGTGCTTTACCTACTCTGCTTGCTATGCTTAGGGTTGTGTCAGGTCTGATTCATCTGGGTGATGAACCGGAGTGAAACGGTGTTGTTCTGATGTGATGAGCTAAATGATGAAGTTGATTTGGTAAAGGTAGCGATGAGAGGCTATGTAGGAGTACATAGCGGGTTGTCTCATTGGGACCGTTCTTAGGAACTGAGTTCCGTGTTTGTGATCCAAGACTAGTTACTACCACACGTTGGGATACATAATTGACCCTCTCGACCTATCAGTCGCCTAGTCCTGTGTCCAGGAGTTGCAAGTAGTTTCTGGTGTTTGTAGCCATGCTGGAGGCCGTGCGTAGCGCTGACCCTAGGGGTGGGCTACGGCGTGGTAGGCAGTGGCACGGTGTACCAAGTGGCACCCGAACGGTGGGCTTGGGAACCCTGCGCACATCGTTTGAGGCCATAGCGGAAACTTCGGCCGGACTTCCGTGCGGGTTTAGTCTCAAATAGGCGATAGCCTGGACTAGGGTCTTGTGTGATTGACGGTCGTGGCCGACTCCCTCGCTGGGCTTCCGCTTGAAGGTTGCCGAGGTGCCTGGTCTTATAAGCACACAGCGATAAGTGGTGAGAGCGTGTGTGAAGAAGTGCACCCCTGCAGGGTAATGAATCTGTTCGAATAGCCGCGTCCTCGGATATGGACTACTTGGAGAACTTATGTTGTTCATAGATAACTTGATGGTTACTCTTAAAAGACTCAAGACAAGTGTGAGTACCGTGGATGGCACTCTCGTGGGTGACGGGAGCGGATCCATGGTGGTGTATTGATGTGGTGTTAGTGGACTCGTGTGCGCCATCTCAAAACTTGTTCAAAGAACTGGTAGTCGTAGTATAGGCTAGCCAACAGTCAAAGCTGGCTTGCTGCATAAACCACACTACTCCCCTTGTTGAAACATGAGCATGAATAGCTTAGGTCTGCTTTAAAGACTTGCTGAGTATGATTGTACTCGTGTTTGCTTAATAACTATTGCAGATGAGAGCATGGACCCATCTGGTTGGTTCTATCTAGACGTTGACGACGCCGAGTAGCTGGTATCCCAGCTACGATCTGATGCCCTATGATGGGTTGTAGATAGTCAGGCTTAATGCCTTTTTACCTTTTAACTGTCTGTACTCAGATAGCTTTAAGCTTCCGCTTGGTTTGTAAGAACATGTTTGTCTGACTTGAGTGTCGGGTCATGTGACCCCTACCTGTATGAACATATTATGCAAGGCTCTTCTGAGCCTTCTAAATAAATGTTGTGTTGTTGTATGGTTATGTTGTGATGCCATAGTTGTATTTATGCATATCGGACATGTCGTGCGTACGTGTGACGTGTAACGGTATGTATGGGATTCGACACCTAGTTGTGTGCCTCTAGTAGTACTCTTTACGAGGAAATGCCTCTTTGTGCTTCCACCGAGCCTTGGTAGCTTGCTACTGCTCCGGACACATTGATTGACCGGCATGTATCCTTCTTTGCTGATGTGTCTGTCCCTTCGGGGAAATGTCTCGCAGTGTAATGGAGTCCATGTAGCCTGCTATGACTCGTCTACGCGCAGTTGATGACATTTATGTCCCACTTCGTAATGGAGTCCCTGTATGTCGTGGTTTTGTCACGGCAGATGCCCGAAGGCTTAGGTTCGGAGTCAACGCCATGGAAGTGGACTCAAAGGGGTTAAGCGGGACAAGGGACACGGGTTTACCCAGGTTCGGCCCCTCACGGTGGAGGTAAAAGCCTACGTCCTGCTTAAGCTGTATTAACTGGTATATCGAGTACAAGGGGCGGCTTGCTTGCCCTAACTCTCGATTGCTTGATCTCTCTCGCCGTAAGGCTTGTCTGTCTTTCTTAACCCGTCTAACTCGCCGCCAGGTCTCGCCTTTATATACATAGGCTGAGGTCCGACGGCTTACAAGAGTCCGGGTCGGGTTATACAACGTAACCGATCCTGGTTCCAACTTCCTAGTCTTACAGAACAAGTCATCTTATGGCGGCTTATACCTTCTGGCCCATGAGTCGCCTCCTGCCTCTTGGGCCTTGGCCTCAGCCCATCTGGTAAGCCGCCATATGGCCTGGTCTTCATGTCTTGTCTTCCTCTTGGCCCACTTGGTAACCCGCCATGTGGTTTGGTCTCCGTCTTCTGGCCCACCTTATGGGTCTTGACTATGAACCGCCAAGCTGGTTTCTGGGTCTTCAGTGAATCGCCAAGTCCTGGCCGGGTTATACTCCGGCCGGGTTATATCGCGGGGTTATATCCCTGACATTAGCCCCCAGGTTAGCTTGAATTTATTCATGCTAAGCTCCTGAAATAAGAATAAATATGTTAAGTGACCGGCTCGCCCCATCAGCCGGCTTTAATGAAGTAATTCCTTTCAAAATCCGGGTTTCATGTGTATGAGCCGTCTTCTCAATCGTCTTGCTTGTCAGAGTCCTTTGAAGTAAAAACTCTGGGAATACAACACCCATATGCCATTGAGTCGGCCTCCAATACTCTCGGCGGGTCATCACCGCCGGGTTATAATCTTTAACGACGTCGGGTCATGTAATGTTGGTGACGCCGGGTCAAATAACCAGACTCCGGCTGACTTTGATAACTCCTTTCAATTTTTTGATATATCCATATTACCTGTAGCCCCCAAGCTCCAAGTTTATCCATGATGACTTGGCGCTTTGCAATCATATATTTGACTGTGCAGCCCCCAAGTACTAGGTTGTCTTGCCTGCAGCAGCCTGGGACTTGTAACTGTCTTATACCTTATAAAGCTTCAGCTGGTGTAGCCCCCAAGAGCCGGTTCTTCAGTATATGATGGCCGGGTCTTCAATGGGAACTTTATAGTCTGCTTGAACAGCTGAATACTGTAGCCCCCAAGTTCCGGGTCGCATGCCTGTGGCGACTTGGGACTTTAGAGAATTTGATCTGAGCGGTGTAGCCCCCAAGTGCCGGGTCAGTAATATGTACTGGGCCGGGACTTAGAAGGATTGTAAAAAACTGGCTCATCTCCTTGAGATAACAGGGTCTTGTTGATAATGTACTGACTTGAAAACTGGCTTGCATTAGCCCCCAAGTGCCGTGGTGCATGCTTGCAGCGACACGGGACTTGCGTACTTGACATAAACCGGACTTGAATAATGTAGCCCCCAAGCGCCGGGTTGCATGCCTGTGGCGACTCGGGGCTGTATAAGATTAATATAACTCCTTGACCGTGGTTGTAACCCGGTATGAATAATAAAATCCCTGCTCGTGGTTGCGGTGCAACCCGGCAAATATATGCTTGAGAAATCCATGAGTGCTGTAGTATACCACAGAGCACCGGTTGAAGAAATCCAAGAACCGGTCAATTAGATGACCCGGCAATATAATCAAGAGGGCGGCTCTTCAAGAATATCCAGCCATGTCGGCTATTTAGAGTCTTTATTATGCTTGCAGAGGTTACGATGTAACCCGGTTTGGTGACCGGCTTGTCTTAGGAGACGAGACCTGCAAAAAATAAACAGTACAGAGCATGCTCTGCATTGCTGTGGGGGCGGCTTGAAGAAGCATAACCCGGAACTGTTAAGTCTTTCATTGTTGCGAGGGTGGCTGAAGAGCCGATCAAGAGGGTGTGTAAGCTAAACCCGGTGGGTTGGAAGCCCCCAAATGACCCTTTTGATGGAGTCAACCCTTTGGGCATACAACCTGGTCTGGCGGTGGCTGAAGAGCCTGATCGAGAGGGTTGAAGCTTAACCCGGTGGGTTTAAAAGCCCCCAAACGACCTTGTTGACGGTGTCAACTCTTCGGGTATCTAACCCGGTCTGGTAGTCGAGTTTTATTTCAATGAAACTAGCGTGATAGCCACTGGTTTATCCTTGCTTCGGTAAGCCGGCTCTCACATGACCCATCATGTTTTAACCTGGATAAGTTCATGACTTATCAAGAGTACAGGGGATCGGAGTAGCATCTTGGCGAACAGGCAGGTTTAACCAAGTTTCAATGAAGGCGGCTTAACAGCCCATGGAGGATCCTCGCTTTCTGTAAGCCGGCTCTCACATGACCCATCATGTTTTAACCTGGATAAGTTCATGACTTATCAAGAGTACAGGGGGTCGGAGTAACATCTTGGCAAACAGGCAGGATTACTCCGGTCTGGTTATGGCTTAAAAGCCGGTCAAGAGGGTTGAAAGCTAAACCCGGTGGGTTGGAAGCCCCCAAATGACTTTTATGATTATTCAATGAACCAGGGTACCCATATATTTGAATGGTACATCATGGCGGCTCGTCCTCTTGGGCGACTTTACAATATTCTTGAAAACTCGAACTTGCGAAAGATGAATTCTTTTGAACCGGACGCTGAGCCGGATATCAAGGTCTCAAAGCTTTGTGAGAGACAGACTTCTTTTGAGCCGGGTTTTAAGCATGGTACTGACCCTGACCGAGTTGTTTCGGGTTAGTCAGATACCCTGACTGGTTATTCTGCTGCTGGCCTCCATCGCCAGACTATTGATTATGACCTCCATGATCGCTCTGACCTTGGTAACCGGTTCCTGAGCCGCCAACACCAAAACCAGCCCCTGAGCCGCCCGGTGCTGAGCCGCCTGATGGACCGTTACCGTTATCACGATGCTGTTGAAGGCTATAATCCCGGAACTGTTGCATAATGTAGCAATCCCCCCAGGTATGTCGTGCCGGCTTATCGGGCCGGCTGTGTTCTGGGCAAGGCTTATTGAGCATCTCTTCCAGGTTGATAGGAGCCTTACCCTTAGCATGGGTGTTCCTGGTGTTGGTGCTTGCCACCAGTTCTGACCCGCCTTCCGGGTGTTTCCGCTTTCCAGCGTTGTTACTTCCAGCCGTACCCGGCTGTTGACCCTTGCCATTGTTACCCTTCTTCCCCTGACCTGATTTCTCCTCATCAAAGCCCGGGTCCTTCGTATTGTCAGAATCTGCATACTTGGTGAGAGCCGCCATGAGCTCCCCCAGGTCTCGCCATGACTGCTTGAGCCGGCCAAGCTTCTGCTTCAGAGGCGTGAAGTGACAGTTCTTCTCAAGAATTAAAACCGCCTGAGCCGCCGTAATCTGCTCCGAAGAGTGGATGATAGTAGAGACCCGCCGGACCCAGTGATGAGCCGACTCGTCCTCACGCTGTACACAATGGTCCAAATCCACAATCGTCATGGACTGCTTGCATGTTCCTTTAAAAAATTTGATGAATTTCGCCCTTAACTCGGCCCAGGAGTTAATGGTGTTGGGTGGCAAACCCTTCAACCATGTGCGAGCCGGCCCTTCCAGCATCATGATGAAATACTTGGCGCAGACCGCATCACTAACGTCCAACATCTCCATGGCTAGCTCATAACTTTCAGCCCAGGCCTCTGGAGGTAAATCAGCAGTGTAATTGGGCACCTTACGAGGACCCTTGAAATCCTTCGGCAGACGCTCATTCCGTAGAGCCGGTACCAGACACGGCACCCCCACAGCCCTGGAAGTCAACCCCGCTCCTCCTGAAACGGAAGGGGCGACTGTGTGTTCCTGAGACGCCGCCCCTACCTGGCGCGCCAACTGTCGCCGTGCTCTCGTCTGATTCACCAATGTCTGAGCATCCAGAGCCGCCCGATCCGCTTGCGGCGGGTTACGATGTCGTTCACTGCTAGAAACCGCCGGCGACTCATAACGCCGGCTGTAGCTACGGCTGTGGATGGGCGTTGAGTGCACGCGACTCCGGCTGTAATTATACTTCTCCTGCTGGGCCATCGCCGTGCGCAGGTATCCGATGGCGTTCCGCACCTCTTCTGCATAAGGCGCCTCATCGGGGATCGGAATTGTATCAAGCCTGGTTGCTGCTGCCACCATGTTCTCCGCCGGGTTAGAATAATGACCCGGCGGTGTCGGATAAAGCGGTGGCGGGTTTTGGCCCCGTCGTGGCGGGTCTTGACGCTGAACCGCCGCCCGGCTCCCAGGTATTTCCGCCGTCCGGGTTATGGCCAAAGGCATACTTCGTCCCGTTCCTGGCGTGTTGAAGAGATTCCTAGCTTCATACTGCTCCGGCAAGCGGGACTGATGTCTCATCCGCTGAACTGCCGCGGCCGACTGTTGCTCTATCTCGAGGCGAAGAGCGTCTGCCCTAAGGCGCTCCGCCTCAGCATCCATCTGAGCCTTCAGCTCGTTAACTTCCTGCTGGACCGCGGCCATCCGATCCTTCAACCTAGTGATTTCTGCATTGCGGGCCGCTTGGTTCGCAACAGTGACCTCAGTTGCCATCAAGGTTGTAAGCTCGTTCATCAGATCCAGGAGAACTTGAACCGGGGGCGCGCCTGACCCGGACACGGTCGCACCAGCAGGTGTACTGCCCTGAGCCGCCGCTGAACCGGCCATGAAGACGGCTGCATGACTTGGCGGCTCATAACCCTCCGGCTCATGGTATTCTGACTCGGGGTAAGGCTCGTCGTAGCCCCCAAGCCCTCCATCCTGAAGCTGATAGATCGATTCCGTCTCCCCACATGAAGATTCCTCCCCGGAGTAGTCGTGAGTTTCTTCCTCGGACACAGAACCCTCAAGTTCTATGCCCTGAGTGAAGCCGACGAAGACATGCTTCCTGCCCGGGTCAGAACGGGCGGGTTGCATGCTCCGGGCGGGTTGCTTGCGCTGGGCCGGCTCGACGATGTTGGTGCAGATGTCCGGCCCGGGTTCAGATCCGCCAATCTTGCCGATGAAGACATGGATTCCACCGAAGGGGACCCGGAAGCCGTACTCGATTGAGTCAGCCTCAGGACCCCAGCTGGCGTCGTCGATGTAAAGCTTTCCGCGGTGGCTCTTAGTCATCTCGCCGACCACGTACCCCTCGCCCTCGAGGAGAGCACCCTTTGAGAACTCAACACCACCGAGCGCTAGCCCCACGGTGGGCGCCAACTGTCGTGGTTTTGTCACGGCAGATGCCCGAAGGCTTAGGTTCGGAGTCAACGCCATGGAAGTGGACTCAAAGGGGTTAAGCGGGACAAGGGACACGGGTTTACCCAGGTTCGGCCCCTCACGGTGGAGGTAAAAGCCTACGTCCTGCTTAAGCCGTATTAACTGGTATATCGAGTACAAGGGGCGGCTTGCTTGCCCTAACTCTCGATTGCTTGATCTCTCTCGCCGTAAGGCTTGTCTGTCTTTCTTAACCCGTCTAACTCGCCGCCAGGTCTCGCCTTTATATACATAGGCTGAGGTCCGACGGCTTACAAGAGTCCGGGTCGGGTTATACAACATAACCGATCCTGGTTCCAACTTCCTAGTCTTACAGAACAAGTCATCTTATGGCGGCTTATACCTTCTGGCCCATGAGTCGCCTCCTGCCTCTTGGGCCTTGGCCTCAGCCCATCTGGTAAGCCGCCATATGGCCTGGTCTTCATGTCTTGTCTTCCTCTTGGCCCACTTGGTAACCCGCCATGTGGTTTGGTCTCCGTCTTCTGGCCCACCTTATGGGTCTTGACTATGAACCGCCAAGCTGGTTTCCAGGTCTTCAGTGAATCGCCAAGTCCTGGCCGGGTTATACTCCGGCCGGGTTATATCGCGGGGTTATATCCCTGACACTGTAGCTTGCTATGACTCGTCTACACACGCTGAGGCCGACACCTGCATTGCTGGGTTACGTATGCCTGTCCCTGTACGGATGTGCTACTTGGGTTCTATAACTAGTCATGTCGACCCGGGTTCTTTGACATTTGAATGCTAGCGACATATTCACATTCGTGAGCCAAAAGGCGCAAACGGTCCCGGACCAGGTAAGGTGGCAACCGTGGTGATAACCGTGCGTGAGGCCATAAAGTAATGTGAAGTGTTACATGCTACATTCTTATGGCTTAGGATCGGGGTCCCGACAGTGTTCGTATCAGAGCCTGACTGACTGTAGGATTACCAAGCCAAACTGGTCAAAGTTGAGTCTAGAAATGCTTTTGTCGGAAACAACACCTATGGGATCACGTGGATCCCTTTATGGTTCGGCAGGGAGAAAGGCTTGCACAAAGAGCAGATCCGTCGATCAACACCAGGGATTTTTACCCAGGTTCGGGCCGCTGAGAAGCATAAAACCCTACTCCTACTTTAGTATATTGGGTGTGTTTAAGCCCTGGTTCTAGGAGCGCTTGTGATGAACAGTACCCAGCAGCTACACATGCAGAATGGGCCAGCAGAAGATCCCCCTGTAGCTACGCCTTGGGACTCCTTTTATACGTTCGAAGGGGTCACCAACAGTGGCGTACAGTGCATGCATGAGGTGTAAAGTTGCTACAGTGCTATCATACCTAACACTGACGGTTTAGGACAAACACATTTAATGCTCCGTTGAGGTGTCCCTTAGCGTCTTGGGGATGGAAACAGGGGCCGTCCCATCAGCACCGCTTAAGCCCATCCACCGCTAGCACCTGACACGTACCCAGGAGGACAACAGCTAAACGACAAGCCGGTGGCAGGGTGGCGAGGTCTTGCCGGGCGCAAGCCTTGCCGGGGCCGCAAGCCATCCCGGCAAGATCTTGCCGGGGCTCCAGCCTTCGGTCTTCTGTCTTCTGATTATTGGCTTGAATGCTTCCTTGATATTCCTACATTTGCGTCCAGTTGTGCCCCAGCAGGCCTTGCCGCTGGTATGGCTACAACTGCCCGTGCACAAGTATGGGGTACTAAAGACCCAAACTTTAGTACACCGACAGCTTTAGTTATGTAAGGGAATTGATTGTGGAAGGGAACGTAAGGCTCTTTTTACTCCTCTTCCTGAGTCATTCTATTCTGAGTCACCCTCTTCTTTTCTACGGGGTTAAGAACTAGGCTTCTTATCTACCTCCCAGGATGACGAGTTACTAACCATGGACTTGTAGACTAAGTTGCTTGAGAGTCAACTCCAGTTTTCAAGTATTGCTTCTGTGTGACAATCTTTTGGTTAGAATCGTGATGCTAGAAAGTTGAGTGGTTATGCTGTCCAATCTTTTCAGGATGTCTCAAAATTGTTTTTGAGCATTTTCAACCGTTATGCTGTCCGATTTCTTCTAGGAGCTGTAGTATATTCCATATCCCTTATCCTAGAGTTGTTGTCTTCCTTGTCTAAGTTGTGGGTTTTGTTTATCCCAGGATGGTTTCCACCAGGAACAACCCCGCTCCTGCTTATGAGCAGGGCGAGGGCAGTGGAACAAGGCAAGAGAATTTTCCTCACCCGCCATCTTTGGCGGAGGTGATGCTTGAGGCAGAACGCAACAAGAGAGAGACCAACAGGCTGCTAGAGCGTATTGAGCAGAATACAGCACGCCCTCCCCGCAATGAGCATAATGATGCCATGTCCCTCAATGACTTCGTAAAGCTATATCTACCAAAGTTCCATCATTCAGTCGACCCCCTTGATGCGGATGATTGGCTTTCCAGCATGACCCGCAAGATTCGTTCTGCAAATGTGGCTGAAGCGGACAAGGTTAACTTTGCCACGTACTTCCTTGAAGGACCTGCCAGTCAGTGGTGGGAAAATTATGAGGCTATGTGCCCAGAGGGCCCCGCTACTACATGGACAGACTTTTGTAGTGCTTTCCGTACCCACCATATTCCCGAAGGTCTGATGGACCGTAAGAGAGAGGAGTTCTGTGCCCTCACTCAGGGTAAGATGACAGTGGATGCTTACAGCCATGAGTTCGGTAACTTAGCACGCTATGCACTAGAGGAGGTGTCAACTGACGCCAAGAAACAAGCTAGGTTCCGCAAGGGACTTAACCCCGAGCTCCGTCGTGATCTGCGCCTGCATGAGTGTGCTACCTTCCAAGCTCTCGTCAACAAGGCTATCAATGCCGAGACTGGTCAGACAGACTACGAGGCAACCAAGAAGCACTCTCGTGACTTCAGCTCCTCATCCGGCTCAGGCTCCAATAAGCGCCGGGTGTGGGTGCCCAACACTGCTCTGCCATCAAGGTACACTGCGAGGCCATCCTATGAGGCGCCTCACCCAAATCAGAACAACCCCCCAGCCAAGCCCTATGGTGGTAATGCTGCAAATGCTGCTCCGAGGTCTTCAACTGTGATCTGCTACAAATGTGGAGAGCCTGGACACTATTCTCGTGAGTGTCCCCAGAACAACGCCAAGCCAGCTGGACGTGGTAAGCCGGGCAAGGCTTATTACGTGAAACCAACTCCTGCTGGTGGCCGTGTGAACAATGTCACCCTTGAAGAGGCCCATGATGACCCCGACGTTGTGCTTGGTACGCTCCTTGTCAATAGTCATCCAGCATATGTTCTATTTGATACTGGTGCATCTCATTCATTCATCTCAGAAAGTTATGCACAGTTGCATAACATGACCTTTTGTGATATACCCACTCCATTAGTAGTTCAGACTCCTGGATCGAAATGGCAAACTTCTAGAGTGAGCCATGACAATGAGATTCTCATGGATATGTTAGTCCTTTTAGCTTCCCTGATAGCTCTGAAGTCTTCAGACATCAATATCATCTTGGGAATGGACTGGATGTCAGCTCATTATGCCAAGATTGATACTCATTCTAGGAATGTTCAACTTACACATCCTTCAGGTGAGATAGTCACCTTTTCAACTCGAGTGGCTAAGTGCCAACTCTATTCTCTCAATGCTAACCCTCTTCCAGAGCTTGAGGATATTCCGGTGGTCCGTGACTTCCCGGATGTTTTCCCAGAGGAACTGCCAGGTATTCCACCTGTCAGAGATGTAGAGTTTGTGATAGACCTCATTCCAGGGACTGTCCCAATAGCCAGAAGACCCTATAAGATGGCACCCTTAGAACTAGCCGAGCTAAAGAAACACCTCGATGAGGCCTTGAAAAAGGGATTCATCCGCCCTAGTTCTTCTCCTTGGGCTTGCCCCGTCCTCTTCGTCAAGAAGAAGGATGGAACGGACCGGATGGTTGTAGATTACCGACCAGTGAACCTGGTCACAATCAAGAACAAGTATCCGCTCCCCAGGATCAATGACTTGTATGATCAACTCGTTGGATCCTCAGTCTTCTCCAAAATGGATTTGAGGTTAGGATACCATCAAATCAGAATCAGGAATGGGGACATTCCAAAAACGGCTTTCGTTACTCGTTATGGCCAATACGAGTACACTGTCATGTCCTTCGGGTTAACCAATGCCCCAGCCACCTTCTCTCGTTTGATGAATTCGATCTTCATGGAGTATTTGGATAAATTCGTCGTGGTTTACCTCGGCGATATACTCATCTACTCAAAGAACGAACGAGATCATGCCGAGCATCTCAGGCTGGTATTGACGAAACTTTGAGAGCATCGCCTGTATGCCAAATTCTCCAAGTGCAAATTCTGGCTACCAGAAGTGACCTATCTAGGTCATGTAATCTCTGGCAAGGGCATTGCTGTCAATCCCGAGCGAGTTCAGGCCGTCCTTGATTGGACTCAACCTGAATCGGTTAAACAAGTTCGGAGTTTCCTTGGCTTAGCGAGCTATTGTCGCCGCTTTGTCGAGAACTTCTCCAAGGTTGCGAAACCTCTTACTGAACTCCTCAAGAAAGATAAAAAGTTTGAGTGGACCCCACAATGCGAGCACAGCTTTCAGGAACTGAAAAGACGCCTGACTTTTGCTCCCATATTGGTGCCACCAGATTTTTCTAAGGACTTTGTTATCTATTGCGATGCCTCGCGACAAGGATTAGGTTGTCTTCTCATGCAAGATCATCATGTGATTGCATACGCATCTCGACAGTTGCGTCCACATGAGGATAATTATCCAACACATGATCTTGAGCTTGCAGCTGTAGTCCATGCACTTAAAACATGGAGACATTACCTTCTGGGTAATCGTTGCGAGATATACACTGATCACCAAAGTGTAAAATATATTTTCACCCAACCGGATTTGAATCGCAGGCAAAGACATTGGGTTGAGTTGATCACAGATTACGACTTAGGGATAACTTACACCCCGGGGAAAGCCAATGTCATGGCTAATGCACTAAGTCGTAAGTCTTATTGTAAAAATCTGATGTTACAACAAGGTCAACCGCTTCTCTATGAGAAATTTCGGAAGTTAAATCTTCACATTGTTCCTCAAGGATTCCTTTCTACCTTGGTGGCGAAACCTACTCTTAGGGATCAAATCATAGCTGTTCAGAGGTATGATAAGGGTATATCCCGGATCGAGGAGAACATCGCTAGCGGAAAAGCTAAGGATTTCTCCATTGATGATCAAGGTGTTGTGTTCTTCCAGAACCGTTTGGTGGTTCCTAAGAGCAAACGTCTATGACAGCTGATCCTTAAAGAGGCTCATGATTCTCCTCTCACGATTCATCCTGGTAGTACCAAAATGTATCAGGACCTATGCCAGAGGTTCTGGTGGACCAGAATGAAGAGAGAAATTGCTCAGTTCGTTGCCAACTGCGACGTCTGTCGTCGCGTTAAGGTAGAACATCAAAGGCCTACTGGCACCCTTCAACCCTTAGCTATTCCTTAATGGAAATGGGACAAGGTCGGTATGGATTTCATCACCGGTTTTCCTAGGACCAAGAGAGGGAATAATGCTATCTTTGTGGTCATTGACCGTCTTTCCAAAGTGGCTCATTTGCTTCCTGTTCGCGAGAGTATAACTGCTAGTCAGCTAGCGGATCTATATGTCTCTCGAATAGTGTCACTTCATGGTGTTCCTTTGGAGATCAACTCAGACCGTGGAAGTATCTTTACTTCCCGATTCTGGGAAAGTTTTCAAAATGCTATGGGGACTCATCTCTCCTTTAGCACTGCTTTCCATCCGCAATCAAGTGGTCAAGTAGAGCGAGTCAATCAAATCCTGGAAGACATGCTTAGAGCTTGTGTTATATCATTCGGCATGAATTGGGAGAAATGTCTTTCGTTCGCCGAATTTGCTTATAACAATAGTTATCACTCAAGCTTGGGCAAAGCCCCTTTTGTAGTTCTCTATGGACGAAGGTGTCGAACACCTCTTAACTGGTCAGAAACCGGAGAGAGGCAACTCTTTGGCCCGGATATGATCCAGGATGCAGAAGAGCAAGTTCGCATTATTCGTGAAAAGTTGAAAACAGCCCAATCTCGTCAAAAGAGCCAATATGATCGTCATCATAAGGCTGTGACCTTTGAAGTTGACGAGAAGGCTTACCTTCGGGTTACACCTCTGAAGGGTACCCAACGATTCGGTATCAAGGGCAAGTTGGCTCCTCGTTACATTGGTCCTTTTCGCATTCTTGCCAAACGAGGAGAAGTTGCCTACCAATTGGTACTTCCACCGCATCTTTCCAAGGTTCATGATGTCTTCCACGTCTCGCAACTCAGGCGTTGCTTCTCGGACCCTGTCTGCGAAGTGGACCACGAAACGCTTGATCTCCAAGATAAGCTTACATATCGAGAAAACCCTGTTCGTATCCTCGATCAAGCTGAGCGTACCACTCGACGTCGAAACATCAAGTTTCTCAAGGTTCAGTGGTCACACCATGATACGTCTCCAACGTATCTATAATTTATGAAGTATTCATGCCATGTTTACAATAATTCTATATGATTTTGGTATGATTTTATTAGAACTAACCCGGACTGACGCTGCTTTCAGCAGAACTACCGTGGTGTTGTTTTTGTGCAGAAATAAAAGTTCTCGGAATGAGCTGAAAATTTACGGAGAATATTTTTGGAAAATATAAAAAATAATGGAGCGAAGAGTCACCGGAGAGGAAGGCCGAGGAAGCCACAAGCCACAGGGGCGTGCCCCCCCCCAAGGGCGCGCCCCCCTGGCTTGTGACTTCCTCGGGAACCTTCCGGACGTGGGACCGCCGCCAAAAATTCCTATAAATAGAGAAACCCCCAGAAACAAACCTAGATCGGGAGTTCCACCGCCGCAAGCCTCCAGAGCCACGAAAAACCAACCGGGAGGCCGTTCCGGCACCCTGTCGGAGGGGGAAACCATCACCGGTGGCCATCTTCATCATCCCGGCGATCTCCATGACGAGGAGGGAGTAGTTCACCCTCGGGGCTGAGGGTATGTACCATTAGCTATGTGTTTGATCTCTCTCTCTCGTGTTCTTGAGATGGCACGATCTTGATGTACCGCGAGCTTTATTAATATAGATGAATCATATGGAGTTTTCTCCTCTCTATCTTCTTGTGATGAATTGAGTTTTCCCTTTGAAGTTTTCTTATCGGATTGAGTCTTTAAGGATTTGAGAACACTTGATGTATGTCTTGCGACGGGATATCCGTGGTGACAATGGGATGTTCTATTGATCCACTTGATGTATGTTTTGGTGATCAACTTGCGGGTTCCGTGACCTTGGGAATCTATGCATAGGGGTTGGCACATGTTTTTGTCTTGACTCTCCGGTAGAAACTTTGGGGCACTCTTTGAAGTTCTTTGTGTTGGATTGAACATGATGAATCTGAAATTGTGTGATGCATATCGTATAATCATGCCCATGGGTACTTGTGGTGACATTGGAGTATCTAGGTGACATTAGGGTTTTGGTTGATGTGTATCTTAAGGTGTTATTTTAATATGAACTCTAGGGTTGTTCGTGACACTTATAGGGATAGCTCATAAGATTGATCGGAAAAGATAACTTTGAGGTGGTTTCGTACCCTACAATAATTTGTTCGTTTGTTCTCCGCTATTTGTGACTTTGGAGTGAACTCTTTGTCGCGCGTGAGGGATTTACATATGATTCAACTATGTCAGTATTGTTGAGAGAACTTGCACTAGTGAAAGTATGAACCCTAGGCCTTGTTTCTAAGCATTGCAATACCGTTTGTGCTCACTTTTATCATTAGTTACCTTGCTGTTTTTATATTTTCAGATTACAAAAACCTATATCTACCATCCATATTGCACTTGTATCACCATCTCTTCGCAGAACTAGTGCACCTATACAATTTACCATTGTATTGGGTGTGTTGGGGACACAAGAGACTCTTTGTTATTTGGTTGCAGGGTTGTTTGAGAGAGACCATCTTCATCCTACGCCTCCCACGGATTGATAAACCTTAGGTCATCCACTTGAGGGAAATTTGCTACTGTCCTACAAAACTCTGCGTTTGGAGGCCCAACACGAGTCTACAAGAAGAAGGTTGCGTAGTAGACATCAAGCTCTTTTCTGGTGCCGTTGCCGGGGAGGCTAGGTAAGCGGCACTCACATCCCGTCAACGAAGCTCTTTTCTGGCGTCGTTGCCGGGGAGGTGAGTGCTTGAAGGTATATCTTTAGATCTTGCAATTGAATCTTTTAGTTTCTTGTTTTATCACTAGTTTGGTTTTATAAAAGAAAACTACAAAAAAATGGAATCGAGGTTGCCTCATATGCTTCATCTTTTTAATGTCTTTCGTGAAAATGATGGAAAAGAAAATTGTGCTCAAGTGTTAGAAGAAGAAGTTATTAAAATGTTTGGCACTAAATCTTTGAGTGATGAGCATGATTGCAATGTTGTTAGTATGAATTCCTTGAATATTCATGATGTTAATGATATGCAAAACCACAAGCTTGGGGATGCTATGTTTGATGAAGATGATATTTTTAGTCCCCCAAGTTTTGATGAGCAAATATATTACGATGATGGCATGCCTCCTATCTATGATGATTATGATGATGACATGTATGCTATAAAGAGTGATAGTAACCATGAAACTTGTCATCATGATTTTAATATTGAATGTGGTTATGTCAATCAAGTATCCCATGATAGTTATTTGGTTGAATTTGCTCCCACTATTATGAATGAGAAGAAAACTGCTTATGTGGAGAGTAGTAAAATTTCTATGCTTGTAGATCATGAAAAGAATGCTTTATGTGCTGGTTATATTGTGAAATTCCTTCATGATGCTACTGAAAATTATTATGAGGGAGGAACATATGCTTGTGGGAATTGCAATAATATCAAGTTTCCTCTCTATGTGTTCAAAGTTTTGAAGCTATGCTTGTTTTGCCTTCCTATGCTAGTTGATTCTTGCTCCCATAAATTGTTTGCTCACAAAATCCCTATGCATAGGAAGTGGGTTAGGCTTAAATGTGCTAGTCATATGCTTCATGATGCTCTCTTTGTGTTTCAATTCTTATCTTTTATGTGAGCATCATTGAAATCATCATGCCTAGCTAAAAGGCATTAAAGAAAAGCGCTTGTTGGGAGGCAACCGAAAACTTTTACTTTCTGTTTTTGTGTGTTCACATGATTAATCTACTGTATGATCATGTTTTATAGCTTTTGTTTCTATAAAGTGCCAAGTAAAGCCTTTGGGATAGTGTGGATGATAGTTGACTTGATTCTGTGCAAAAACAGAAACTTTTTCTCTGAGTCCAGGAATTTTGTAAATTCACTGGAAAGTGCTTTTGATCTTAATTTTTTACACATGATTGATATACAAATTATTCAGGTTGTACTAATTTTTCAGAATTTTTCGAGACAGGGAAGTATGGTTACACTACAGATCTTCACAGATTATTCTGTTTTTGACAGATTCTGTTTTGCATGCATAGTTTGCTTGTTTTAGTGTTCCCATAGCTTATATTCAGTGATATAAATTATGGGAATGATAGAATACAGTAGGTATTATGTGATAACAATTATGAATCTGGTCTTGACAGTACCTAAGTGAATGATCTTTATTTATCACACTAACCTTTCTCACGAAGTTCCGTTAAGTTTTGTGTGATTGAAGTTTTCAAGTTTTGGGTGAGACACCGATATGAGGAGAACAAGGAGTAACAAAAACCTAAGCTTGGGGATGCCAAAGGCACCCCCAAGGCAATATCCAAGGAATACTCAAGCCCCTAAGCTTGGGGATGCCCCGGAAGGCAACCCCTCTTTCATCATCAACATTATCGGTATATCTTCCTTGGAGCTATATTTTTATTCGTCACATAATATGAGTTTTGCTTGGAGCATCATTTTATTTTGTTTTTCTCTGTTAGGTGTTATTTATAATCTTGTTTTTCAATAAAAGTTCCAAGAATTGCATTAGGATGCTTGCATTGCATGTTTTGATATGTGCTGTGTAAAAACAGAAACTTTGGCTGTAGTGTTTGAATTTTCATATTTTACTGGAACGTGGAAAGTTTCTGAAATTTTTACACAGTGATATCATATAAATTATTTAGCATGTCCTAAATTTTCATAATGTTTTGAGTTACAGAAGTACACTGTTTTCATAAATTTCTACAGACTGTTCTGTTTGGACAGATTGCTGTCATAGTTTCGTTATCTACTTATCCTCTTGTTTCCATAGCCTATATTGGTAGATATAAATTGTGGAAATGATAGTATACAGTACCTAATGTTTGAAAATTATTATGCAACTTGTCTTGGCAGTACATAAAGAGTTGATTTATTATTATGTGTTCTAACCTATCTCACGAGTTCTTTTCGAGTTTTGTGTGGATGAAGTTTTTGAGAATAGGTGAAACCATGATATGAGAGGATTGAACGAGATACAAAAGCTCAAGCTTGGGGATGCCCAAGGCACCCCAAGTAAATATTTCAAGAAGTCTCAAGCATCTAATCTTGGGGATGCTATACATCCCACCTCTCTTCATCGACAATTATCGGTTAGCCTATGTTGAGCCTAAATTTTTATTCGTTCACATGATGCGTGCTATTCTTGGAGTGCTATTTTTCTTTTGCTTGCTGTTTGAATAAAATACTCAGATCTGAAAATATTTATTGAGAGAGAGAGAGTCCTCACATAGCTACTTAATTGTTTGACTACTCATTGATCTTCACTTATATCTTTTGAGAGTAGCTTGTCATTTCCTCTCGTGCTTCACTTATACCTTTTTGAGAGATGAAATCTTTATGCTCATGTTCTTCATTTAAAATTGTTTGAGCTTGTCAAAAAAGCAATATATGAAACTAGTCCCAAAGTGATAGATATCCAAGGAGGATATAATAGAAACTTTCATGAAGATTCTGGGACAAATTAAACTTGATTCCTTGTAATAGTTTTGAAACATGATGATAGTAATATGTGAGTCATGTTAGTGAGTAATTATGCTTAGTAGGAATATTGGTGTTAAGGTTTGTGATTCCCTATGCATGCACGAAAGTCAATAGTTATGCAATGAAGTTACATCCTACTTGTGGTGCATTATTCGGTGTTAGTTATGACTCAATGCTCACTTATGTGATTTTTCGTTCCTTGGTTTGGTTGCTTCCCAATCTATTTGCTAGCCTTCATTTGTACTAAGTAGAAATACTACTTGTGCATCCAAAATCTTTAAACCAAGTTTTGCCTTATGAGTCCACCATACCTACCTATATGCGGTATTTCCATGCCGTTCCAAGCAAATTTGTATGTGCCATCTCTAAATTTTCAAAATAAATTTTCTCTTTTGTGTGCCCGTACCGCTCATGAAACGGTGGGGAGTATCCAATATTTTTCCATGCTAGGTATGTTATTCTCACGATATGTGTTGATTCACTATCATTCACGAGAAAATGGCTGGTATTCGGGATGCCCAGTCCCATGCTCAAAAATCAAATCAAAATATAATGGAACAAAACTCCCCCAGGGTTGTTGTTTGTATGGACGGTACCCGTGGATTCGGCTCGCCGTGGAGTGTGATTGATTGGTGGAGGGGGAGTAAAAAATTTACCATTCTGTTTGGGAACCGCCTATAATGTATCTAGCATGGAAAGTATTGTGAGCTACTTTGTCGTTTTCGTTGATAGGAAAAGCATGCCACTCAAAATATTTTTCTCTCTCAATTTAAACCTTGAGCTCTGGCACCTCTACAAATCCCTACTTCCCTCTATGAAGGGCCTATCTATTTACTTTATGCAATTTTTATTGAGTCTCCATCTTCTCTTATAAGCACCAACTAGGGGGCACTATGATCGTACTTGAGCATTGGGCATAGCTAATATTTGAGCGTGTTTCATGAATGGATCAATGATTGAGCATGATGGGCTAGGGATAACTTTCTTTAGTGTTGATATTTTGAAAGACATGGTTGCTTGTTGACATGCTTGAGTATTGAAGTCATTATGTTAAAACTAGACTATTGCTTTGAATCATTTACAAGTCCAAATGTCCATGCTATACAAAGAAGAAAAGAATATGATGAACATGTTGGGTAGCATTCACACTTCATAAATTATTTCTTTTATCATTTACCTACTCGAGGACGAGCAGGAATTAAGCTTGGGGATGCTGATACGTCTCCAACGTATCTATAATTTATGAAGTATTCATGCCATGTTTACAATAATTCTATATGATTTTGGTATGATTTTATTAGAACTAACCCGGACTGACGCTGTTTTCAGCAGAACTACCGTGGTGTTGTTTTTGTGCCGAAATAAAAGTTCTCGGAATGAGCTGAAAATTTACGGAGAATATTTTTGGGAAATATAAAAAATACTGGAGCGAAGAGTCACTAGAGAGGAAGGCCGAGGAAGCCACAAGCCACAAGGGCGCCCCCCCCCTAGGGCGCGCCCCCTGGCTTGTGACTTCCTCGGGAACCTTCTGGACGTGGGACCGCCACCAAAAATTCCTATAAATAGAGAAACCCCCAGAAACAAACCTAGATCGGGAGTTCCGCCGCCGCAAGCCTCCAGAGCCACGAAAAACAAATTGGGAGCCCGTTCCGGCACCCTGTCGGAGGGGGAAACCATCACTGGTGGCCATCTTCATCATCCCGACGATCTCCATGACGATGAGGGAGTAGTTCACCCTCGGGGCTGAGGGTATGTACCAGTAGCTATGTGTTTGATTTCTCTCTCTCGTGTTCTTGAGATGGCACGATGTTGATGTACCGCGAGCTTTATTAATATAGATGAATCATATGGAGTTTTCTCCTCTCTATCTTCTTGTGATGAATTGAGTTTTCCCTTTGAAGTTTTCTTATCGGATTGAGTCTTTAAGGATTTGAGAACACTTGATGTATGTCTTGCGATGGGATATCTGTGGTGACAATGGGATGTTCTATTGATCCACTTGATGTATGTTTTGGTGATCAACTTGCGGGTTCCGTGACCTTGGGAATCTATGCATAGGGGTTGGCACATGTTTTCGTCTTGACTCTCCGGTAGAAACTTTGGGGCACTCTTTGAAGTTCTTTGTGTTGGATTGAACATGATGAATCTGAAATTGTGTGATGCATATCGTATAATCATGCCCATGGGTACTTGTGGTGACATTGGAGTATCTAGGTGACATTAGGGTTTTGGTTGATGTGTATCTTAAGGTGTTATTTTAATACGAACTCTAGGGTTGGTCGTGACACTTATAGGGATAGCTCATAAGATTGATCGGAAAAGATAACTTTGAGGTGGTTTCGTACCCTACAATAATTTGTTCGTTTGTTCTCCGCTATTTGTGACTTTGGAGTGAACTCTTTGTCGCGCGTGAGGGATTTACATATGATTCAACTATGTCAGTATTGTTGAGAGAACTTGCACTAGTGAAAGTATGAACCCTAGGCCTTGTTTCTAAGCATTGCAATACCGTTTGTGCTCACTTTTATCATTAGTTACCTTGCTGTTTTTATATTTTCAGATTACAAAAACCTATATCTACCATCCATATTGCACTTGTATCACCATCTCTTCGCCGAACTAGTGCACCTATACAATTTACCATTGTATTGGGTGTGTTGGGGACACAAGAGACTCTTTGTTATTTGGTTGCAGGGTTGTTTGAGAGAGACCATCTTCATCCTACGCCTCCCACGGATTGATAAACCTTAGGTCATCCACTTGAGGGAAATTTGCTACTGTCCTACAAAACTTTGCGCTTGGAGGCCCAACACGAGTCTACAGGAAGAAGGTTGCGTAGTAGACATCACACCATTCCGAGAAGGAAGCCACATGGGAAAGGGAGGAACGTCTTCGACTAGAGTACCCCGCGCTCTTCCCGACAACCTCCAAATCTCGGGACGACATTCTTTTGAGTGGGGATGAGTTGTCACATCCCTAGTCTTCCCTTGCTTGTGCTAGCTAAGATGTGCATCATGTTTCAATTTTGCATCAACATGAAATGGGGATTAACAGAAACCCCAACACCTCATTTGAAACAACCAATTCAAATATGATGAATTTTCAATGAATCCAAATTGCCCTTCAAAAATGTTCATGGTCTTTGTTAAATGTTGGCAACAACATATCAGGGACTATTTAATTTTCACAACAAGTTTAACATTTTAAAATTAGCCTTTAATGCTACTGAAATTGCTAAATAAAGCATTACAATTATTTTAGTCTTTCAAAAAATGCTGAAACATTTTGAGGAGGTTTGAAATATTGAAACTACACTCCAGAAAGTGTATTGGTATTTTTGGAGCTAGGTTAGAGCCCTGACAAAAATGACAAAAACAAATGTCAGAAGTGAAACAGAAAAGAAAACAAAAAAAGGAAAGACTAACCTGTGCCTGGCCCAGGAGGGAAGCTGGCCCAGCACACCAGGGGCAGGGGGGTCTTCTTCCTCCTCTGCCAGGAGGACAGGCAGCTGCATGGCGAGCGCGTCGATGCCGCATGGCCACCTCCTGCCCGTCTGCCTGCTGCTGGTGGTCGCCCGAAGTGCCACGAGGCCCCCCCGACCGCTCTCCTCTCGCTCAGTCGCCCCTCTTCGCTCTCCCTCGCCTCTGTCGCCATGGCCGCCGCTCCCGCATCGCCGCCGCTGTAGACATGCCCCTCCGACCGCTCCCTCTCGCCCTTGAGTAGCTCACGAGCTCTGCCTCGACCTGCTGCTGCTCCTCGCCGAGCCAAGCATCGCCGGAAGCTCCCCATCGCCGCCATCGATGTCTTCTTCCTCCTCGGCTCCGACCACCGCCGCCGTCGATTCGCCGTCTCCAGGCCGTCCCCGAGCAAGCTTTCGACGCCGCTGCATCCGTCGTGAGCTGCTGGCCCCGTTTCACCTCTCTTCCCCATTGTTTGCCGCCTGTAGGCCCGAGTTGCTTCGAGCCCGAGAGCTCCTCGCTGCCGGCGAGGATGCTGCCGTAGCCACGGTGGCTTAAGCTCGAACCTGAGCACGTAGGCGTGCTCAAGGTGTTCCCAGGAACCCGTAGGTGCCGCTAGTTCGTCCCCTAGCTGTCTGTAGCACCGGCTCGATCGGCGCCCGAACGCCGGCGACGATTCCGGCAGCCCCGCGGCCACCTAACCCTCCATCTAGATGCGGCCCAGCGTGGGCTACCTCCTGGTGGTCTCCGCGCGTCCAACCGCCACCGTTTGCACGATTCCGGCGCAAAGCCGCCGTCGGTTTGGTCACCGCCAGTGAGGTTCCGGCGACGTCCGACGTGGCCGGTCATTAGCAGTCTAACCCCACCACTTAATCGCTAAGCAGACGCTGACAGTAGGCCCCACAGGCGGTCAAAGCCCAATTAGCCTCTGGTTTGACCGGGGATTAGCCCTGTGTCACTGACTGGTGGGCCCTGGCTGTCAGGTTTGACCTGGCAACGGCCAGTTGACTGCTGACGCAATGCTGACGCAATAAATGACTTTCTGATTTAAATTAATTCCAGAAAATGCTGAAAACTTTAGAAAATCATAGATAATAATCTGTAACTCAGATTGAAATAATTTATATATGAAAAATTATCAAAAAAATCCAAAGAATCCATTGGTGCTATTGCCATGCATGTTAAAGCAACCTATGTAGATGAACATTGACATTTTGCAATAATGCAATATGTGGAATATTATATGGAGAACAATTTTGAACCTATATTCAAACTTACTCCATTTAACTCTAATGATAGATGCATTAGCTCATCTATAGCATGTTGCCATGTCATGACCATGCATCATATTGTTGCACTTGCCGTGCATTGATTGCTACTCCATCTATGTCGCGGTAGGTTCTGCTCCATCGGATACCCTCGAGTATCCCCCTGAAGGAGAGTACCTCCCAGCCAACCTGCAAGGCAAGCAACCCCATTGATCATACCGATACCATCCCACTCTCTCGCTCCTGCTCTCGTTTATTGCATTAGGACAAACGCTTCTACTGTCTCTCTGTTGCGGTAGTTCAACCCATTCCTCTGCATGACCTGTCATTGTCACAGTAAATAGCTAAACCATGCAACCTAGCATACCTGGTAGATGCTTGAGCCATGATGTGCTTTACCTGCTCTGCTTGCTATGCTTAGGGTTGTGTCAGGTCTGATTCATCTAGGTGATGAACCGGAGTGAAACGGTGTTGTTCTGATGTGATGAGCTAAATGATGAAGCTGATTTGGTAAAGGTAGCGATGAGAGGCTATGTAGGAGTACATATCGGGTTGTCTCATTGGGACCGTTCTTAGGAACTGAGTTCCGTGTTTGTGATCCAAGACTAGTTACTACCACATGTTGGGATACTTAATTGACCCTCTCGACCTATCAGTCGCCTAGTCCTATGTCCAGGAGTTGCAAGTAGTTTCTGGTGTTTGTAGCCATGCTGGAGGCCGTGCGTAGCGCTGACCCTAGGGGTGGGCTACGGCGCGGTAGGCAGTGGCACGGTGTACCAAGTGGCACCCGAATGGTGGGCTTGGGAACCCTGCGCACATCGTTTGAGACCATAGCGGAAACTTCGGCCGGACTTCTGTGCGAGTTTAGTCTCAAATAGGCGATAGCCTGGACTAGGGTCTTGTGTGATTGACGGTCGTGGCCAACTCCCTCGCTGGCTTCCGCTTGAAGGTTGCCGAGGTGCCTGGTCTTATGAGCACATAGCGATAAGAGGCGAGAGCGTGTGTGAAGAAGTGCACCCCTGCAGGGTAATGAATTTGTTTGAATAGCCGCGTCCTTGGATATGGACTACTTGGAGAACTTATGATGTTCATAGATAACTTGATGGTTACTCTTAAAAGACTCAAGACAAGGGTGAGTACCGTGGATGGCACTCTCGTGGGTGACGGGAGCGGATCCATGGTGGTGTATTGATGTGGTGTTAGTGGACTCGTGTGCGCCATCTCAAAACTTGTTCAAAGAACTGGTAGTCGTAGTATAGGCTAGCCAAGAGTCAAAGCTGGCTTGCTGCATAAACCACACTACTCCCCTTGTTGAAACATGAGCATGAATATCTTAGGTCTGCTTTAAAGACTTGCTGAGTACGATTGTACTCATGTTTGCTTAATAACTATTGCAGATGAGAGCATGGACCCATCTGGTGGGTTCTATCTAGACGTTGATGATGCCGAGTAGCTGGTATCCCAGCTACGATCTGATGCCCTGTGATGGGTTGTAGATAGTCAGGCTTAATGCCTTTTTACCTTTCAACTATCTGTACTCAGACAGCTTTAAGCTTCCGCTTGGTTTGTAAGAACATGTTTGTATGACTTGAGTGTCGGGTCTTGTGACCCCTACCTGTATGAACATATTATGCAAGGCTCTTCTGAGCCTTCTAAATAAATGTTGTGTTGTTGTATGGTTATGTTGTGATGCCATAGTTGTATCTATGCATATCGGACATGTCGTGCGTACGTGTGACGTGTAACGGTATGTATGGGATTCGACACCTAGTTGTGTGCCTCTAGTAGTACTCTTTACAGGGAAATGCCTCTTTGTGCTTCCACCGAGCCTTGGTAGCTTGCTACTGCTCCGGACACATGGATTGACCGGCATGTATCCTTCTTTGCTGTTGTGTCTGTCCCTTCGGGGAAATGTCTCGCAGTGTAATGGAGTCCATGTAGCCGGCTATGACTCGTCTACGCGCAGTTGATGACATTTATGTCCCACGGCGTAATGGAGTCCCTGTAGCTTGCTATGACTTGTCTACACACGCTGAGGCCGACACCTGCATTGCTGGGTTACGTATGCCTGTCCCTGTACGGATGTGCTACTTGAGTTCTATAACTAGTCATGTCGACCCGGGTTCTTTGACATTTGAATGCTAGCGACATATTCACATTCGTGAGCCAAAAGGCGCAAACGGTCCCGGCCCAGGTAAGGTGGCAGCCGTGGTGATAACCGAGCGTGAGGCCGCAAAGTAATGTGAAGTGTTACATGCTAGATTCTTATGGCTTAGGATCGGGGTCCCGACAATCTCCCTAGGGAGAAGTGGTTTAAATATCATCCTCCCATTGAAGTGAAAGTAGTTGAACCTATTAAAGTTGAAGAAGAAACTATTATTTACAATGTTGATCCTGTTATTCCTGCTGCTTATATTGAGAAACCACCTTTCCCTGTTAGAATAAAGGAACATGCTAAAGCTTCAACTGTGGTTCGTAAGAGTTATACTAGAACACCTACACCCCCTGAACAAATCAAAGTTGAACCTAGTATTGCTATGGTTAAAGATCTCTTGGTTGATAATATTGATGGGCATGTTATTCATTTCTGTGATGAAGCTGCTAGAATTGCTAGACCTGATACTAAAGATAAACATAGACCTATTGTTGGGATGCCTGCTGTTTCTGTTAAAATAGGAGATCATTGTTATCCTGGCCTATGTGATGTGGGTGCTAGTGTGAGTGCAATTCCCTTTACCTTATATCAAGAAATTATGAATGATATTGCACCAGCTGAATTAGAAGAAATTGATGTTACCATTAAGCTTGCTAATAGAGATACTATAGCACTAGTTGGGATTGTTAGAGATGTTGAAGTCTTGTGTGGGAAAATAAAATATTCTACTGATTTTCTTGTTCTTGGTTCCCCACAAGATGATTTTTGCCCCATTATATTTGGTAGACCTTTCTTGAATACTGTTAATGCTAAGATAGATTGTGAGAAAGAAACTGTTACTGTAAGTTTTGGGGATGTGTCCCATGAGTTTAATTTCTCTAAATTTCGTAGACAACCCCATGATAAAGAATTTCCTAGTAAGGATGAAATTATTGGTCTTGCTTCTATTGCTGTGCCTCCTACTGATCCCTTAGAACAATATTTGCTACACCATGAAAACGATATGCATATGAATGAAAGGAATGAAATAGATAAGATTTTCTTTGATCAGCATCCTATTTTGAAACACAACCTGCCTGTTGAAATACTTGGGGATCCTCCTCCACCCAAGGGTGATCCCGTGTTTGAGCTTAAACAATTACCGGATACTCTAAAATATGCCTATCTTGATGAAAACAAGATATATCCTATTATTATTAGTGCTAACCTCTCAGAGCATAAGGAAAAGAGATTATTGAAAACTCTGAGGAAGCACCGTGCTGCTATTGGATATACACTTGATGATCTTAAGGGCATTAGTCCCACTCTATGTCAGCATAAAATTAATATGGAGCCTGATGCTGAACCAGTTGTTGATCACCAACGACGGTTAAATCCTAAAATGAAAGAAGTGGTAAGAAATGAAATATTAAAGCTTCTGGAGGCAGGTATAATTTATCCTATTGCTGATAGTAGATGGGTTTGTCCCGTTCATTGTGTCCCTAAGAAGGGAGGTATTATCGTTGTTCCTAATGATAAAAATGAATTGATCCCACAAAGAATTGTTACAGGATATAGAATGGTAATAGATTTTAGGAAATTAAATAAAGCTACTAGGAAAGATCATTGCCCTCTACCTTTTATTGATCGAATGCTAGAAAGACTGTTCAAACACACACACTTTTGCTTCCTAGATGGTTATTCTGGCTTCTCTCAAATACCTGTGTCAAAAGAGGATCAAGAAAAAGACAACTTTTACTTGTCCTTTCGGTACCTTTGCTTATAGACGTATGCCCTTTGTTTTATGCAATGCACCTGCTACCTTTCAAAGATGTATGACTGCTATATTCTCTGATTTTTGTGAAAAGATTGTTGAGGTTTTCATGGATGATTTTTCCGTTTACGGAACTTCTTTTGATGATTGCTTGAGCAACCTTGATCGATTTTGCAGAGATGCGAAGAAACTAATCTTGTCTTGAATTGGGAAAAGTGCCACTTTATGGTTAATGAAGGTATTGTCTTGGGGCACAAAATCTCCGAAAGAGGTATTGAAGTTGATAAAGCTAAAGTTGATGCTTTTGAAAAAATGCCGTGTCCTACGGATATCAGAGGTATAAGAAGTTTCCTTGGTCATGCTGGTTTCTATAGGAGGTTTATTAAAGACTTCTCTAAGATTTCTAGGCCTCTCACTAATCTTTTACAAAAAGATGTTCCATTCGTTTTTGATGATGATTGTGTAGAAGCATTTGGAATTCTTAAGAAAGCCTTGATTTCTGCACCTGTTGTTCAACCACCTGATTGGAACCTACCCTTTGAAATTATGTGTGATGCTAGTGATTATGCCGTTGGTACTGTTTGATGACCCACAAGTATAGGGGATCTATCCTAGTCCTTTCGATAAGTAAGAGTGTCGAACCCAACGAGGAGCAGAAGGAAATGACAAGCGGTTCTTAGTAAGGTATTCTCTGCAAGCACTGAAATTGTCGGTAACAGATAGTTTTGTGATAGGATAATTCGTAATATATAGCAAGTGACAAATGTAACGAAGGTGCAGCAAGGTCGACCAATCCCTTTTGTAGCAAGGGACAAGCCTGGACAAACTCTTATATAAAGCAAAGTGCTCCCGAGGACACATGGGAATTACTGTCAAGCTAGTTTTCATCATGCTCATATGATTCGCGTTCGTTACTTTGATAATTTGATATGTCGGTGGACCGGTGCTTGGGTGCTGCCCTTACTTGGACAAGCCTCCCACTTATGATTAACCTCTCTCGCAAGCATCCGCAACTACGAAAGAAGAATTAAGATAAATCTAACCATAGCATGAAACATGTGGATCCAAATCAGCCCCTTACGAAGCAACGCATAAACTAGGGTTTAAGCTTCTGACACTCTAGCAACCCATCATATACTTATTACTTCCCAATGCCTTCCCCTAGGCCCAAATAATGGTGAACTGTCATGTAGTCGACGTTCACATAACACCACTAGAGGAGAGACAACATACATCTCATCAAAATATCGAACGAATACCAAATTCACATGATTACTTATAACAAGACTTATCCCATGTCCTCAGGAACAAACGTAACTACTCACAAAGCATATTCATGTTCATAATTAGAGGAGTATTAATTATCATTAAGGATTTGAACATATGATCTTCCACCAAGTAAACCAACTAGCATCAACTACAAGGAGTAATCAACACTACTAGCAACCCACAGGTACCAATCTGAGGTTTGAGACAAAGATCGGATACAAGAGATGAACTAGGGTTTGGAGAGGAGATGGTGCTGGTGAAGATGTTGATGTAGATTGACCCCCTCTTGATGAGAGGATCGTTGGTGATGACGATGGCTTCAATTTCCCCCTCCGGGAGGGAAGTTTCCCCGGCAGAACAGCTCCGCCGGAGCCCTAGATTGGTTCTGTCCAAGTTCCGCCTCGAGACGGCGGCGCTTCGTCCCGAAAGCTCCCTTATGATTTTTTCCAGGTCAAAACCCTCCATATAGCAGAAGATGGGCACCGGAGGCCTGCCAGGGGGCCCACAAGACTGCAGGGCGCGCCCACGGGGGTAGGGCGTGCTCCCTGGCTTGTGACCTCCTGGTGGGTCCCCTGATGTATTTCTTTCGCCCAATATTTTTTACATATTCCAAAATAATTCTCCGTAGATTTTCAGGACTTTTGGAGTTGTGCAGAATATGTATCTCAGATTTCTCCTTTTCCAGTCCAGAATTCCAGCTGTCGGCATTCTCCCTCTTCATGTAAACCTTGTAAAATAGGAGAGAAAAGGCATAAGTATTGTACCGTAATGTGTAATAACAGCCCATAATGCAATAAATATCAATATAAAAGCATGATGCAAAATGGACGTATCAACTCCCCCAAGCTTAGACCTCGCTTGTCCTCAAGTGAAACCCGAAATCGATAAATATGCCCACATGTTTAGAGATAGAGGTGTCGATTAAATAAAATACGGACATGAAGGCATCATGATCATCTTTAGAACAGCAACATATATTGACATATAATTTCTTATGCTAGAGTAACAATTCATTCACATGGTAAAGTATGAATCAAGAACTCTATTGAGAACCAACAAACTATGATCTCAGTCATTGAAGCAATTCCAATTTATCATAACGTAGGAAAGAGTCAATATAAGAGCTTGTAAAGCAAATCCACATACTCAATCATCTTTTAGTCTTTCATAAGTGCTAACACTCATGCGGTACTTATGAGGTCAAAGCTTCAATCGGACACAAAGAAAGATAGGGGCTTATAGTATTGCCTCCCAACTATTTTACCTCAAGGATAATGTCAATAGAAATAACTTATGCTCACCCACATCCGAGTGGATATATGTGTCTAGATCATTCCCCAACACATGACGCTTGCCAAGAGATAAAGGCGAAATAAAGGAAGTGGTGAAGATCACCATGACTCTTGCATAAAGGTAAGTACTGGAAAGTAAAAGTGACAGATAGGCCCTTCGTAGAGGGAAGCAGAGGTTGTCATGCGCTTTTATAGTTGGATGCGCAATCCCTTAATGCAAAAGAACGTCACTTTATATTGCCCCTTGTGATAAAGAACTTTATTATGCAGTATGTCGCTTTTATTTCTTCCATATCACAAGTTCGTATAAAGTTTATTTTCCTCACACTAATAGATCACACATATTTAGAGAGCAATTTTTATTGCTTGCACCGATGACAACTTACTTGAAGGATCTTACTCAATCCATAGGTAGGTATGGTGGACTCTCATGGCAAAACTGGGTTAAGGGTGTTTGGATGCACAAGTAGTATCTCTAGCTACTTGGTGAGGAAGTTTTGGCTAATATGGGGTGGAAGCAAGTGACACATGTTGAAGGATCAAAAACCATATAACTTCTATTCGGAAATAAGCAAACATAACCCATTATGTTGTCTTTCTTGTCCAACATCAACTTCTTAACATATAATATTTTAATGAGTGCTCACAATAATAAAAGATGTCCAAGATGATATATTCATATGTGAACCTCTCTTTCTTTATTACTTCCTTTTAATTGCAACAATGACCAATAGCTTAGTTTGTCAACTCACAACAAATTTCAATCGACATACCTCTTATATATGAAGTCATCACCCCCCATAAGATCATCATATATACTCTTTGCTTTTATTCTATACTCCTTTCTATTTCTTTTTCTCAAGATCATAGCAAGCAAGCAAAGCCCTCAACTCAAAACTAATCTTTATTATATAACTCTCGGACTTGCTTACATAGGGGAAACATAAAGCAAAACTAAAAACTAGATCCCACTAAAAACTTTATTCTACTAGATCAAGATATAACCAAAAGGATCGAATGAAGAAAAACGAAGAAAGTAAAAGATGTGATGGTGATACGATACCGGGGCACCTCCCCCAAGCTTGGCAAAAGCCAAGGGGTGTGCCCATACCCATGTGTTTAGTTGTCGTTCTTCGGAGGTGGTGACGTTATATTCTTGGCGATAATGCCCCTTAGAATGCGATTCTCCTCCTAAAGCTTGTTATTTTGCTGTCTGAGATCCATTATTTCCTTGTGAAGTTTTCCAGTGACGGTTAGAGCTCCCATAACCCATGGATGTTTCATTGCTGCGGGGGAAGAAGCAACACTCTTTTTCATGTTTTCATAAGTAAGAAATTTAGCATTGGGAGGGATAACCGAATTCAGAATTGTTGAGCTCTGAAGTTCTTCCAACATGGCTCCAGGTTGTAGACGAGAGGTGGCTTCTTGGTCTTCCTCCATGGCATCAATCCTTTTCAAGTCGGCTTCTATCTCTTCCTCCGTGGCCTGCCCAAAGTGATTGGCTTCGCTGTATACTCCAGGCCCCGGTGTCAGGTGAGAGACACGGCTCTCCCCCGACCGACTCTTGCGAAGACATCTTGCTCTAAATCTGCTGCAGAAACAGCTCAAAACGAAAACATGAGGTATTGTCGTGATACGAAGGTCAAAACCTTCGGGAGATTATATAATGAATTTTTACCGACCAGAAGGAGTATACCACAAGAAAACGGAGTCCGGAGGGTACACGAGGTGGCCACAAGCCACAGGGGCGCGCCCCCCTGGCTTGTCGCCTCCTTGTGCACTGTTCGGACTGCTTTAAATTTTCCTAATTTTTTAAATATTCCAAAACGGATAAAAATTGCCATTGGAAAAGTTTTGGAGTCGGTTTGCTTACTGTAACACATGCCTATTCCTTTTCGGAGTCTGAAACGTTCTGGTAGGTCTCCCTAATGTACTCCTCCGGAGTTATGGTATTGATAATATTGGTTTCAACATTTATGGGAGTACCTGAGATATAATGTTTGATTCTTTGCCCGTTTACCACCTTCGGATTTGTGCCTTCGGCGTTGTTGATCTAGATGGCACCTGAACGATATACTTCCTCGATAATGTAAGGCCCTTCCCATTTAGAGAGAAGTTTTCCTGCAAAAAATCTTAACCGAGAATTGTATAGCAAGAAATGATCACCTACATTGAATTCACGCTTTTGTATCCTTCTATCATGCCATCTCTTAACCTTCTCTTTAAACAACTTGGCATTCTCATAGGCCTGGGTTCTCCATTCATCAAGTGAGCTGATGTCAAATAACCTCTTCTCACCAGCAAGTTTGAAATCATAGTTGAGCTCTTTAATTGCCCAATAAGCTTTATGTTCTAGTTCTAGAGGTAAGTGACACGCTTTACCATAAACCATTTTATACGGAGACATACCCATAGGGTTTTTATAAGCAGTTCTATAAGCCCATAATGCATCATCAAGTTTCTTAGACCAATTCTTTCTGGATCTATTAACGGTCTTCTACAAGATCAATTTAATTTCCCTATTCCTCAATTCTACTTGACCACTAGACTGAGGATGATAAGGAGATGCAATTCTATGATTAACATCATACTTAGCAAGCAATTTACGGAAAGCACCATGAATAAAGTGTCAACCACCATCAGTCATTAAATATCTAGGGACTCCAAATCTAGGGAAAATGACTTCTTTAAGCATTTTAATAGAAGTGTTATGATCAGCGCTACTAGTTGGGATAGCTTCTACCCACTTAGTAACATAATCAACAGCAACTAGAATATTAGTATACCCATTAGATTGTGGAAAAGGTCCCATAAAATCAAAACCCCAAACATCAAATGGTTCAATAACAAGAGAGTAATTCATAGGCATTTCCTGACGTCTACTAATATTACCAACTCTTTGACATTCATCACAAGACAAGACAAACTTACGAGCATCCTTGAAGAGAGTAGGCCAATAAAAACCAGATTGCAATACCTTATGTGCAGTTCTATCTCCAGCGTGGTGTCCTCCGTAGGCCTCGGAATGACACTTGTGAAGGATATGTTCCTGTTCATGCTCAGGTACACAATGTCTAATAACACCATCTACTCCTTCTTTTTAAAGGTGTGGGTCATCCCAAAAGTAATGTCTTAAATCATAAAAGAACTTTTTCTTTTGTTGGTATGTGAAGCTAGGTGGTATAAATTTAGCAACAATGTAATTAGCATAATCAGCATACCATGGAGCATTACGTGAAGCATTTATGACAGCTAATTATTCATCAGGAAAGCTATCATCAATAGGTAGTGGGTCATCAAGAACATTTTCTAACCTAGACAAGTTATCTGCTACGGGGTTATCAGCACCCTTTCTATCAATAATATGCAAATCAAATTCTTGTAGCAGAAGAACCCATCTAATAAGTCTAGGTTTAGCATCTATCTTTTCCATAAGATATTTGTTAGCAGCATGATCAGTGTGAACAGTTACTTTGGAATCAACAATATAAGGTATGAACTTATCACAAGCAAACACAACTGCTAAAAATTCCTTTTCAGTGGTAGCATAATTTCTTTGAGCACTGTCTAGAGTTTTACTAGCATAATGGATAACATTTAAATTCTTATCAACTCTTTGTCCTAGAACAGCACCAACAGCATAATCACTAGCATCACACATAATTTCAAAGGGTAGGTTCCAATCAGGTGGTTAAACAACAGGTGCGGAAATCAAGGCATTCTTAAGAATTTCAAATGCTTCTACACAATCATCATCAAAAACGAATGGAACATCTTTTTGCAAAAGATTGGTGAGAGGCCTTGAAATCTTAGAGAAGTCTTAAATAAACCTCCTATAGAAACCAGCATGACCAAGGAAACTTCTTATACCTCTGATATCCGTGGGACACGGCATTTTTTCAATAGCATCAACTTTAGCTTTATCAACATCAATACCTCTTTCGGAGATCTTGTGCCCCAAGACAATACCTTCATTAACCATAAAGTGGCACTTTTCCCAATTCAAGACAAGATTAGTTTCTTCGCATCTCTGCAAAACTCGATCAAGGTTGCTCAAGCAATCATCAAAAGAAGTTCCGTAAACGGAAAAATCATCCATGAAAACATCAACAATCTTTTCACAAAAGTCAGAGAATATAGCCATCATACATCTTTGAAAGGTAGCAGGTGCATTGCATAAACCAAAAGGCATACGTCTATAAGCAAAGGTACCGAAAGGGCAAGTAAAAGTGGTCTTTTCTTGATCCTCTTTTGACACAGGTATTTGAGAGAAACCAGAATAACCATCTAGAAAGCAAAAAATGTGTGTGTTTGGATAATCTTTCTAGCATTTGATCAATAAAAGGTAGAGGGTAATGATCTTTCCTAGTAGCTTTATTTAATTTCCGAAAATCAATTACCATTCTATATCCTATAACAATTCTCTACTGGATCAATTCATTTTTATCATTAGGAACAACGGTAATACCTCCCTTTTTAGGGACACAATGAACGGGACTAACCCATCTACTATCAGCAATCGGATAAATTATACCTGCCTCCAGAAGCTTTAGTATTTCATTTCTTACCACTTCTTTCATTTTAGGATTTAACCGTCGTTGGTGATCAACAACTGGTTTAGCATCAGGCTCCATATTAAATTTATGCTGACATAGAGTGGGACTAATGCCCTTAAGATCATCAAGAGTATATCCAATAGCAGCACGGTGCTTCCACAGAGTTTTCAATAATCTCTTTTCTTCATGCTCTGAAAGGTTAGCACTAATAATAACAGGATATATCTCCTTTTCATCAAGGTAGGCATATTTCAGAGTATCAGGTAATGGTTTAAGCTCAAACACGGGATCACCCTTGGGTGGAGGAGGATCCCCAAGTATTTCAACGGGCAGGTTGTGTTTCAAAATAGGCTGTTGATCAAAGAAAATCTTATCTATTTCATTCCTTTCATTCATATGCATATCATTTTCATGGTCTAGCAAATATTGTTCTAAAGGATCAGTAGGAGGCACAACAATAGAAGCAAGACCAATAATTTCATCTTTACTAGGCAATTCTTTGTCATGGGGTTGTCTACGAAATTTAGAGAAATTGAACTCATGAGACACATCCCCAAAACTCACAGTAATAGTTTCTTTCTCACAGTCTATCCTAGCATTAACAGTGTTCAAGAAAGGTCTACCAAATATAATGGGACAAAAATCATCTTGTGGGGAACCAAGAACAAGAAAATCAGTGGGATACTTTAATTTCCCACACAAGACTTCAACATCTCTAACAATCCCAATTGGCACAATAGTATCTCTATTAGCAAGCTTAATAGTAACATCAATTTCTTCTAATTCAGCTGGTGCAATATCATTCATAATTTCTTGGTATAAGGAAAAGGGAATTGCACTCACACTAGCACCCACATCACATAAGCCATGATAACAATGATCTCCTATTTTAACAGAAACAACAGGCATGCCAACAATAGGTCCATGTTTGCCTTAAGTATCAGGTCTAGCAATTCTAGCAGCTTTATCACAGAAATGAATAACATGCCCATCAATATTATCGACCAAGAGATCTTTAACCATAGCAATACTAGGTTCAACTTTAATTTGTTCAGGGGGCGTAGGTGTTCTAGTGCAACTCTTACGAACCACAGTTGAAGCTTTAGCATGTTCCTTTATTCTAACAGGGAAGGGTGGTTTCTCAATATAAGCAGTAGGAACAAAAGGATCAACATTATAAGTAATGGTTTCTTCTTCAACTTTAATAGGTTCAACTACTTTCACTTCAATGGGAGGATGATATATAAACCACTTCTCCTTAGGGAGATCAACATGAGCAGCAAAAGATTCACAGAAAGAGGCTACTATCTCAGAGTCAAGTCCATATTTAGTGCTAAAATCACGAAAAGCATCGGTGTCTATGAAGGATTTAACACAATCAAACTTTAGGTTTATACCTGACTCCTTACCTTCGTCGAGTTCCCAATCTTCAGAGTTGCGTTTAATTCTTTCCAATAAGTCCCATTTGAATTCAATACCTTTCTTCATAAAGGAACCAGCACAAGAAGTATCGAGCATGGACCGATCATTATTAGAAAGCTGAGCATAAAAATTCTGGATAATAATTTCTCTCGGGAGCTCATGATTGGGGCATGAATATAACATTGACTTAAGCCTCCCCCAAGCTTGAGCGATACTTTCTCCTACACGAGGCCAAAAATTATAAATATAATTCCGATCACGATGAACCAGATGCATAGGATAAAACTTCTGATGAAATTCAAATTTCAATCGGTTGTAGTTCCATGATCCAATATCATCACATAGCCTATACCATGTCAATGCCTTCTCCTTCAAAGATAAAGGAAAGACCTTCTTCTTGACATCATCCTCGGGCAAACCTGCAAGCTTGAATAATCCACAAACTTCATCCACATAGATTAGATGCAAATCGGGATGTAGTGTTCCATCTCCTGCATAAGGATTAGTGCTACTTCTCGAGTATGCGTTGGTTTTCCCTTGAAGAGGAAAGGGTGATGCAGCAAAGTAGATAAGTATTTCCCTCAGTTGTTGAGAACCAAGGTATCAATCCAGTAGGAGATACAAGCAAGTCCCCAATAGATGTATCTACACAAAGAATCAAACACTTGCACCCAACGCTATAAAGGGGTTGTCAATCCCTTCACGGTTACTTGCAAGGATGAGATCTGATAGAGATAGATATGATAGATTGCTTGAACGGAAAGTAAAACAAAAGTAAAAATAATGCAGCAAGGTATTTTTGGTATTTTTGGTTTTAGATCTGAAAGTATAAGATGGAAAATAGACCCGGGGGCCATAGGTTTCACTAGAGGCTTCGCTCATGATGGCAAATAATACGGTGGGTGAACAAATTACTGTCGAGCAATTGATAGAAAAGCGAATAATTATGAAGATATCCAAGGCAATGATTATGCATATAGGCATCACGTCCGTGTCAAGTAGACCGAAACGATTCTGCATCTACTACTATTACTCCACACATCGACCGACTCCTGCCTGCATCTAGAGTATTAAGTTCATGAAGAACAGAGTAACGCATTAGGTAAGCTGACATGATGTAGAGGGATAAACTCAAGCAATATGAAGAAAACCCCATCTTTTTATCCTCGATGGCAACAATACAATATGTGCCTCGCTACCCCTACTATGTCACTGGGTGAGGACACCGCAAGATTGAACCCAAAACTAAGCACTTCTCCCGTTGCAAGAATTACCAATCTAGTTGGCCAAACCAAACCAATAACTCGAAGAGACTTGCAAAGATATGAAATCATGCATATAAGAATTCAGAAAAGACTCAAATAATATTCATAGATAATCTGAACATAAACCCACAATTCATCGAATCTCGACAAACACACCGCAAAAGAGTATTACATCGGATAGATCTCCATGAAGATCATGAAGAACATGGTATTGAAGAGCAAAGAGAGAGAAGAAGCCATCTAGCTACTAGCTATGGACCCGAAGGTCTGTGGTAAACTACTCACGCATCATCGGAGGGACAATGGAGTTGATATAGATGCCCTCCGTGATCGAATCCCCCTCCGGTAGATTACCGGAAAAGGCTCCAAGATTGGATCTCACGGGAACAGAGGCTTCCGGCGGCGGAAAAGTATTTTCGTGGCTCTCTCTGGTATCCAGGAAATATTTGTGAATTTATAGGCCGAAGAATAGGGTTAGGGGGGCTGCCGTGGGGCCACAAGCCAGGGGGGCGCCCCCCCCTAGGGCACGCCCCTGTGGCTTGTCGCCACACGGTGGCACCCCTGTCATGCAACAAATGCACTTAGATCTATAAGTGTATGAAAGCTCAAAAAGAAAACTAAGTGGTCGTGCAAGATGAAAAATTCCACCAGTAATATGAAAGTGACAAAATTGGAGACACTCTATCATGAAGATCATGGTGCTACTTTGAAGCACAAGTGTGGAAAAAGATAGTGGCAATTGTCCCTTCTCTCTTTCTCTCATTTTTTTTCTTTTTTTCTTTTTTTTATTTTGGTGGGCATCTTTGGCCTCTTTTTTTTATTTGGGCTTCGCTGGCCTCTTTTATTTTTTGTAAAGTCCGTATACTCATCCCAACTTGTGAGGGAGTGATAGCTTCCATCATCCTTTTCTCACACGGGACAATGCTCTAATAATGAAAATCATCACACTTTTATTTACTTACAACTCAAAAAGAAAATTACAACTCGATACCTAGAACAAAATATGACTCTATATGCAATATGAAGGTGATGGTGCATGTCATGAAAAACGGAACGGTGGAAGTTGCATGGCAATATATCTCGGAATGGCTATGGAAATGCCATAATAGGTAGGTATGGTGGCTGGTTTGAGGAAAATATATGGTGGTTGTTTTGAGGAAGGTGGGTTTGATGCACCGGCGAAAGTTGCGCGGTACTAGAGAGGCTAGCAATGGTGGAAGGGTGAGAGTGCGTATAATCCATGGACTCAACATTAGTCATAAAGAACTCACATACTTATTGCAAAAGTCTATTAGTTATCAAACAAAGCATTAGACACATGCTCCTAGGGGAGAGGTTGGTAGGAGTTAACCATCGCGCGCTCCCGACCCTCACACAAAGGTCGACAATCATTAAACAAATCATGCTCCGACTTCGTTACATAACGGTTCACCATACGTGCATGCTACGGGAATCACAAACTTCAACACAAGTATCTCTTCCAATTCACAACTACTCACTAGCATGACTCTCATATTACCATCTCCATTATCTCAAAACTATATGCAAGGAATCGAACTTCTCATAGTATCCAATGCACTTAATATGAAAGTTTTTATTATATCCCTCTTGGATGCCTATTATATTAGGACTAAATTCATAACCTAAACAAATTACCAAGTTGTTTTAAGAAAATCTCAAAATAATATAAGTGAGGTACGACAGTTCAATAATTTCTATAAAATATAACACCACCGTGCTCTAAAAAGATATAAGTGAAGCACTATAGCAACATTGCCTAGCTCAAAAGATATAAGTGAAGCACATAGAGTATTCTAATAAATTCACGATTCAGCGTCTCTCTCTCAAAAATATGTGTGCAGCAAGGATGATTGTGGAAAACTAAAAAGCAAAGACTCATATCATACAAGACGCTCCAAGCAAAACACATATCATGTGGTGAATAAAAATATAGCCTCAAGTAAATTTACCGATGGATTGAAGACGAAAGAGGGGATGCCTTCCGGGGCATCCCCAAGCTTAAGCTTTTTGGTATCCTTGAATATGGCTTGGGGTGCCTTGGGCATCCCCAAGCTTAGGCTCTTGCCACTCCTTATTCCATAGTCCATCAAATCTTCACCCAAAACTTGAAAACTTCACAACACAAAACTCAACAGAAAACTCATGAGATCCGTTAGTATAAGAAAAATAAATCACCACTTTAGGTACTGTTGTGAACTCATTCTTTATTTATATTGGTGTAATATCTACTGTATTCTAACTTCTCCATGGTTCATACCCCCCGATACAACCCATAGATACATCAAAATAAGCAAACAACACAAAGAAAACAGAATCTGTCAAAAACAGAATAGTCTGTAGAAATCTATAGACTTCGAATACTTCTGTAACTCCAAAAATTCTGAAAAATTAGGACAATCAGTGAAATTTGTATATAAATCTTGTGTAAAAATTTCAGATCAAAAGCACGTTCCAGTGAATTTACAAAATTCCTGGACTGAGAGAAAAAGTTTCTGTTTTTCAGCAAAATCAAATTGCAAACACCGTAGACCATCCCAAAGGTCTTACTTGGCTCAAACACTAATTTAAACAAGAAAACACAATTATTAAAGAAGTAATAATGTGCAAAACACACCCAAACAGAAATAAAAAAACAGAAAGCAAAAATAAAATTGGGTTGCCTCCCAACAAGCGCTATTGTTTAACGCCCCTAGCTAGGCATAACGCAATAGATCTAGGTATTGTCATCTTTGGTATGCAATCCATAAGTAGCTCTCATAATAGATTCATAAGGTAATTTTATTTTCTTTCTAGGAAAGTGTTCCATGCCTTTCCTTAATGGAAATTGGAATCTATTATTTCCTTCCTTCATATAAATAATTGCACCAATCGTTCTAAGGAAAGGTCTACCAAGAATAATAGGACATGTAGGATTGCAATCTATATCAAGAACAATGAAATCTACAGGCACATAATTCCTATTTGCAACAATAAGAACATCATTAATCCTTCCCATAGGTTTCTTTATAGTGGTACCCGCAAGATGCAAATTTAAAGAGCAATCATCAAATTCACGGAAACCTAGCACATCACATAAAGTTTTTGGAATCGTGGAAACGCTAGCACCCAAATCACACAAAGCATGGCACTCATAATCCTTAATTTTAATCTTAATAGTAGGTTCCCACTCATCATAAATCTTTCTAGGTATAGAAACTTCCAACTCAAGTTTTTCTTCAGAAGATTTCATCATAGCATCAACGATATGTTTAGTAAAAGCTTTGTTTTGATTATAAGCATGAGGAGAATTTAACACGGATTGCAACAAGGAAACACAATCAATCAAAGAGCAACTATCATAATTAAAGTCCTTGAAATCCAAAAGAGTGGGTTCATTGCTATTTAAAGCTTTGACCTCTTCAATCCCACTTTTATCAATCTTAGCATTAAGATCTATAAACTCCGAATCATTGGGACGCCTTTTAACTAAAGTTGACTCATCTCCAGTCCCATCGTTATCAAGATTTACATTAGAAAACAAAGATTCAATTGGAGTCACATCAATCACTTTAAGATCTTCATCAATATTAAAAGATTCTGGCTTCGCGGCCATTCTATTGACTAAGGTAGCTTGTTTATCGGCAATTTGGCCTACTAAGTTTTCAAGGTGAGCAAATTGAGATTTCAAACCATAAAACTCCTTAGACATATCATCAAGTTCCTTATTCATGTATTCCCACATAGTCTTTTGTTCTTTAAGCTCATTCCTACAGAAACTATTGTGGTCATATTGGAGTGACATAAAACTTTTAACATTATCCTCAATATCTTCCAACTTCTTAAGATAAGGATCAAAGCTTTTGGGTTAAGCCATAAAGACGAGCAACCATTATAAAATGCAAGCAAGCAAAAAGCAAACGAAGAGACGAACGGAAGAAGGGCGAATAAAAAGGCAAATCTTTTTAGAAAATTGTTTTAGAAGTGGGGGAGAGGAAAACGAGAGGCAAATGGCAACTAAAGTAAATGCAAGAGATGAGTTTCTGATGGGTACTTGGATGGATTGATGTAGATCTCCCCGGCAACGGTGCCAGAAATCCTTCTTGCTACTTCTCGAGCATGCGTTGGTTTTCCCTTGAAGAGGAAAGGGTGATGCAGCAAAGTAGATAAGTATTTCCCTCAGTTGTTGAGAACCAAGGTATCAATCCAGTAGAAGATACAAGCAAGTCCCCAATAGATGTACCTACACAAAGAATCAAACACTTGCACCCAACGCTATAAAGGGGTTGTCAATCCCTTCACGGTTACTTGCAAGGATGAGATCTGATAGAGATAGATATGATAGATTGCTTGAACGGAAAGTAAAACAAAAGTAAAAAATAATGCAGTAAGGTATTTTTGGTATTTTTGGTTTTAGATCTGGAAGTATAAGATGGAAAATAGACCCGGGGGCCATAGGTTTCACTAGAGGCTTCTCTCATGATGGCAAATAATACGGTGGGTGAACAAATTACTGTCGAGCAATTGATAGAAAAGCGAATAATTATGAAGATATCCAAGGCAATGAGTATGCATATAGGATCACGTCCGTGTCAAGTAGACCGAAACGATTCTGCATCTACTACTATTACTCCACACATCGACCGACTCCTGCCTGCATCTAGAGTATTAAGTTCATGAAGAACAGAGTAACGCATTAGGTAAGATGACATGATGTAGAGGGATAAACTCAAGCAATATGATGAAAACCCCATCTTTTTATCCTCGATGGCAACAATACAATACGTGCCTCGCTACCCCTACTATGTCACTGGGTGAGGACACCGCAAGATTGAACCCAAAACTAAGCACTTCTCCCGTTGCAAGAATTACCAATCTAGTTGGCCAAACCAAACCAATAACTCGAAGAGACTTGCAAAGATATGAAATCATGCATATAAGAATTCAGAAAAGACTCAAATAATATTCATACACTACTGGAATCAGGGACTTTGCCATCTGCCAGATCTTTGCCGTCTGCCAGTGGACGGCAAAGAAGGTCTTTGCCGTCTGCTTACAAAAAACAGACGGCAAAGAACTGACAGACGGCAAAGAACCTGGTTGCCATCAGTCACCTCTTTGCCGTCTGCCAGCAGATGGCAAAGAATCTTTGCCGTCCGCTGGCAGACGGCAAAGAGATGAGTAGGTCCAGCCCACCAGCCCCACCTCTTTGCCGTCTGCCAGTAGATGGCAAAGAATCTTTGCCGTCTGCTGGCAGACGGCAAAGAGGTGCCCAGTAGACGGCAAAGACATGCCCCATCGTAGCCACCACTAACACCGGCCCGATCCACTCCCACCCCACCTCTCTCTCTCTCTCATCCCAACTCTCACGAACTCACCCCCACCCCTCGGTCCACCCCACCCATGCCGGCCGAGCCGCCGCCGCCCAGGCCCGCATGCGCCGCCGCCAGGGAGCTCCCGCGCCCCGCAGCCGAGCACCGCCCGCGCCTCCCCGCGGCTCCGCCACCTCCCTCCACGCCGGCCGGCGAGCCAACGCCGGCGACCGCGCCGCCAGGTCGCTCCTCAGCCGCCGCACCTCTCCTCCTCTCTCTGTTGCTATCTCTCTCACGTTTCCTCTCTCTCTCTCAAGCTCCAGCACCGCCATGGGAGGGAGCTCGAGCCAGTCCCGCCGCCGTCCGACGCCTCCGCCGGCCGGATCCGACCGCCCGCCGCCGGATCCGCCCGTCCCGCGCCCCTGCCCGTCCTCCTCCGGCCTCCTCCGTCGTCGGCGCCGCTGCCATGGCCGGGCTCGGCCCGAGCTCGCCGGGACGGCCTCATCCCGATCCGCCTCGGGATAAAAAGGTTATCTGTTGCTTGCTGTTGCTGCTCGCCATGCCATTGCTGTTGCTGCTCACCATGCCCTTGCTGTTGGCCTGTTAATGCTCGCCATACCCTTGCTGTTGCTGCTGGCCAGCTGCTTGACTGCTTCCCTATGCTGTTCAAGTGTTCATGTTCTGCTACTGCATATTGATTGCTACTGCTTGTTGCTCTTGCTTATTGCTGCTGCTGCTACTTGGTTCATTTTAGGGAACATTGCATCTGGGAGTGGCGCCACTGCTGGAACTGGAAGCCAATCATCCGTGGGTGAGAGTGAAGGAGGACAACCTGGACCTGGTGCTGTGGAAGCCAAGAATTTGCTGACTTTGCTCTATATTACATGGCATATTTATATTTATTTTTATATATACTTGCCGTGTCCCCGATGGGCTGTTTTGGGAAAATGCCGTATCCCGTGTCCCCGTATGCGTGTCGCCGTGTCCGTGTCCCCGTGTCCGTGTCCCCGTGTCCGTGCTTTTTAGCTTTTTTCTAAATTAATGTTCTCTGTAGTTTATATATGGCAGATCTATATTATACAATATTCATAAGTTAGTTGTGCAAACTTCTTTGTTAGGTTCTTGCTGAATCTGAGTAAGCACCCGTGATTGTGGTTCGAAGCAAATCCGTGCTAGCCATCATATTGAAAATGGTGTGTGAATCTGATACAAATGAGTTGCTTTTTGAAGAGAAGCTTGCCTTTCTTTAGAAAACCAGACATGCTATTGTTAGGACTGATCCTTATAAATATCGCCAATATTTATAAAAATAAATAATTATTCCTTGATGCTTATGAACTTAACCCAATGACACTAAATTATACCAGATTTTGTGTGCATCCGACGTAGGTGTTCCACAAGGTGCTTTGCGGGGGTCTGCTCACAAATGAGGATTCCAACATCTCTGGATGAGGAGATCGATTCAGACTTGGTAATTTATTGCCTACTTTACATCATGTTATTTATAGTCTAATATTAAGTAAGTGCTTGGGATAAATTTTGATTACACTGATTCGGTGTTCTTTGTTTTGTTTTGTAACACGGGGAAGTTTTTTTGCATCACAAAAAAAGTTGCGGCAAACAAAGAGATGAGAAATAACAAGTAATCGACTTAATTAGTTAGAGACTTAGTGGTCATATTTTTTATCAATTGAGTTTTCATATGAAATGTCAAGTGGTTTCACATGTGCTTTGTTGAAAGTTCTTGGTTTCACATGTGATGTTTCTTCATTGGAATTGATACTTCCTTTAGATGCGAACCTCCTAAACATGAAATTGATACTTCTTGGTTTCACAACGACGACCTTCCTGTTTTGATGCGGACCTCCTAAACATGAAATTGATACTTTTTGTTCCTGGGGCAAACAATAGGGTTTGGTCGCAGTTTTTTCATTTTCTTCTTTCATTAAAAAAAGTTTGGGTCAAGATTAAGGGAGTTGATATATAAGAGTGTGTGATGTTTTAGGATGCAGATTGTGTAAAATGAGATTTTGCAATAATTCGTTTGTCAACCTGAATGTAGATGTTTAGGAATAAAATCTAGATACTAAAGTTTCATTAGATAGTACAGTTGTGAATTAAGTCCACACAAAATGTTACATTGTGAACTAACCAATGTGATAAGTCGTGTGTTGAGAATAGAGTTCTGAAATTGTGTGCATATAGTACAGAGATCATATGAAGTTATGGAAACTGTTTAGTTCAACTGGTTTTGAAAAGCAACAAGTTTATCCAGGAATATACATATTCCTTCCTTTTGTGATTCTTGGTTCCTGATGGCTGAGGCTTCTATGGGGCGTCATCGTAGCCGATCCGGGCTGTCCTCTTCCCATGTATGGCTGATCTGCTGCTGCTACTTCATCTGGTAGTGGGCGTGGTAGAGGGATCCAGGGTGATGTTGTGGCTGTCATTTTGGGTTGTTCGTGCACGGGTGCGAGGGGCCTTGCCGTGGAGCTGCATCTGCTGCCAGCAGAGGTCCCTGTAAGACCATCATGTTCTTCTCCGCGTGTTGCGCATGGGCGAGGCATCGTTTTAACAAAAAAATAACAAGGTATACAAGACCAGACCATATTTTCATGTATTGCATCAGTCGAAACTTCGTTATGATAATGCAACTTTGTGTACTATTTTCAGTCATTGGACACCACAGAAACTTTGCAAGGATACAAAAGACTTATGCTAACGATCCTCCCATGAGCTCCAAGCCAGAGAACAGGTCGGTATAAACAAATCATAATGAATGAGAGAACAACTAAAAATTCTGCTGGCTCCTACAGCATTGCATTTCACCAAGTGAAATGCTACATTTCTACTCCTAACCCATTCTCTCTTTCTTAGTGTTTTTGTTATGCAGGTTGGAAGAAAAGAAGAAGATCCAAAGAAGATATAGTAATAAGATAGTTTTTAGGAAAATAGATATTTAGTTTTAGGTCATTTCTTGTAATTTCCGAAATGTAAATTTAATTACTTAATCATTTCTGATTCTTTATAATATGACTTTGTATTACCTATTTCAATTATTAATAAAGTTTTTAATTTACATGTGTTCATGACTATTGGTAATATGTGTTGGATATGCTATATTGGTCATATATATAATTTTCTGTGTAAATGAATTGATATAAGATAAAAAAAAGGGGCTCTATAGCCACTTTAGCCTATTTGGCCTCTTTGCCGTCTGCTGGCAGACGGCAAAGAGCTTGCTTTCTTTGCCGTCCGCTAGCAGACGGCAAAGAAGCAAGCTCTTTGCCGTCCGCTAGCAGACGGCAAAGTACCCTTTGCCGGCAGTCGTTCAGCCGGACTGTTTGCCGTCTGCTGGCGGACGGCAAAGCCTTTGCCGTCCGCCAAGCATGCCTTTGCCGTCTGCTATGGCAGATGGCAAAGTGCCTGATTCCTGTAGTGATAGATAATCTGAACATAAACCCACAATTCATCGGATCTCGACAAACACACCGCAAAAGAGTATTACATCGGATAGATCTCCAGGAAGATCATGAAGAACATGGTATTGAAGAGCAAAGAGAGAGAAAAGGCCATCTAGCTACTTGCTATGGACCCGAAGGTATATGGTAAACTACTCACGCATCATCGGAGGGGCAATGGAGTTGATGTAGATGCCCTCCGTGATCGAATCCCCCTCCGGTAGATTACCGAAAAAGGCTCCAAGATTGTATCTCACGGGAACAGAGGCTTCCGGCGGCGGAAAAGTATTTTCGTGGCTCTCTCTGGTATTTAGGGAATATTTGTGAATTTATAGGCCGAAGAATAGGGTTAGGGGGGCTGCCGTGGGGCCACAAGCCAGGGGGGCGCCCCCCCCCTAGGGCGCGCCCCTGTAGCTTGTCGCCACACGGTGGCTCCCCTGCCTTCATCTCCAAGACTTCTGGGTTGCTTCTGGTCCAAGAAAAATTATTCTGAAGATTTTATTCCGTTTGGACTCCGTTTAATATTCGTTATCTGCAATACTCAAAAACAAGGAAAAAACAGAAACTAGCACTAGGCTCTAGATTAATAGGTTAGTCCCAAAAATAATATAAAATAGCATATTAATGCATATAAAACATCCAAAACAGATAATATAATAGCATGGAACAATAAAAAATTATAGATACATTGGAGACGTATCAATTAGCTAGCAGTTTCTCTATCATACCCGAAGGAATCTCATAATAAATATTTTCAGTAGGTGCAGTAGGTTTAGGAGCATCTCTTTGTGCTTCCGGTCGAGGTGAAGATACCCCGAACAAACCCCTCAAAGGATTATTTTCCATAGTAACAAGTGACAGTAAATTTCAGCATAGTATATAAATTTTTCCTTACCAAGTTCCACTCACCAAAGGCGCTTCACTCCCCGGCAACGGCGCCAGAAAAGAATCTTGATGACCCACGAGTATAGGGGATCTATCGTAGTCCTTTCGATAAGTAAGAGTGTCGAACCTAACGAGGAGCAGAAGGAAATGACAAGCGGTTCTCAATAAGGTATTCTCTGCAAGCACTGAAATTGTCGGTAACAGATAGTTTTGTGATAGGATAATTCGTAACGGATAGCAAGTAACAAATGTAACGAAGGTGCAGCAAGGTGGCCCAATCCCTTTTGTAGCAAGGGACAAGCCTGGACAAACTCTTATATAAAGCAAAGTGCTCCCGAGGACACATGGGAGTTACTGTCAAGCTAGTTTTCATCATGCTCATATGATTCGCGTTCGTTACTTTGATAATTTGATATGTGGGTGGACCGGTGCTTGGGTGGTGCCCTTACTTGGACAAGCCTCCCACTTATGATTAACCCCTCTCGCAAGCATCCACAACTACGAAAGAAGAATTAAGATAAATCTAACCATAGCATGAAACATGTGGATCCAAATCAGCCCCTTATGAAGCAACGCATAAACTAGGGTTTAAGCTTCTGTCACTCTAGCAACCCATCATCTACTTATTACTTCCCAATGCCTTCCCCTAGGCCCAAATAATGGTGAAGTGTCATGTAGTCGACGTTCACATAACACCACTAGAGGAGAGACAACATACATCTCATCAAAATATCGAACGAATACCAAATTCACATGATTACTTATAACAAGACTTATCCCATGTCCTCAGGAACAAATGTAACTACTCACAAAGCATATTCATGTTCATAATCAGAGGATTATTAATTATCATTAAGGATTTGAACATATGATCTTCCACCAAGTAAACCAACTAGCATCAACTACAAGGAGTAATCAACACTACTAGCAACCCACAGGTACCAATCTGAGGTTTGAGACAAAGATCGGATACAAGAGATGAACTAGGGTTTGGAGAGGAGATGGTGCTGGTGAAGATGTTGATGGAGATTGACCCCCTCTCGATGAGAGGATCGTTGGTGATGACGATGGCTTTGATTTCCCCCTCCGGGAGGGAAGTTTCCCCGGCAGAACAACTCCGCCGGAGCCCTAGATTGGTTTTGTCCAAGTTCCGCCTCGAGACGGCGGCGCTTCGTCCCGAAAGCTCCCTTATGATTTTTTCCAGGTCAAAACCCTCCATATAGCAAAAGATGGGCATCGGAGGCCTGCCAGGCGGCCCACAAGCCTGCAGGGCACGCCTAGGGGGGTAGGGCGCGCCCCCTGGCTTGTGACCTCCTGGTGGGTCCCCTGATGTATTTCTTTCGCCCAATATTTTTTATATATTCCAAAATAATTCTCCGTAGATTTTCAGGACTTTTGGAGTTGTGCAGAATAGGTATCTCAGATTTGCTCCTTTTCCAGTCCAGAATTCCAGCTGCCGGCATTCTCCCTCTTCATGTAAACCTTGTAAAATAGGAGAGAAAAGGCATAAGTATTGTACCATAATGTGTAATAACAGCCCATAATGCAATAAATATCAATATAAAAGCATGATGCAAAATGGACGTATCACTGTTCTAGGACAAAGAGTTGATAAGAAATTAAATGTTATCCATTATGCTAGTAAAACTCTAGACAGTGCTCAAAGAAACTATGCTACCACTGAAAAGGAATTTTTAGCAGTTGTGTTTGCTTGTGATAAGTTCAGACCTTATATTGTTGATTCCAAAGTAACTGTTCACACTGATCATGCTGCTGTTAAATATCTTATGGAAAAGAAAGATGCTAAACCTAGACTTATTAGATGGGTTCTTCTGCTACAAGAATTTGATTTGCATATTATTGATAGAAAGGGTGCTGAGAACCCCGTAGCAGACAACTTGTCTAGGTTAGAAAATGTTCTTGATGACCCACTACCTATTGATGATAGCTTTCCTGATGAACAATTAGCTGTCATAAATGCTACCCCTGGAAAAAAAAGCTGTCATAAATGCTTCACGTAATGCTCCATGGTATGCTGATTATGCTAATTACATTGTTGCTAAATTTATACCACCTAGTTTCACATACCAACAAAAGAAAAAGTTCTTCTATGATTTAAGACATTACTTTTGGGATGATCCACACCTTTATAAAGAAGGAGTAGATGGTGTTATTAGACGTTGTGTACCTGAGCATGAACAGGAACAGATCCTACACAAGTGTCATTCCGAGGCCTACGGAGGACACCACGCTGGAGATAGAACTGCACATAAGGTATTACAATCTGGTTTTTATTGGCCTACTCTCTTCAAGGATGCTCGTATGTTTGTCTTGTCTTGTGATGACTGTCAAAGAATTGGTAATATTAGTAGACGTCAGGAAATGCCTATGAATTACTCACTTGTTATTGAACCATTTGATGTTTGGGGTTTTGATTATATGGGACCTTTTCCAAAGTCTAACGGGTATACTCATATTCTAGTCGCCGTTGATTATGTTACTAAGTGGGTAGAAGCTATTCCAACTAGTAGTGCTGATCATAACACTTCTATTAAAATGCTTAAAGAAGTTATTTTCCCTAGATTTGGAGTCCCTATATATTTAATGACTGATGGTGGTTGACACTTTATTCATGGTGCTTTCCGTAAATTGCTTGCTAAGTATGATGTTAATCATAGAATTGCATCTCCTTATCATCCTCAGTCTAGTGGTCAAGTAGAATTGAGCAATAGGGAAATTAAATTGATCTTGCAGAAGACCGTTAATAGATCCAGAAAGAATTGGTCTAAGAAACATGATGATGCATTATGGGCTTATAGAACTGCTTATAAAAACCCTATGGGTATGCCTCCGTATAAAATGGTTTATGGTAAAGCGTGTCACTTACCTCTAGAACTAGAACATAAAGCTTATTGGGCAATTAAAGAGCTCAACTATGATTTCAAACTTGCTGGTGAGAAGAGGTTATTTGACATTAGCTCACTTGATGAATGGAGAACCCAGGCCTATGAGAATGCCAAGTTGTTTAAAGAAAAAGTTAAGAGATGGCAGTGACCATGTTTTGCAGGAAAACTTCTCTCTAAATGGGAAGGACCTTACATTGTCGAGGAAGTATATCGTTCCGGTGCCATCAAGAACAACAACGCCGAAGGCACTAACCCAAAGGTGGTAAACGGGCAAAGAATCAAACATTATATCTTAGGTACTCCCATAAATGTTGAAACCAATATTATCAATACCATAACTCCGGAGGAGTACATTAGGGAGACCTACCAGAACGTTTCAGACTCCGAAAAGGAATAGGTACGTGGTACGGTAAGCAAACCGACTCCAAAACTTTTCCAATAGCAATTTTTCTCCGTTTTGGAATATTTAATAAATTAGGAAAATTTAAAGTAGTCCGAAAAGTGCACGAGGAGGCGACAAGACAGGGGGGCGCGCCCTACCCCCCTGGGCGCGCCCCTATGGCTTGTGGCCACCCCGTGTACCCTCCGGACTCCGTTTTCTTGTGGTATACTCCTTCTAGTCGGTAAAAATTCATTATATAATCTCCCGAAGGTTTGGACTTTCATATCACGACAATACCTCCTGTTTTCGTTTTGAGTTGTTTCTGCAGCAGGTTTAGAGCAAGATGTCTTCGCAAGAGTCGGTTGGGGAGAGCCGTGCCTCTCACCTGACACCGGGGCCCGGAGCATATAGAGAAGCCAACCACTTCGGGCAGGCCACGGAGGAAGAGATGGAGGCCGACTTGAAAAGGATGGATGCCATGGAGGAAGTCCAAGAAGTTACCTCTCGTCTACAACCTGGAGCCATGTTGGAGGAACTTCGGAGCTCAGCAATTCCGAATTCGGTCATCCCTCCCAATGCTAAATTTCTTACTTATGAAAATATGAAAAAGAGTGTTGCTTCTTCCCCCGCGGCAATGAAACATCCGTGGGTGATGGGAGCTCTAACCGTCACTGGAAAACTTCGCAAGGAAATAATGGATCTCAGACAGCAAAATAACAAGCATGAGGAGGAGAATCTCATTCTGAGGGGCATCATCGCCAAGAATATAACATCACCACCTCTGAAGAAAGACAACTAAACACATGGGTATGGGCACTCCCCTTGGCTTGTGCCAAGCTTGGGGGAGGTGCCCCGGTATCGTATCACCATCACATCTTTTACTTTCATTGTTTTTCTCAGTTCGATCCTTTTGGTTATTTCTTGATCTCGTAGAATAAAGTTTTTAGTGTGATCTAGTTTTGAGTTTTGCTTTATGTTCCCCCTATGTAAGCGAGTCCAAGAGTTATATAATAAAAAGTAGTTTTGAGTTGAGGACTTTGCTTGCTTGCTATGATCTTGAGAAAAAGAAATAGAAAGAAGTATAGAATAAAAGCGAAGAGTATATATGATGATCTTATGGGGAGTGATGACTTCACATATAAGAAGTATGTCGATTGAAATTTGTTGTGAGTTGACAAACGTAGCGATTGGTCATTGTTGCAATTAAAAGGGAGTAATAAAGAAAGAGAGGTTCACATATAAATATATTATCTTGGACATCTTTTATGATTGTGAGAACTCATTAAAATATTATATGCTAAGAAGTTGATGTTGGACAAGGAAGACAACATAATGGGTTATGTTTGCTTATTTCCGAATAGAAGTTATATGGTTATAGATCCTTTAACATGTGACGCTTGCTTCCACCCCATATCAGCCAAAACTTCCGCACCAAGTAGAGATAATACTTGTGCATCCAAACACCCTTAACCCAGTTTTGCCATGAGAGTCCACCATACCTACCTATGGATTGAGTACGATCCTTCAAGTAAGTTGCCATCGGTGCAAGCAAAAAAATTGCTCTCTAAATATGTATGATCTATTAGTGTGAGGAAAATTAACTTTATACGAACTTGTGATATGGAAGAAATAAAAGCGACAGACTGCATAATAAAGTTCTTTATCACAAGCGGCAATATAAAGTGACGTTCTTTTGCATTAAGGGATTGCGCATCCAACTATAAAAGCGCATGACAACCTCTACTTCCCTCTGCGAAGGTCCTATATGTTACTTTTACTTTCTAGTACTTACCTTTATGCAAGAGTCGTGGTGATCTTCACCACTTCCTTTATTTCGCCTTTTTCTCTTGGCAAGCGTCATGTGTTGGGGAATGATCTAGACACATATTTCCACTTGGATATGGGTGATCATGAGTTATTTTTGTTGACATTACCCTTGAGGTAAATAGTTGGGAGGCAAAACTATAAGCCCCTATCTTTCTCTGTGTCCAACTGAAGCTTTGACCTCATAGGTACCGCGTGAGTGTTAGCAATTATGAAAGACTAAAAGATGATTGAGTATGTGGATTTGCTTTACAAGCTCTTATATTGACTCTTTCCGATGTTATGATAAATTGCAATTGCTTCAATAATGACTGAGACCATAGTTTGTTGGTTCTCAATAGAGTTGTTGATTCATACTTTACCTTGTGAATAAATTGTTACTCTAGCATAAGAAATTATATATCAATAAGTATTGCTGTTCTAAAGATGATCATGATGCTCTCATGTCCGTATTTTATTTTATCGACACCTCTATCTCTAAACATGTGGACATATTTATCGATTTCGGCTTTCGCTTGAGGACAAGCGAGGTCTAAGCTTGGGGGAGTTGATACGTCCATTTTGCATCATGCTTTTATATTGATATTTAATGCATTATGGGCTGTTATTACACATTATGGTACAATACTTATGCCTTTTCTCTCTTATTTTACAAGTTTTACATGAAGAGGGAGAATGCCGGCAGCTGGAATTCTGGACTGGAAAAGGAGCAAATATGAGAGACCTATTCTGCACAACTCCAAAAGTCCTGAAAAGTTACGGAGAATTATTTTGGAATATATAAAAAAATATTAGGCGAAAGAAATACCAGTGGGGACCCACCAGGAGGCCACAAGCCTGGGGGGCGCGCCCTACCCCCCAGGGCGCGCCCCTGTGCCTTGTGGGCCCCCTGGCAGCCCTCCGGTGCCCATCTTATGCTATATGGAGGGTTTTGACCTGGAAAAAATCATAAGAGAACTTTCGGGACGAAGCACCGCCGTCTCGAGGCGGAACTTGGGCAGAACCAATCTAGGGCTCCGGCGGAGCTGTTCTGCCGGGGAAACTTCCCTCCCGGAGGGGGAAATCGAAGCCATCATCATCACCAGCACCATCTCATCTCCAAACCCTAGTTCATCTCTTGTATCCGATCTTTGTCTCAAAACCTCAGATTGGTACCTGTGGGTTTCTAGTAGTGTTGATTACTCCTTGTAGTTGATGCTAGTTTGTTTACTTGGTGGAAGATCATATGTATAGATCCTTAATGATAATTAATACTCCTCTGATTATGAACATGAATATGCTTTGTGAGTAGTTACGTTTGTTCCTGAGGACATGGGATAAGTCTTGTTATAAGTAATCATGTGAATTTGGTATTCGTTCGAGATTTTGATGAGATGTATGTTGTCTCTCCTCTAGTGGTGTTATGTGAACGTCGAATACATGACACTTCACCATTATTTGGGCCTAGGGGAAGGCATTGGGAAGTAATAAGTAGATGATGGGTTGCTAGAGTGATAGAAGCTTAAACCCTAGTTTATGCGTTGCTTCATAAGGGGCTGATTTGGACCCATATGTTTCATGCTATGGTTAGATTTATCTTAATTCTTCTTTCGTAGTTGCGGATGCTTGCGAGAGAGGTTAATCATAAGTGGGATGCTTGTCCAAGTAAGGACAGCGCCCAAGCACCGGTCCACCCACATATCAAACTATCAAAGTAACGAACGCGAATCATATGAAAACTAGCTTGACAGAAATTCCCATGTGTCCTCGGGAGCGCTTTGCTTTATATAAGAGTTTGTCCAGGCTTGTCCTTTGCTACAAAAAGGATTGGGCCACCTTGCTGCACCTTTGCTACATTTGTTACTTGCTATCCGTTACGAATTATTTTATCACAAAACTATCTGTTACCAATAATTTCGGTGCTTGCAGAGAATACCTTACTGAAAACCGCTTGTCATTTCCTTCTGCTCCTCTTTGGGTTTGACACTCTTACTTATCGAAAGGACTACCATAGATCCCCTATACTTGTGGGTCATCAAGTGCCTAGCAGAGATTCGACGCTTCCCAGCCAGGACCAGAGGGACGCGAACGGCGAGCAGAAGGGCCCTGTCCCCAGGCAGGGCGAATGAAGCCGACGGAGCAGACAGGACCGACAAGGGGAAGGAAGGCAGAGGGCAGGTGCAGATGGTGGCACTGTCGGAGCCCAGTTGGTGATGATGGTGCTGTCGGGGAACGCGACGCGTCGCACACATCATCCATGCTCCTGATGCATCGTAGGTCCCCGGCCGCCATCGTCTTCCTCATCGCCACCGCTCGAGGGGACGCCCCCGTCATCACCCAGGCTCCAGGTACGGCAACCCGGGGACCCCACAGAGAGCATGGTCGTCCCCGGTGGCCAAAGGCGGGGGATGGAGCCTTGGAAGAGCACGCGTAGATGAAGAGCTCCCTCTCGTACGCTCCATCAAAAACGCTGCGGGAGGAGTGCTTCACCGCGATAAACGACGACTCACGGCTGCAACCATACGCACGCCCGCGGTGGCCGCGTGGGCGGTTTTTCTCCATGACCTTGAAGAAGGAATGCGGGAACCACAGACCGCCACAACGATGCACCACCAACATAGATCCCGGTGCGATGTCAACCGCATGGCGCTCCGTCAAGATTAAAGGAGCGGGCAGCGCAGCGGCAGACGTGCCACCGCAGCTGTCCCCAACACGGCCACCACGCTGCCCGCTCCCCCGTCTGAGACTTCCCCGACCAGCCTCTAGCTCAGAGTCGTCTATCCATGACAGAGATTGAGCATCGGTCCAAGGGGAAGGCTCTGCAAACACCCTCGCTAGGCCCCTCCCCCCTGAGCATCGGGAGGGGGGAGCGCGGCTCAAGAGAAGGAAGTAGAAGGGCGAGCTCTGTGGATTCGGACTCAAGGAGAAAGAAGGGATGGATGAGCATTGCCCCTCACGACCCCCAATTTATAGGGGAGAGCGCGGGGGCTGGCTCTCCTCCGCTCCAAGGGTCGCCGCCCATCTCCACCAATTCCACCACCCACGATCACGGGCAAACAGGTAACCGCCCCATTGCTCCAATCCATGGCGCTGCAGTTTCTACCACGACCAGGGCTTTAAGTCACGCGCGCCTGTCGTTAACCCCCCGCTATGCATGCGGCGCGCGTGGCGGAAGCGGCCTGAGGTGGTGGGTTAGTGTTGACCAATAAATTGGCAGTTACTCCCTCCCAGTGCGTGCCTGTGCATAGATTTTGGGCCTGACCCAACAGCACTTGACGAGCGTGTGTGGGCCCGACCCGGGGGCTCCTGTCGGTGCACTAGTACAGGGGTACCCAGTGCCCCTGACTTCTGCACAGGCGGTAGTAGTTGAACCCCTCAATGTTCGTGCAAACCCGAAGAATGATCAAGACCGGACTCCAACAAGCCTGACGCGGCAGCCCAAGCCTGGACTGCAACGCGCCAAGCACGTCCCCGGCGCTTGCCGGGGACCAAGACATGCGCACCTTCCTGAAGACCCAGCAAGCCATCCCCCGGCAGGCGCGAGCTGGTCGGCCACCGCTCCACCGCATCGCTACGCCAATCACTTGTCGATGCGGTGTCGAACCCTCAAGCGGCTAATCAGTTCTCGCTAAACACGTGGCGACACACCGGGAGGCAAGTTGTACTCAGTTGACACCCGCCCTGCAGCGTGTCAAGACCATAAGCAACGACCGGCCAAGCGGTGGTAAAAGCTTGCCGGGGATGCACCCCCGAGCGCCACCTAGGCTGTGGTAATCATGGTATTTTGTCCTAAATGCCAGAGTTAGGTATGATAGCTCTGCTAAGCTATCCAATCGATAGATAATGACTATTTTGCCGTTGTGGTAACCCCTTGCACTATAAAAGGAGGCCCAAGTCTACCTAGCTCAGGATTCGCACCCCCGAACACTTGTACTCGCCTAGCAGCTCTTTCCCCGAAGGCAACCCTTGCCGGGATAGAGCTGACGCACCACTTGTGTTCTTCCAATCAAATCCACCAAAAAGCAGGAGTAGGGTTTTATGCTTAGCAGCGGCCCGAACCTGGGTAAAAATGCATGTGTCCTGATCGTCGCGCCGTCTCACGCTCTCCGCTCTTCGTGCAACGTGACCCCCCTTGCCAAACCACAAAGGGGCCTCTGGCCCCATAGGTGATCGTGAGCATCCGTGCCCCGACAGCGCGCCCTGTTGGCTTGTGGCCAGCCTGTGGGCCCCCTCTAGTATATTTTTGCTCCAGAAATTCCCAAATATTCCATAAAAATTCCCCGTTAAATTTCAGGTCATTTGGAGTCTGGTGATTTTTCTGCCTTTTCTTTGATTTTCCGGTGCAGAATTCAAGTTTCCAGATATTTCTCTCTTTGTGGTGTACCTTGCATATTCAGAGAGAAAGTCATAAGAATTATGTGATAACAGGGAATAATGGGCAAGAATAACATAAATATCAACAATAAATCATGATGCAAAATTCACGTATTAACTCCCCCAAACTTAGACCTTGCTTGTCCTCAAGCGAAAGCTGAACTCTAAAATAATGACCACATGATTTGAGAGAGAGGCGTAGATAAAAATAGAATACGTACATGAGAGCATCATGAATATCATCATAGCAGCAAGCTTTTCATCATAAGTCCAAGTAAAGGTCTATTCACAATTATTGAAGTATGAAGCAAAAAATTAATTGACAACCAACAAAGGGTGCATTTGGTCATGGAGATAATCATAATTTATCATATTCAAGAGAAGAGTCTATATAAGAGCTTTCTAGCAAGTCCACATACTCAACTATCATTTAGTCATCTATGATTGTTGACACTCATTGCATATATTTAGAGCTAATGTTTCCGTCGGACACATATGAAGATAGGGGCTTAATTTGCCACCCAACTCTTTAACCTCAAGGATAATGTCAACAATAATGAGTCATGATTTTCTACATTCTGCTAGATATATATATCTGGATCTTTCCTCAACACATGATGCTTGCCAACTAATAGAGTTTATAAATTGTGATAAGGGAAAACATATGTAACTCTTGTAAATAAATAAAACTTCATGACAATAAAAGATAGGCCCTTCGCGAAGGGAAGCAGAGGTTGTCATGTGCTTTTGTTTGTTTATATGTGCAATCTCTTAATGCAAAGGAACGTCACTTTATATTGCCCCTTGTGATGACAAACTTTATTATGCACTCTGTCACTTTTATTTCTTCGTCATCACAAGATCGTACAAAGCTTGTTTTCCCTTTCAATAAAAGATTGTACATGATCATGGGCATTATTTATTGCTTTGTGCACTTATGACAACTTACTTGAAGGATCTTACTCAATCCATAGGTAGGTATGGTGGACTCTCATGGAAAGAAACTGGGTTTAACGGGTTATGGATGCACAAGTAGTACTTCTACTTGGTGCGGAGATTTTGGCTAGCACAAAGGTCTAAAGCAAGCATCACATGTTAAAGGATCCATGACTATATAACTTCTATGCAAATGTAAACAATCATGACCATTAGGTTGTCTTCCATGTCCAACCTCAACACTTGATCATTATGTAATATTTGGTGAGGGTTCACAATCATAGATGATGTCCAAGATAGTGTATTTATGTGTGAGTCCTTCTTCTCTATCATATTCTTGCATAGATTATCACAATGACTAATGCTACATTTGTTCATTCTCAACAACTTTTCATCACTCATATTTTTTCTTTTTATGTGAAGCCCTTACTCCTTATGAGATAAGCACATGATCTTTCTATTTTTCTTATATCCATGCTATGACGAAGAATGAAATGTGGATAAGGCACACAAGCTCAACTAACTTTATTATATAACTCTCACACTCGGTTAGAAGGATAGATAGAACTCAAAGCAAAATACTAAGCAAAAGAAAATCTGAAACTTATTTCTCTAAACCACGAAATAACTAAGGATCGAACTAAGATAAAAGATGATAATAAAAAGTATGATGATACGATACCGGGGCACCTCCCCCAAGCTTGGAACAAGCTAAGGTTGGTGCCCCTACCCATGTACTCAAGTGTTATTCGGTGATGGTGGTGTGAGGTGATCCTCCATCTTCCAAGGCATAGGTTCCCCATCATAGAAAGAAACTCTTGTCTCCGGAATCCTAAAATCGGCAGTGAGGCTCATCCTTTTAAACCTAGATTCATACTCACAATTTTGGGTTTGAAGTTCATAGATTTGATCTTATAGGTGGTCGATCCGATCTTGAAGCTTGAAGAGAGCCTCTCCCACGCTCTTTGTGTCCAGCTTGTTTTCTCGGATGAAGTCCGTGATCATTGAGTGATTAGAACTCACACCACGTTCAACCATCCCTTGGCACTTGAAGATCTCCTGCTCCACTGCTGCAAGCCTGTCCTTCTCGTTTCCCTCCTTCTTGGGGCCTTGGACATCCCGGATGTGGAGCACCCCCTCACGCATCTCAATGACCTGAGGGTGCTTCATCACCTCCGGAAGGTAGGGGTTGATGACCTTCTTGAAGAACTTGTCTTTGGAAGTGCTCGGGGAAGTCATGGCGATCTAGATCTGTCAGAAAAACAGCTCGAAACAAGAACAGAGAGAAAACTCGTGATGGGGTGGTCAAAACGTCCGGGAGTATATATAATGATTTTTTCTAGGTCAGAATACGTGTTCGGGATGAAACCGGAGTCCAGGAGGCACACGAGGGCTCCACGAGCCATCAGGGCGCGCCCTGTTGGCTCGTGCCTCCCTCGTGGGTCCCCCCGACTACTTTTTATTTTTGGATTTTTTTTAGAATTTTTGGAGTCGGTTTACTTACCGTATCACGTACCTCTCCCTCTTTTAGGTTCTGGAGTGTTTCGGAAGGTTTCTTTTATGTGTTCTTACAATGTTAAAACTTGGATGATGTTTGTCTCTTCATTAATGGGTGCACCTGATACATAATGCTTGATTATTTGCCCATTCACCACTCTTGGGTTTTTGCCTTCGAAGTTGGTAATTTTTATGGCTCCAGAGCGATAAACCTCCTCGACAACGAATGGGCCTTCCCATTTGGAGAGGAGTTTTCCTGCAAAAAAACTAAAACGAGAGTTGTACAAAAGCACTAGGTCTCCTACATTGAATTCTCGCTTTTGGATTCTCTTAGCGTGCCATCTTTTAACTTTTTCTTTAAACAACTTAGCATTTTCATAGGCTTGCGTCCTCCATTCATCTAGTGAGCTGATATAAAATAACCTTTTTTCACCGGCAAGTTTAAAATCATAGTTAAGTTCTTTAATTTCCCAATGAGCTTTGTGTTCTAGCTCAAGAGGTAAATGACAAGCTTTTCCATAGACCATTTTCTATGGGGACATCCCCATGGGATTCTTATAAGCAGTTCTAGAAGCCCATAGAGCATCATCTAGTTTTGTAGACCAATTCTTCCTAGATCTATTTATAGCCTTTTGCAAGATTAATTTTATTTCTCAATTACTCAACTCAACTTGACCACTAGACTGAGGATGATAAGGTGATGCAATTCTATGGTTAACATCATATTTAGCTAGCAGTTTACGGAAAGCACCATGAATAAAATGTGAACCACCATCAGTCATTAAGTATCTAGGGACTCCAAACCTCGGAAAGATAATGTCTTTAAGCATTTTAACAGAGGTGTTATGATCAACACTACTAGCAGGAATAGATTCTACCCACTTAGTAACATAATCAACATCAGCTAAAATATGAGTATATCCATTAGAGGAAGGAAAAGGTCCCATAAAGTCAAAACCCCAAACATCAAATGGTTCAATAGCAAGTGAATAGTTCATAGGCATTTCCTGACATTTACCAATGTTACCAACTCTTTGAAATTCATTACATGAAAGGACATACTTACGGGCATCTTTAAAAAGAGTAGGCCAATAAAACCAGATTGTACTACCTTGTGTGTAGTTCTGTCACCAGCATGGTGTCCTCCGTAGGCCTCGGAATGACACTTCCATAGAATCTGTTCCTGTTCATGCTCAGGTACACAACGCCTAATAATACTATCTACTCCTTCTTTATAGAGATGTGGGTCATCCCAGAAGTAATGTCATAAATCATAAAAGAATTTTTTATTTTGTTGATAAGTGAAACTAGGTGGAATATATTTAGCAATGATGTAATTTGCATAATCGGCATACCAAGGGGTACTATGTGAAGTATTTATAGCAGCAAGTTGCTCATTAGAAAATTATCATCAATGGGAAGTGGGTCATCAAGAACATTTTCCATTCTAGACAGGTTATCTGCTACAGGATTTTCAGCTCCCTTTCTATCAACGATATGCAAATCAAATTCTTGAAGTAAGAGCACCCACCTAATTAGTCTAGGTTTGGCATCTTTTTTTCCATAAGGTATTTAACAGCAGCATGATCGGTGTGACTAGTTACTTTTGAATCAACAATGTAAGGTCTAAACTTATCACACACACAAACTACTGCTAAAAATTCCTTTTCAGTGGTAGCATAATTTCATTGAGCAGAGTCTAGAGTTTTACTAGCATAGTGAATAATATTCAATTTCTTGTCTACTCTTTGTCCTAGGACAGCGCCAATAGTATAATCACTAGCATCACACATGATTTCAAATGGTAAGTTCCAATCAGGTGGTTGAACAATAGGTGCAGAAATCAAAGCCTTTTTTAGTATCTTAAAAGCTTCTACACAATCATCATCAAAAACAAAAGGAATATCTTTTTTGAAGGAGACTAGTTAACGGCCTAGAAATCTTTGAAAAATCTTTGATGAAACGCCTATAGAAACCAGTATGACCAAGAAAACTTCTTATACCTTTAATATCCTTTGGGCAAGGTATTTTCTCAATTGCATCAACTTTAGCTTTGTCTACCTCAATACCTCGCTCGGAAATTTTATGCCCAAGCACTATCCCTTCATTCACCATAAAGTGGCACTTCTCCCAATTCAAGACAAGGTTAGTTTCTTCACATCTCTGCAAAACTCAATCAAGGTTGCTCAAGCAATCATCAAAAGAAGTTCAGTAAACGGAAAAATCATCCATGAATACCTCAACAATCTTTTCACAAAAGTCAGAGAATATAACAGTCATACATCTTTGAAAGGTAGCAGGTGCATTACATAAACCAAAAGGCATACGCCTATCAGCATAAGTTCCAAAAGGACAGGTAAAGGTAGTTTTCTCTTGCTCTTCTTTTGACATAGGTATTTGAGAAAAACCAGAGTATCCATCAAGAAAGCAAAAAATGTGTGTGCTTAGATAATATTTCCAGCATTTGATCAATAAAAGTCAAAGGATAGTGATCTTTCCTAGTAGCTTTATTTAATTTCCTGAAATCAATCACCATCCTATAACCAGTTACAATTCTTTGTGGAATAAGCTCATTTTTATCATTAGGGACGACAGTTATACCTCCTTTCTTAGGGACACAATGAACATGACTTCCCATCTACTATCAACAATAGGATAAATTATACCTGCTTCTAGAAGTTTTAATATCTCAGTTCTTACCACCTCGTTCATCTTAGGATTAAGATGACGTTGGTGATCAATGACTGGTTTAGCATCTGGTTCCATATTAATTTTGTGCTGACATAGAGTAGGGCTTATGCCCTTAAGATCGTCAAGAGTATATCCAATAGCAGCCCTGTGCTTCTTCAGAGTTTTAAGTAATCTCATTTCTTTATGCTTTGAAAGGTTAGCACTGATAATAACAGGATATATCTTCTTTTCATCAAGATAAGCATATTTCAAAGTGTTAGGTAATGTCTTTAACTCAAACACGGGATGTCCTTTGCGTTGAGGAGGATCCCCTAAAATTTCAACAGGCAAATTATGTTTGAGGCTAGGAGTTTGTTTAAGAAATATGCCATCTATTTCATTTCTTTCATTCATATGCATATCATTCTCATGGTCTAGCAAATATTGTTCTAATGGATCAATAGGAGGCACAACAATAAAAGCAAGACCAATAAATTCATCTTTACTGGGTAATTCTTTCTCATGAGGTTCTCTATTGAACTTAGAGAAATTAAACTCATAGGGTTCTTTGTCAAGGCCTATTTAACCTTGTGGGTGACACAATTAATCTCAGCATTAACAGTGCTCAAAAAGGGTCTACCAAAAATGATGGTACCAAAATTATCTTGTTCCGAACCAAGTACTAGGAAATCAGCGGGGTACTTGATCTTTCCACACAAGACTTCAACATCTCTAACAATACCAAGTGGCAAAATAATATCACGGTTTGCAAGTTTAATAGTGACATCAATATCTTCCATCTTAGAAGGTGCTATATCATGCATAATTTCTTTATATAAGGTATAAGGTATAGCGCTAATGCTATCACCCAGGTCACATATACCATGGTAGCAATGATCTCCAATTTTAACAGAGATAACAGGCATTCTGACAACTGGTTTGTTTTTGTCTAGCTTATCCCGCTCATTAAGAACTCTCTTTGCAATTCTAGCAGATTCACCACATAGATAAATAACATGCCCATCAACATTATCAGCTAGAAGATCTTTAACCATATCAACTTTAGGCTCAACATCTATTTGTTCAGAAGGTGTGGATGTCCTATCATGACTTTTTTGAAGCACAATTGTAGCCTTAGCATGTTCCTCAATTCTAACAGGCAAAGGTGGTTTCTCAATGTAAGCAGTAGGAACTATTGGATCAACGTGGTTAACAATTATTTCTTCCTTCTCAATTTTAATAGGTTCCTCTACTTGTTTTTCAATAGGGAGTGATATTTAAACCACTTTTCCTTAGGGAGATCAACATGAGTAAGAAATGATTCACAGAAAGAAGCTACTATCTCAGAGTCAAGACCATATTTATTACTAAACTTGTGAAAAGCGTCGGTTTCTATAGAAGTCTTAACACAATCAAAATTGAGTTTTATACATGACTCTTTACCTTTGTCGAGTTCCCAATCTTTAGAGTTGCGTTTAATTCTCTCCAGAAGATCCCATTTGAATTCATTAGTCCTATTCATAAAGGAACCGGTAGAAGAAGAATCAAGTAGTACTTGATCATCATGAGAAAGCCGAGCATAAAAAATTTCCATAATAGTTTTTCTTGAGAACTCATGGTTGGGGCAGGTGTGCATCATAGATTTAAGCCTCCCCCAAGCTTGAGCGATGCTTTCTCCTTCACGAGGCCAGAAATTATATATATAGTTCCGATCACGGTGGACTAGATGCATAGGAAAAACTTCTGATGAAATTCCAGCTTCAGGCGATCCCAGTTCCATGATTCAATATTATCCAATAGCCTGTACCACATCAATGCTTTTCCCTCCAAATATGAAGGGAAAACTTTCTTCTTAACTTTGTCCCTAGACAAACCTACAAGCTGAATAATCCACAAACCTCATCGGCGAATATCAAATGGTAATCAGGATGAGTCGTTCCGTCATATGGATTAGATAATAATTTTTCAAGCATACCCGAAGGAATCTCATAGTAAATATTTTCAGTAGGTTGAGGAACAACTTCCTCCTCTTCTGCTCAGGGCGAAGATGCCCCGAACAAGCCACTCAAAGGGTGACTGTTCATAGTGACCAGCAACAGTAAATTTCAGCACGTATAGAAAATGTTTCCTTACCAATTTCCACTTACCAAAGGCACTTCACTCCCCGGGAAAGGCGCCAGAAAAGAGTCTTGATAACCCACAAGTATAGGGGATCAATCGTAGTCCTTTCGAGAAGTAAGAGTGTCGAACCCAACGAGGAGCAGAAGGAAATGATAAGCAGTTTTCAGCAAGGTATTCTCTGCAAGTGTTGTGACTAACAATAGTTGATAGTTTTGTAGCAAGATAATTCATAACAAATGACAAGTAAAAATAGTAACAAGTATGCAGCAAGATAGCCCAATCCTTTTTATAGCAAAGGACATGCCTGAAGGTGTTCTTATATTAAGCAAGCGCTCCCGGGGACACATGGGAATTCTCTCTAGTCATAATCATCATGTTGAGTTGATTCGCGTTCGCTGCTTTGATAATTTGATATGTGGGTGGACCGGTGCTAAGGTGTTAACATCCTACTTATGATTACCCCCTCTCGCAAGCATCCGCAACTACGAAAGAAGAATTAAGATAAATCTAACCATAGCATGAAACATGTGGATCCAAATCAGCCCCTTATCAAGCAACGCATAAACTGGGGTTTAAGTTTCTGTCACTCTCGCAACCCATCATCTACTTGTTACTCCACAATGACTTCTCTTAGGCCCATAACATGGTGAAGTGTCATGTAGTCGACATTCACATGACACCACTAAGAGAAGTAACAACGTACATATCATCAAAATATCGAACGAATACCAACTTCACATGATTACTTATAACAAGACTTCTCCCATGTCCTCAGGAACAATAGTAACTACTCACACCTCATCAACATGTTCAAGATCAGAGGTATAATAATGATAATTAAGGATCTGAACATAATATCTTTCACCAAGTAATCCAACAAGCATCAACTACAAGATGTAATCAACGCTACTAGTAACCCACAGGTACCAATCTGAGGTTTTGAGACAAAGATTGAATACAAGAGATGAACTAGGGTTAGAGATGAGATGGTGCTGGTGAAGAGGTTGACGAAGATTGGTCCTCCCACGAAGGAGGAAGCGTTGGTGATGACAATGGCTTCGATCTCCCCCTCTCGGAGAGGAATTCCCCTGAAAGAATCTGCAGTCAGAGGGCAAAAGTGCCTCAGCCCAGGTTTCCGCCTCGAGGTGGCGGTGTTCCGTCCTGAAAGGTTCCTTATGAATTTTTTTAGGGTAAAGCACCTCATATAGGAGAAGATGGGTGTTGGGAGGCCAACAGGTGGCCCACAAGCCATCAGGGCGCACCCCCAGGGGGGGCGCACCCTGTTGGCTTGTGGCCAGCCTGTGGGACCCCTCCAGTATATTTTTGCTCCAGAGTCTCATGTTATGACATTTTCATATGCTAGTGTGAATTTCATTATTATAAACTTGGCTTGTATATTCTGATGACGGGCTTCCTCAAATGCCCGAGGTATTCATGAGCAAGCAAGTTGGATGCACACCCACTTAGCTTCATTTGAGCTTTCATACACTTATAGCTCTAGTGCATCATGTTTGCATGGCAATCCCTACTCCTTGCATTGACATTTATCGATGGGCATCTCCATAGCCCGTTGGTATGCCTAGTTGATGTGAGACTATCTTTTCTACTTTATACCCCTTTGATATCTACCACCATATTCTATTCCACCTAAATGCTATGTCCAATGGTTCATGCTCATGTATTGCGTGAAGAATAAAAAGTTGATGCACTTTGAAAAAGTACGATCCAATTGCCTGACTTGAGCACCGTGGTGCTTGACATTTGCATTAATGTGGTGAAGATGGAGCCATGCCTTGCTAATATAATAAGATGAATGAGGGGTAAACATTCTTTTCGGATCGTATACTTTTAAAGATTGATGATTTTGTTTCTTATACTTATAAGTATTATTATGTTAATGTTTGTTAATTCATTGTTTCTCAGTGAGCATACATGCATTAAGATTACATAATGGATAGCATGTCACATCAAAAATTCTGTTTTTATCATTAACCTACTCGAGGACGAGCAGGAATTAAGCTTGGGGATGCTTGATACATCTCCAACGTATCTATAATTTTTGATTGTTCTATGCTGATATATTATCATTCTAGGATATTTTTGGGGTCTTTATTTACCAATTTATAATATTTTTTAGCACTAACCTATTGACCCAATGCCCAGTGCCAGTTGTTGTTTTCTATGTGTTTTTCACTTTGCAGATTTACTATACCAAATGAAGTCCAATTGCCACGAAACTTTTTGATGATTTTTTATGGACAAAAACAAGACCTAGAAGCTTTGGAAGATGGCCGAGAGCCGCACCAGGGCCCCACAAGCCACCAGGGCGCATCCCTGGGGGTGCGCGCCCTGTTAGCTTGTGCCCCCTGGTGGCCCTCCCGATGTCGTTCTCCGGCCTATAAATTCTCTAATATTGGGAAAACCCTAAAGATACTCTTGAAACCCTTTTTTCGCCGCCGCAAGTCTCTGTTCCGTCGTGAGGCCGTCTGGAGCTCCGTTTCGACACCCCGTCGGAGGGGGTCGATCACGGAGGGCCTCTACATCAACCTTGATGCCCTCATGATGATGTGCGAGTAGTTCACCACAGACCTACGGGTCCATAGCTAGTACCTAGATGGCAATCTCTCTCTCTTTTGATCTTCAATACAATGATCATCGCATCTTCGCTTTGATATATCCGATGTAATCCTATTGTGTGGTGCGTTTGTTGGGATCCGATGAATTATGGGTTTATGTTTAGATTATTCATGATAAATATTTGAGTCTTCTCTGAATTCTAATTATGTCGTTTATGTGCATGATCATTATAGCTTCGTAATTCTCTCCGATCTATTGAAATAGTTTGGCCAAGTAGATTGATATTTCTTCGGTAATAGAGGTGCATTAAGGTAGGTTCAACCTGACGAATTTCTATATCCCAGTGACAGAAAGGGACAAGATACATCTTTGTGTTGCTGCTACTAAGGATAAAACAATGGGGTTTATTCATATTGATTGAGTTTACTTTTTCTACATCATGTAATTATTCTCCAAGCATTACTCTGTTTTAGTTAATACTCTAGATGCATGCTGGATAGCGGTCGATGGGTCGAGTAATAGTAATAGATGCAGGCAGGAGTTGACATATTTGCTTATGGAAGTGATGCCTATATACACATGAACATTGCCGTGAACATCGCATAAATATCCGCTTTTCTATCAATTGCCCAACAGTAATTTGTTACCCACCCTATGTTGCCTGCATGAGAGATGCCGCTAGGAAAAACTATGGCCCCCGGGTCTATTCACTTATATATTTACAAAAGCTATTATTTCCTTGCTGCCATTATTTAATTTTTATTTTATTTAAAAATATTTAAAATTACCTACACAACTCATTTGCTTGCAAATAACGAGATCAAGGGGATTGACAACCCTCTTGCCCGCGTTGGGTGCAAATTGTTTGTTCTTTTGTGTGGCGTCGCTGAAGATGGTTGAGGATTGATATTCCTATTGGTTCGATAAACCTTGGTTTCATAACTGCGGGAAATACTTACCCACTTTGTGCTGCAATAACCCGTCCCTCTTCACGGAAAACCCAACGCAGGGGGCTACTGATGAGTATATGACCCCTGGGTATACCAAAGCTGAGGAGATCAAACTCCGAAATGTTTGGGGCTGGCTGGCCCCCCTATGTCGCCTGGCCGGCTGACCGGATGCCCTCGTGGGTCGGCCCCTCGATCGACGGTCGGCTAGGCGGCGACCGGCTCGACCAGCTGGCTGCTTTGCCAGCCGGCGGATCAGTGCCCATCCCATCCACCCGTACCGGCATATGGTGACAAGACACAACCTCCACGATGAGGCCCGCATGGCTACACGACCCGTTCACAGGGCACGCGAGGCTACAGGACCCCTGACGGGAGCAAGGCATGGCTACAGGGTACCGCTGACCTTGACTGGGTGGTCCGGCCCTGTAGCAGGCGTGTGCCTACCTACTCCATGACAACGGCGCGTGCTGGCCATAGTGGCACGCAGCCAGCGGGCCCCGCGCTCGACAAGACCTGGCAGCGGGCGGGCCCCGCGACCGGTCTAAGAGACTGGCATCCAGGGCCCGCACCCTTATTTACTCCCATATTTTATTATATTGGCTACACTATAAAGCCACCCCCAGGCCCCCTGAGAGGGGGGTCGATCGATCTTTAGTCCATACACACATGCATACGAGGTAGTGAGGCTAGTAGCTATAGCACCTTCTTCCTCCTTAGGAATAGCTCTAGGAGCACCCTTGTATTGTGATCATCCATAGTCACTTCGGCGGGACTAGGGGTTTTACCTCCACCGGAGGGCCTTGAACCTCGGTATGCCTTGTGCCATGTGTCTTGCACCCTCACCCATCTCTGAGCGCCGCCGACGCCCGTCGGCCCCAAACCACGACTTAAGCCACCCCCTGGCATCTGCCGCGGAAATACCACGACAGGGATTGACTGAATCCTTGACATCATGGTTCAACCGATAATGACCTTCGTGGAATATGTGGGAACCAATATGGGCATCCAGGTCGTGCTATTGGTTATTGATCGGAGAGGTGTCCCGGTAATGTCTGCAGGATTCTCGAACCCGTAGGGTCCACACGCTAAACGTTTGATTGACGCTAGAGTAGTATTGGGATATTCACGTTGGTGACCAAATGTAGTTCGGAGTCCCTGATGAGATCCCGGATGTCACGAGGAGTTTAGGAATGGTCTGGAGGTAAATATTTATATATGGGAAGTCCAATTTTGGTCGTCGGAGAAGTTTCGGGCATTGATGTCTTCTTGTAGACTCGTGTTGGGCCTCCAAGCACAGAGTTTTGTAGGACAGTAGCAAATTTCCCTCAAGTGGATGACCTAAGGTTTATCAATCCGTGGGAGGCGTAGGATGAAGATGGTCTCTCTCAAACAACCCTGCAACCAAATAACAAAGAGTCTCTTGTGTCCCCAACACACCCAATACAATGGTAAATTGTATAGGTGCACTAGTTCGGCGAAGAGATGGTGATACAAGTGCAATATGGATGGTAGATATAGGTTTTTGTAATCTGAAAATATAAAAACAGCAAGGTAGCAAGTAACAAAAGTGAGCAAAAACGGTATTGCAATGCTTGAAAACAAGGCCTAGGGTTCATACTTTCACTAGTGCAAGTTCTCTCAACAATACTAACATAGTTGAATCATATGTAAATCCCTCACGTGCGACAAAGAGTTCACTCCAAAGTCACAAATAGCGGAGAACAAACGAAGAAATTATTGTAGGGTACGAAACCACCTTAAAGTTATCTTTTCTGATCAATCTTATGAGCTATCCCTATAAGTGTCACGAACAGCCCTAGAGTTCGTACTAAAATAACACCTTAAGATACACATCAACCAAAACCCTAATGTCACCTAGATACTCCAATGTCACCACAAGTACCCATGGGCTTGATTATACGATATGCATCACACAATTTCAGATTCATCATGTTCAATCCAACACAAAGAACTTCAAAGAGTGCCCCAAAGTTTCTACCGGAGAGTCAAGACGAAAACATGTGCCAACCCCTATGCATAGATTCCCAAGGTCACGGAACCCGCAAGTTGATCACCAAAACATACATCAAGTGGATCAATAGAACATCCCATTGTCACCACGGATATCCCATCGCAAGACATACATCAAGTGTTCTCAAATCCTTTAAAGACTCAATCCGATAAGAAAACTTCAAAGGGAAAACTCAATTCATCACAAGAAGATAGAGAGAGGAAAACTCCATATGATTCATCTATATAAATAAAGCTCGCGGTACATCAAGATCATGTCATCTCAAGACCACGAGAGAGAGAGATCAAACACATAGCTACTGGTACATACCCTCAGCCCCGAGGGTGAACTACTCCCTCCTCGTCATGGAGACCGCCGGGATGATGAAGATGGCCTCCGGTGATGGTTTCCCCCTCCGGCAGGGTGCCGGAACGGGCTCCCGATTGGTTTTTCGTGGCTCTGGAGGCTTGCGGCGACGGAACTCCCGATCTAGGTTTCTTTCTAGGGGTTTCTCGATTTATAGGAGTTTTTGGCGTCAGTTTCATGTCAAGGCGGTGCCCGAGGAGCCCACAAGCTAGGGGGCGCGCCCTAGGGGGGAACCCCCCAGGCTTGTGGCCTCCTCGGTCACTTCCTGGACCAGCTTTTTGCTCCAGTATTTTTTATATTTTCAAAAAATATTCTCCGTAAATTTTCAGCCCATTCCGAGAACTTTTATTTCTGCACAAAAACAACACCACGGTAGTTCTGCTGAAAACAGCGTTAGTCCGGGTTAGTTCTAATAAAATCAAACCAAAATCATATAGAATTATTGTAAACATGGCATGAATACTTCATAAATTATAGATACGTTGGAGACGTATCAGGCATTACCGATAATGAACCGGGGTACCGGAAGGGTTCCGAGGGTCCACCGGAGGGTCCACCAGCCCCGAGGGCCCACATGGGCTGTAAGGGTGACGCCCTGGCCAACCTAGGCCTGGGGCACCAACCCCTAGAGGCGCATGGGGCTTGGGGGCAAGTGTCCCAAAGGGACAAGGCACCCCGGAGGTGCCTTGGAGGAGGGGGACTCCTTCCTTCCTTGTGGAGGGAGGACTCCTCCCTAGCCACCGTCCCTCCCTGGAGGAGGGGCCAAGGGCTGCGCCCCACCCATGCCCCTCGCCTCCTATATATAGTAGAGGAGAGGGGAGGGCTGCACACAACAATCCCCACGCCTCGGTGGCAGCCCTCTCCCTCCCGTTACAATGTTCCTCCGCAGATCAGTTTTTCAGTAGTGCTTGGCGAAGCCCTGCCGAAACCTGCGCCGCCACCATCACCACCACGCTGGCGTGCTGGTCGTGATCCCATCTAATTCTCCTCCCTTTCTTACTGGATCAAGAAGGGGAGGTGTCATCGAGCCGCAAGTGTGTTGAACACGGAGGTGTCGTCCGTTCGGCACTGGATTGCGATTGGATCGCGAAGAGTACGGCTACATCAACCGCGTAATATATGCTTCCACTTAACTGTCTATGAGGGTACGTAGACACACTCTCCCCTCTCGTTGCTATGCATCTCCATAGATAGATCTTGGTTGTTCGTAGCAAAAAAAATTGTTTCCCATGCAACGTTCCCCAACATGTATATCACAATATATTGTATCAGCACTTTGGTACAAATACAATTGTATGTATTCCATATACAATAGGGATTTTCATATTGAGAATCTTCAAGTCTGTATATATATTTCTTGGGGGTCAATCTGATAAAAGATGATATGTGTCTTGTGTACATAAGCACCACGAACTTTGTATTCAGGGAAGTAAAATGTTTCCACTATCGCTGAGAGAAAGGAGATATTTGAAATTCGCTAGACGCGATGTGCTAATTTTTGGGTCAACTCGGGTCATATTTACTATCCCTATGGGTACTCGAGTACCATCAAGGAGGCTTAATTATGTCTTGGTTAAACTCGTACCCTACTAAACTATGAAGATATCTGTCAAAATAGTTTCCATAGAGAAACTTTACGTTGGAGTCATGCAGTTTTACATCCTCGTGACCAAACTGCATAATATTATTCCCCTCTATCTTTGGAAATCTATCAAGTATTTCCCATCCGTGGTAATTCGGTTATATACCGATATCACCATCCTAGTATACATCATAGGCCCCTTGGCATATATTTGGGATCTATGTGAGGAATAATGGTATTACCGTCAATAACTCAAGCCCCTCACATGAGGAGTTATTCAAGGCCAGTATGTTGATTCAGTGAGGAATATTTCCAGGCATTATGGGGAGACTTCAAGTACCATAAAGAATGCCAGGAAATTATTGAAATGCTCAACGCATTTCTCCCTCAAGTCCACTTACTCAAAGATCTGAACCACGCGTTCAAGGATTTGCAACATATTGAAAATAACCTACCAAATTCATTTGACAATAAAGGTGTGAGGCAATCCTACAATCATGCAAAAATGCGTCTGGACGAGTGAAGGTACCAACAAAAAGCACTCAACTCCCCGTTCACAGCAACAGGGGGAGAAGTATGGCGATAGTACATCAGGATTAGGCTTCTCGCAAGTAAGGATATCAAGGCCTCTGAATCAGTAAATGCAAATCAGTTGCACGTTGACAGACACCTAATGGGTAGTATACACCTAGTGGATGAGAAAACTCCAGCAACCCATTTCATAGTGTAAATAATGACCGGAACATCAGAATAACTGACTCAACCACATTGAAAAATCATGATCGGTCACCATGGATAACGATATTTTCATCAACTATATATTGATATATAGGTTCTAGAGAAACATATAACCGGAAGACTACTTTCGACATACATTTCTCAACTAGAGTGCAAAAACAATTCAGGTGATTCAGATGCAAAGACCATGGTGTCGGGGATATTACCCCGCGGTATAACCCGGCCGGAAGTATGACCCGGCCGGGACTCGGTGACTCACTGCTGCGCCAGCCGAGCTTGGCGACTCATGGGTGACCCGGCTGGAGGTATGACCCGGCAGGAGGTATGACCCGGCCCATCATATGGCGGCTCATAGGTCACCTCTATTACCGGGTCATAGGATGACCAGGCCCAAGGCCCAGCGTGTAAGCCGGCGCAGGCGGCTCATAGAGAAGGCCCAAAGGAGAGGAAGGATTCCCTTACAAGAGAAACAAGACCCGGATTAGGACTCAAGAGAGACTAGTCCTAATCCTAGTCCTAGTAGGACTCTACATGTAAACATACCCCTTCAACTTATATAAGGAGGGGTAGAGCACCCCTAGAGGGACAAGTTCTATTCATTAGAGATAGACAGATTAAAGGCTCTCGAGATTAGAGGTAGCGACCCCGCACCCTTGTAATCGAGATCATCCTCATCATCAATATAGACACAAAGCAGGACGTAGGTTTTTACCTCCATCGGAGGGGCCAAACCTGGGTAAACTCGCGTCTCTCGATTCCGACCAACCCCTCTCAAGCCGCCACATAGTTGCGATGGCCTCACACCCAATTTCTTTCATGAGGACATCTTGCCGTGACAAAACCACGACAGTTGGCGCCCACCGTGGGGCCCCGCACGGTGGTGTTGTTTTCTTGGAGGAAACTCTCCCAGGGATCGAGAAACTCGTGATTGGCCGAGTGAAGAAGAACCGACACGAAAGGATGTGCATCCAACTGCTTGACGAACAGTCGGAACAACAGATACAAGATTGAGACGAAAAGAGTTAGGGTTTCATTGTAGCATGCTTTTTCTGACGATCCGTCGACCCGTCCTTGGATTGATTTCTGCTGGAGCCGAAACCGACAGGAGATTGGTTTCCGCTGCTAAGTCGCCTTACCAAGCCTCGTGCGTGTTGTCGATCCGGAAGGTTCCATACGCGTGGCAGTTGTTCCACCCATGAAGAAGCCACAGGTCCGGCTGATCCGAGTGATCGGTTTTGCCCAGCTCGCGTACTGAGCCGCCTGGAGTCCCGAGGCAACACCAATTCGAGGTGCTGTTGCTTGCTACTTTTTACGTAAGACAAGTTGATCCATCGATCCATCAACACGTTAAGACAGAGCATCAACTACTGTTGAGAATTCAAGATTTGACTAACAACAAAGAAGCCACGGCCCAGAGCTGGACTCGGAGGTGGATTTGCCCAGCCACGATCTGAAAACAAATACGACCACGGACTCGGCCTCGCCACGAGTCGCCGGTTGCCTGCCTCCGCGGGTGGCGCTCCAAGGCCGACCTCGTCCACCTCGCATGCCTCGGCCACCACGACCGCGCCTACGAGTCGGCCGGTCCGCACGCCCCGCCCCCGGCTCGCATTGGCGCCCATGGCCGGCTCATCACCGCGGCCTCCACCCCATGCGCCGGCTCAGAGCCGCCCGCTGTCACAGCTCCGCCTCGCCCTTGCGCGCGCATGCGCCAAGTCGGCTCCGCCTCGCCTCACCACCGCGGACTTGACCTTGTTCCGCCTCCACGCCCGTCGGCTCGCCGCTGCAGTTTCGCCTCCGCCTTGAGCTGCCACATCCCGTCGGCTCGCCGCTGCAGTTTCGCCTCCGCCTTGAGCCGCCACATCCCGCCGGCTCGCCACTGTAGTTTCGCCTCCGTTTTGCCTCCGACGAGCCGCCGTGGCTCGCCCTGCCTGCGCGCCCGCTTTTGCCGTCGCGGTCTCCGAGCCGACGTTTGCTCCGAGCCACCCGCCATGCCTTCCGTCCGCCACGGCCGCGCTTCGCCCGTGCGCGCACGCGCGTCCCCGCGCTTCCAAGCTACCCTGTTTGAGCCGCCGCTGCTAGCTCTGCCTCTGCCGCGGGCCGGCGCCGCCGAGCCGCTGTCGCTGCATACGAGCTGCAAGTCACGGATTTTGTTGCCGCTGCGTACAAGATCAAGACCCAAGGCTGCGGCCGTTGTCGTCGGATCCGTCAAGCCGTTCCTGTTGGTCGCTTGAAGTCCCGAGGTAAAACAGCAATCAGCTGCCACTAACTCACATGAAGATCGAAGGAATCATCAAGTGCTGCTCCAGTACTATACTTCTCACGTGGAGGCTCAGATTTGTTTTTTCATCTTCGCTTGCTACGTCCACTACCAGTACTACCAGTTGCTACTGTTTCAATTCTTTGCTCCACGTAAATTAAATTCTGCCAAGAATTTTTCTACCGTTTGCATTACTTTGTGTATGCAGATTTATCAACTCACGACCTCTATGAAGTACGACATGTCGACAATGTGACAACTGCACCGCAGAGGCCTCCACCCGGCGCGCGCCAGCTCCGGCTCCGCTGTGCTTCGCCGGCTCTGCCTCTGCTCGCCTCTGCTGCCGTGGCCTCGCTCCACCGCCTCACGTCTGAGCCGGCCTCGCCTCGCCCCGCCTCGCTCACCTCTGCTGCCATGCCCTTTGGGCGGAGCTGTGCTCGAGGGTATCGCCGAGAAGGCAAACGCGCCGCCACATCGCACGCCTTCGTTCGTCCGTGCTCACCCAACATGTACAACTGCTCCGAGGAGAGGCTGGTGCTGTTGATCAAGGCATTTGCACCCGGTGCAGAGACAAAGAAAAAGCTTTGCTGACTCGCCAAAAGAAATCAGGGCGATTAAATCATGGCCAAAGTACAATCTGGTCCTCGCACGCCTTCGTTTGTCCGTGCTCAACCGACAAAAATACCAGGTGTTGTCCACTCTGTTTATTTTATCAGTACATATTAAATTCTTTCGAGAACAATTACTTTTCCTGCAATATTTGTACGCAGGACAATTCCTCATTACAAAGTGGCATTAAAACGCGGAGGAGGAGCGTGCACCAGCATCATTCCGCACTGGTGTTTGTCCATGTCGCGTTACTCAACGGACTCGCGCACCGGCTTCCAACGCCACGACCGCACCGGCTTACAACGCCGCGGCCGTCTCTCGCGACCGCACCAGCTTACAACGCCGTGGCCATCTCTCACGGCCGTACCGGCTTACAACGCCGCGGCCGTCAATCGCGGCCGCACCGGCTTACAACGCCGTGGCCGTCTCTCGCGACCGCACTGGCTTACAATGCCGCGGCCGTCTCTCGCAACCGCGCCATCTTCAAACGCGCGGCTGACTTCTACATCTACATCAACACGCCAGGGGCTGCATACACCAGTACGAGCCGCCTAACGAACGCTCGCGAGTCACCACCCTGCGGTCCAGTCTACATTGGCACGTCAGTGTCGTGCTTGCTCACTCGAGCCGCCCAACGGACGCGCGCAAGCCGCCGTGCCCGCGGTCCGGTTTACATCAACACATCGGTGCAGTGCTCGCCTATACGAGCCGCCCAACAAACGTGCGCAAGACGCCGCCCCTGTGATCTGGTTCATTCCAACGACTCTGAAGCAAGTCATTATCAGCCTCAGCCTCCACCGGATGGCTCAATGGATAGGCGTACAAATTGCTGCCACTGCGGTTTGGTTAACTTCAACAGCCAGCCGGGTCAAACCATCGGCCGAGTTACTGACAAAACTCATATGGGATCATTTATAACCCGCCATCTCAACCTTCCGCGGGTTCATGTTGCGTTATCAACGCCATGGACATACAATGAGTGTCGCGAAGGTCATCAACTCGCCACAAGCTTTTGGCTTCAATAAATTTCAGTTATCAGCCGTCAACCATATGCCGTCTTATGCCGTGGCCAAGTGTGAAGAATCTCAAGCTGCCTCTTCGAGTCGACTTAAGACTCGGGGGCTACACAGACATAACTCGGCAGATACAACCGGGCTCAAATATTCTGGAACACCGGGTCATTGCAGGGAAGATAACCTGGTCCCGAGGGCTATTACCTTATTGGCGGAAGATTTAAAGTCGCTCAAGAGGACGAGCCGCCATGATGCGACCGTTCAAACATGGGTGCACTACATTATTGGCGGAAGATTTAAAGTCGCCCAAGAGGACGAGCCGCCATGTTGCGACCGTTCAAACATGGGTGCCCGGATTTATTGGATCATCATATGGTCACTTGGGGGCTTCCAACTCTATGAGTTTAGCTTTCATACCCTTTGGCCAGGCTTTATATGCCATGTTCGAGTTAAACCTGCCTGTTTGCAACTTGCTACTCTACTATGTGACCCGCCGAACTCTTGACAGCTAATCTTGATAAGAGACCCTGAACTTTCATAAGTTATTCTCGCACAAAGACCCTGAACTTGTCAAGGTTTAAACGGCGGCTTTTGTCACGAGAGAGCCGGCTTACAGTGAGCTAGGATAAACTCGTCTTGTCTACAGTAATCCCTCCGCTATGTGGCCCGTTCGTACTCTTAGCAATGTCAATCTTTTAAAGACCCTGAACTTGCTAAGGTTTAAACGACGGATTTATGTCACGTGAGAGCCGGCTTACAAGTTTTTTAGGCTTTCCGCCTAGTTTCTTCGGAAACAATACAAAAACAAATTCATAAAAAACAACAGTTATCTTGTCCTACCGCGCCTTTAAAGCCAGCTTATAGGATGAGACATACATCATCATACATTGCATCATACATTGCATCATCATTGCATCGTCATATCATGCATCATATATGCATGGATATCCTGGTTTATATTGCAGGAACCGGTTGTCAAACCGGGTTACATATTCCAATCCTTAATAGCCAACATGGCTGGATTTTCATTATGGTTGTTATAACCAGTATTGAGTAATTGAGGTTTTCAAACCGGGTTATATTATTCAAATCTTAAATAGCCAATGTGGCTGGATTTTTATTATGGTTTTCATAACCTATATTGGATGATTGAGGTTTTCAAAGCCCCTTCAGAGTAATGGCTGTTATTCCATCATCCAAAAATACCATGTCACAACAGGGAGCATGGTTCAACATTGATATGCCAAGCATTCAGCAATATCGTCCATATAATGGATATGATTTATTCTGCAATGGAAAGAATAGTCCCGAGTCGCTGCGGGCATACGACCCGGCACTTGGGGGCTACATTATTCAAATCAAGATTATATCAAGTATGCAAGTCCCATGTCGCTGCAAGCATGCACCACGGCACTTGGGGGCTAATGCAAGTTGCTTTTTCAACTCATCACATTATCAACGAACCTGGTTATCTCAGGAAGATGAGACAGCCTTCAATCATTTTCTAAGTTTCAGCAAAGTATTATTTTACTGAGCCGACCCTTGGGGGCTACACATTGCTCATCAAGTCTACATAAATCAGCTCTACAGAAGTCTCTGCTCATTATTGCATAAATGACCCGGTCCTTGGGGGCTACACTACTCAGGTAAAAATTTCTAAAAAGTCCCAAGTCGCTGCAGGCATGCGACCCGGCACTTGGGGGCTACAGTATTCAGCTGTCTAAACAGATTATGAGGTCCAAATTGAAGACCCGGCCCATCACACACTGATGAGCCGGCCCTTGGGGGCTACACATGTGAAATTCAAGTCATTCAACCACATCGGGCGACTTAGAAGAGAACCCGGATTTTCTCCAAAGCTATATATCTACAACATTCAACACCAAGTTCAAAGTCCCAGGCTGTTGCAGGCAAAGCAACCCGGCACTTGGGGGCTACACTGGCTGAAGTTTTATAAGTATAAGATAATTACAAGTCCCAGGCTGCTGCAGGCAAGACAACCCGGAACTTGGGGGCTACACAGTCCAATATATTATTTCAAAGCACCAAGTCATCATGGATAAACTTGGACCTTGGGGGCTACAGGTAATATGGAGATTAAAAAAATAGAAGAACATCTTCAAGCTATCAATTTTGAGTGAGCTAGGTCTCATGTTTTGGAGGAGCAGAAGCATTGAAAGCCGGCTCAGCATCACTCGGGTTTCTTTATTCCCAATAATGTTATTAAATCAACTGGAGTCCGCTTGTTTTGACCCGGCGTCACCAACGATCATGACCCGGCATTGTCAAAAATCATGACCCGACAGATTCTATATAAACAACCCGGCTCCACAGGTTGAAGTGGTTTAACAATGGATGAAATTCTGTTTCCCAATATTTTTATCAAGCCGAAGCAATGGAAGCCGGCTCAACTTCATATGGTTTTCTTATCTCCAATAATTTTATCAAGCCAAAGCATTGGCGGCCGACTCAACCGCATATGGGTGTTTTATTCTCAATATTTTGCAAATGACATGGAACTGCAATATGATCGTGAAGATGGCTCGTTAATATGAAGAAACCTGGATCTTCAAGGAGCTACTTCATTAAGCCGGCCAGTGGAGCAAGTTGGTCCTTTAACATATTTGTTATTCTTATTTCAGGAGCTTACCATGAATAAATTCAAGCTAACCTGGGGGCTAATGTCGGGGATATTACCCCGCGGTATAACCCGGCTGGAAGTATGACCTGGCCGGGACTCGGCGACTCACTGTTGCGCCAGCCGAGCTTGGCGACTCATGGGTGACCCGGCTGGAGGTATGACCCGGCAGGAGGTATGACCCGGCCCATCGTATGGCGGCTCATAGGTCACCTCTATTACCGGGTCACAGGATGACCAGGCCCAAGGCCCAGCGTGTAAGCCGGCGCAGGCGGCTCACAGAGAAGGCCAAAAGGAGAGGAAGGATTCCCTTACAAGAGAAACAAGACCCGGATTAGGACTCAAGAGAGACTAGTCCTAATCCTAGTCCTAGTAGGACTCTACATGTAAACCTACCCCTTCAACTTATATAAGGAGGGGTAGAGCACCCCTAGAGGGACAAGTTCTATTCATTAGAGATAGACAGATTAAAGGCTCTCGAGATTAGAGGTAGCGATCCCGCACCCTTGTAATCGAGATCATCCTCATCATCAATATAGACACAAAGCAGGACGTAGGCTTTTACCTCCATCGGAGGGGCCGAACCTGGGTAAACTCCCGTTTCTCGATTCCGACCAACCCCTCTCAAGCCGCCACATAGTTGCGATGGCCTCACACCCAAGTTCTTTCATGAGGACATCTTGCCGTGACAAAACCACGACACATGGCTATGACAAAGTGTAAACAACAGTCGGACTGAACTCAAGTAAAGGATATAATCTAGGTAGAAATAATCATGTTCAATAAAGGGAAGGTATTCACATAAGCAATACGTACACTGGCCTTTTTTGGAAACAAAATGAGAACGACGAGGTGGTGAAACATAGAGAAAGTATTGTAGCACAAGGGTTCATGTAGATACCCAACTATCATTCACAAGTGGAATATCTTTCCAATAACTTATATCATTGAAAATACAAAATCATCTATTTATGCAGTTGGTAAATGTAGTGATTACATATTGATATGGATCACTAGATTCAAAAACTCATGGTTCCTAATGGAATCTCATTTCTGAATCGTAATGCAAAACGCAACATACATTGTGTAAAATCAGTAAGTCATCATACGGCTTATTGTTGTCGGTACATTTGGTACAACCAACATATAGGGAGTTCCTTATACACATGGATTACTCCTACAATGATGATTACGAATGTGTGTTAGGCATACAAAGGGATTACTCGTGCAATGACGAATCACGTGATCGTCTAAAGAACTAAATTTGAGATGAAAGATTTGGGTAAAACTTTGAGCACCTTCACTAATACATTATAGTACACCATATTATCTCTATTTATACAGTTGGTAAATTGTCACAACCCTAGATTAATGTATGTAATTAGTTGCATTAGCAACATCATGTCATCATGTTTAATTTTTTGAAAGTTTAATTGTGGGAACTTGGCAGCCTCAAAATTCAATTAAAAGAAGGGCAAAGAACCCTGAAAAAGGCATTCAATGATTCCAAAATATCCTACATTAATGTTTGATAATTTTGGCAAAGGTTCTGATCCAAATCAAATTTTGTGAACATTTTTGAGGAATATATTGGGCACTGAACTTAAATCACTATTGTATATGAATTTGGTTTTGAATTTAAACAGTGGCAAAGAAATAAATAAAAAGAAAACAAAACAGAAAATAAAACAGTGCAAAAAACTTACGTGGCAGCCCAGCCGGCCCATCTAGCCCATGCCAGTTGTCCTCAACCTTTGCCTACTGTCACAGGCGAGGCAGGGCACGGCGCCCGCGTGCGCATGCCCAACGCTGCATGCAGCTGCCTGTATGTCCTCTCCTGACCAGCGCGACGCCCGGGATGACCTTCCCATTGCCGTATGGATTGCGATGATATCCCCATTCTTCCCCCTTGCCCCTCTCTCGCTCTCCCGTCTCCATGGCCGAGTGATAACCCACAAGTATAGGGGATCGCAACAGTTTTCGAGGGTAGAGTATTCAACCCAAATTTATAGATTCGACACAAGGGGAGCCAAAGAATACTTGAGAGTATGAGCAGTTGAGTTGTCAATTCAACCACACATGGAGATTAAATATCTGCAGCAAAGTGATCAGTAGCACAGTAATATGATAGTTTGGTAGCAGTAGCAACAGTAACAGTAGCGGTGACAGTAGTAGCAGTAGTTTTGTAGTAGTTGGAACAGCAGCAGCAGCAATAGTAACTTAGCAAGAATAATAAGTGGAAAGCTCGTAGGCACTGGATCGGTAACTCCTTGGATGATATTCGTCATGTAACAGTCATAACCTAGGGCGACAGAGAACTAGCTCCAGTTCATCAATATAATGTAGGCATGTATTCCGTAAATAGTCATACGTGCTTATGGAAAAGAACTTGCATGACATCTTTTGTCCTACCCTCCCGTGGCAGCGGCGTCCATAAGGAAACTAAGGGATATTAAGGCAGCATTAGTCATAGCAAAGTCATAGCAACATCAATCTCAGAACATAATGGATACTAGGGATCAAGCCCTAACAAAACTAACTCGATTACATGATGAATCTCATCCAACTCCTCACCGACCAGCAAGCCTACGAAGGAATTACTCACTCCCGGTGGGGAGCATCATGGAATTGGCGATGGAGAAAGGTTGGTGATGACGAAGATCGAAGATTCGCCTCTCCGGAGCCCCAAACGGGCTCCAGATCTGGCCTCCTGATGAAGAACAGGAGGTGGCGGCGGCTCCGTATCATAAAACGCGATGAAACTTTTTCTCTAATTTTTTTCTCCGAAAATAGGAATTTATGGTGGCGGAATTAGGGTCAGTGGGGCCACGGGGTGGGCACAACCCACCAGGGCGCGCCCAGGGGGCCTGGTGCGCCCTGGTGGGTGCTGGCCACCCTGGCCCCCCTCTTCGGTGGATTTTGGCTCCAATAATTCACATATATTTTGAAATAATTCTCCAAAAAGTTTCATTCCATTCCGAGAACTTTTATTTCTGCACAAAAAACAACACCATGGTAGTTCTGCTGAAAACAGCGTCAGTCCGGGTTAGTTCCATTCAAATCATGCAAATTAGAGTCCAAAACAAGGGCAAAAGGGTGAGGAAAAGTAGATACGTTGGAGCTGTATCAACACCCCCAAGCATAAACCTTTGCTTGTCCTCAAGCAATTCAGTTGACAAACTCTTTTGTTCTTGTTTACATATAGATGCTTAAGTAGCACCCAGGTTTTCAGCAAAGATTATGACTAACCATGTCAACAATAACTCTTAGAAATTATATTAACTCATAACAATAACATAAGCAACTAGCGAGCAATAATAAGATATCTCAAGCGCCAACACTTTGTCAAAACAATCATGATACAATATGACAATAGTGGTATCTCGCTAGCCCTTTCTGAGACCGCAAAACATAAATGCAGAGCACCTCCAAAGTTCAAGCAGCGACTAAACATTGTAATTCATGGTAGAAAAGATCCAGTCATGCTGCACCCAACATCAACTATACACAATGCATGAGGATGACAATAGTGCTCTCAGGTCTGGCGCTTATTTGAGAAGGTGATGACTCAACATAAAAGTAAATAGATAGTCCCTACGCATAGGGAAGCATGGATTTGCAGCGGTGCCAGAGCTCAAAGTTTAAAACAGAGATAGATATAATTTTGGGAGGTACACCCTTCCTGTCAACGTCACGACCAAGAGTTATCAATATCTTCCATGCTAAACAAATTAGTGGCGGTTCCCAAGCGGTAAAAGTAAAGGTTTACTCCCCCTCCACCAACAATCACACTCCACGACGGGCCGCATCCACGGGTACCGTCCAAACCAACAACTTTCCTGGGGGAGTTTTGTTTAATTATTTTTGATTTTTGATTTTGGGACTGTGAATCCCTATTACCGCCCCTCTCGTGTAAGGACAAGTGAATAAACACTCAGCATGAGAATAACCCGCTTAGCATGGAAGATACTGACCACCCCATGTCGCTCCATGAGCGGTCCAGGCACACAAAACAGATGTTCATTTGAATTTTTTGAGGTGGCACATGCAAATTTACTTGGAACGGCAGGGTAATACCGCATATAGGTAGATATAGTGCACTCATCTGGCATAACTTGGTTTAAAGGTTTTGATGCACAAGCAGTATTACCGCTTAGTACAGGCGAAGGCTAGCAATTAGATTGAGAAGCGGCCAGCTAGAGAGCAAAAACGGTCATGAACATGCATTACATATAATCAACATGAACATAAATATCATGAAGGCTATGTTGGTTTTAATTCAACTACATGCGTGAACATGTGCCAAGTCAAGCCACTTGAAACATTCAGAGGAGGATACCATATCATCATACCGCATCACAACCATTTTAATGCATGTTGACACCCAAGATAAATCATTATCCACTCCTAGCTACTTAAGCATGGCATGAACAACTATAATCTCTAATGGTCATTGCAAACATGTTTGATCATAATGAGTTGAATCAAGGGATACTAGGTTAAACATATTTACAAAAACAAAAACAAGTTGAGTTCATACCCGCCTTTCTCTGCCACAGTCAATTCATCAAATGTCGTCATTATTGCCTTTCACTTGCACGACCGAACGATAAGAAGATAATAATAGTTCAAGAGTGCCGTGGACTAAGCTGGAATCTGCAAACATTTTATTCAAGAGGAGAAGACAAAGTAATATGGGCTCTTTGTTGGATAAACAATAATGCAGATGAGAGCGACTCAACAATTTCATCGTGGTCTTCTCCTAGGTACGACTCAAGTAAAAAGAAAAGAATTTCAGAGAAACACACTAAAATATTTTTGGAGTTTTTGGTTTTCTTGAAGCAAGCAAATTAAAGAAGAAAAACAAAAACGAGAAAAACTATTTACACGGGAAAGCTCCCAACATGTAAAAGAAGAAGCGAGAAATCTTTTTGGGTTTTCTTTTAATGCTACAATTAAACTAAGCTAGAAAAGAAAAACTGAAAAGAAGTAGGAAATATTTTTGGATTTTCTTAAAGTTTTTCAAACACACAAGAAGAAAGCGAGAAAACAATTCTAGCATGGATATTACAATGAAAAAGTGTGAACACCAACAACTGGAATGAAATGTGTGAACATGAATGTAATGTCGGTGGAAATACATACTCCCCCAAGCTTAGGCTTTTGGCCTAGCTTGGTAATCACCATCTGTATGAATAATAATCTGGGCGATGACTCACTAAGGCCCTCGGAGCAGACTCCGCGGCCCTCCTGGCAGCTTCAACCTCCGCGTTGTACGCATGGGCTTCGCTCTCAAGGACATAATATCTTCCCCTAGTGTGAAAATCAAAGAGAGCAGGAGCAGGGAAAGCAACAGGCACAACGGTTTTTTTATTAAATCTCAAGTTATAGGTATAGTTGGTGGTCATACCCGTAAGGAACTTATGATGCTTCATGGCATCAAAGTCTAAATACTGAGTGGGTAGGATGGGGTCATTAGGCCATGGTGAAACATTTAATATCTCAGCTACACGGGAGGCATGGATTCCTCCATAAAAACTACCACTAGTAGCATTAAGCTGTAACCTCCATGCAACAATTGCACCAAGATTATAATCCTTATTCCCAGTTATGGCAGTGTGTAAGAGACTCAAATCATGAGCACACAGTGTGCTACAATCTTGTTCGCCTACAATACATTTACCGTTAAAGAGAGCAAAATATTGTAATGATGGAAAATGGATGCTGTTAATTCTCCCTTGTGTTACCCCCCTATCTTCACCAAAGCAAAGATTAACTAAGAATGATTCGTACTTAGCTTTCGTTGGTTCATCTAGGGAACCCCCATATGGAAGTTTGCATGCTTCGCTAAACATTTCTAACGGCATGGTAAAGGAATGATCGTACAGGTTGAATGAAACTCTAGACTCACGAGGAAAATATTTAAATTTCTTTGTGAAGGTTTTCGTGAGTTCGAGGTGTTGTGGGCACTTATCTGCGATGAAGGGAGCAAGCTCTGTATTGTGAATAAATTGATCAAATTCCTCCTTAATACCTGCACCTTCCATGAACTCGTCGCAAGGCCACAAGCATGATTTGGTGGCGGCATCTCGCACCGAGCTTTCGCTTGGTTCAACATAAGACTGTCGAACTGAGCTTCCACTTGATGAGGCTTCCCAGGATCTTCTCCTCAAAGAACTCCTAAAGAATTGCATCTTATTCCTATAAAAATTCTGAAAAAAAATAGTCCACAAAAAAATTTGTCAACAAAACTTTGTAAGATTGTTACAAACTACTCCTAAGCATGCATAGAGGCCATATTGAGCATTCAAACTACTTAGAACTCTAAGAATTCAACACGCAAGCTCATCTACAGCAGCACCAAGAGTAGCTAATTACTCTAAAAGTAACCCACTAAAACAAAAACTAATTGGAGCAATGGAGGAGTCACATACCAAGTAGCAATCCCTCCAAAAAGTTTCAAAAACGGACCTTCGAGCAAAGAGATCAAAATCCGCGGGTTTGAGAGCAAGAACACGAGAATGGTGGTTGTGGTGATTTTTTTTCTGGAGGTAGGGGATGATGTGGGCTAAAGAGATAAGTGAGGGGGCCCACGTGGGGGCCACAACCCACCAGGGCGCGCTTGGGGGTGCTGGCGCGCCCTGGTGTCTTGTGGGCACCAGGTACACCCCCCTCTGGTATTATTTGCACCAGAAATTCATAAATTCGGGGAAAAATCATGTTAAATTTTCAGGGCATTCTGAGAATTTTTATTTTTGGGTCATTTTTTATTGCACGGAGAAAACAGAAAACACGATAATCATGGCATTTTATTTTATTTGACTAGCTAAAACAGAAAATAAAAAGTGGGAGCAGAGAGTTGTGCTTACTAAATTCATCGACTTCATACCTCTCAAAAATGATCCATTAATAAGGTTGATCAAGTCTTATTAACAACCACTTCCGATTAGCATGAAACCGAAGAACTTTCGTAAAACACTAGGTTACCTCAATGGGGATGTGCATATCCCTGACAATAAGGATATCATATTTCTTTTTGGCAGTAGGAAGAGGTAATTGAAAACTTCCAATAGTGATGGTCGGAGATTCTTCAATAACATTTATACCATTCACTTGGAATTGTTTCTTCGGAAAGTGCACCGTATGATCATTACCATTGATATGAAAAGTGGCTTTGCTTTTATTGCAATCAATAACAGCCCCTGCAGTATTCAGAAAGGGTCTACCAAGGATAATCGACAGGTTGTCGTCCTCGGGCATCTCAAGAATAACAAAGTCCGTTAAGATAGTAACATTTGCAACAACAACGGGCACATCCTCACAAATACCAATAGGTATGGCAGTTGATTTGTCAGCCATTTGCAATGATATCTCGGTAGGTGTGAGTTTATTCAAATCAAGTCTTTTATATAAGGAGAAAGGCATAACACTAACACCGGCTCCTAAATCACACAAAGCAGTTTTGACATAGTTTCTCTTAATGGAGCAAGGTATAGTTGGTATTCCGGGATCTCCTAGTTTTTTAGGTACTCCATCCTTAAAGGAATAATTAGCAAGCATGGTGGAGATTTTAGCTTCCGGTATCTTTCTTTTATTTGAGTTGATGTCTTTCATATACTTTGCATAAGGGGCAATCTTCAAAATATCAGTTAAGCGGGTACTCAAAAAGACCGGCCTAATCATTTCAGCAAAGCATTCAAATTCTTCATCATCCTTTTTCTTAGATGGCTTAGGTGGAAATGGCATGGGTTTCTGAACCCATGGCTCCCTTTCTTCACCATGTTTCCTAGCCACAAAGTCTCTTTTATCATAACGTTTATTTTTAGGTTGTGGGTTATCAAGATCAGGAGCAGGCTCTATTTCAACATCATTATCTGGTTCTTTATCATTACTAGGTTGAGCATCATTATCATATTCATTATCACTAGGTGAATGTTCACTACCAGATTGGGTTTCAGCATCGGAAATAGAGACATCATTATTATCAGGAGGTTTTTGTGTCTCAGATTCACTAGAGGTATGTAAAGTCCTATCATTTTTCTTTTTCTTTTTCCTCTTAGAAGAACTAGGTGCATCATGATTAATTTTCTGAGAATCTTGTTCAATTCTTTTAGGATGACCCTCAGGATAAAGTGGTTCTTGGGTCATTCTACCTCCTCTAGTTACTACTCTAGCAGCAAAATCATGCATATTATTATTCATTTCATCAAGCAATTCTTTTTGAGACTTAGCAACTTGTTCTAACTGAGTTTGAACCATAGAGGCATGCTTTCCTACGCCTCTAACATCATTACTGATTCTAAATAGCAAGTCACTCAAGCAAGCAATCATATCGGAATTGTATTTCAATTGTTTCAGAACATGGGCATTGAAATGATCTTGCTTCATAATATAGTTGTCAAACTCATATAAGCATTGACTAGGATGTTTATTGTGAGGAATGTCACTTTCATTAAACTTTAATAAAGAATTTACCTCTACCACATGTGGAGGTGGTGGTGTGTCAAGGCCATGTATTTCTTCAATAGGTGGCAAATTCTTAACATCCTCAGCTTTAATACCTTTTTCCTTCATAGATTTCTTTGCCTCTTGCATATCTTCAGGACTGAGAAATAAGATACCCCTCTTCTTCAGAGTGGGTTTAGGCGGTGGTTCAAGAAGATTCCAATCATCATAATTCTTCAATATGTTATTCAACAATTCCTCAGCTTGTTCAACAGTTCGTTCCCTGAAAACACAACCAGCACAACTATCTAGGAAGTCCCTAGTAGCAATGGTTAGTCCATTATAAAAGATATCAAGTATTTCATTTTTCTTGAGAGGATGATCAGGCAAAGCTTTAAGCAATTGGAGAAGCCTCCCCCAAGCTTGTGGGAGACTCTCTTCTTCAATTTGCACAAAGTTAAATATTTCTTGTAAGGCAGCTTGTTTCTTATGAGCAGGAAAATATTTTTTAGAGAAGTAGTAGATCATATCCTGGGGACTACGCACACAACCAGGAGCAAGAGTATTGTACCATGTCTTAGCATCACCCTTTAATGAGAACGGAAATAACTTAAGGATATAATAGTAGTGAATCTTCTCATCATGAGCAAAGAGGGTGGCTATATCATTTAGCTTAGTAAGGTGTGCCACTACAGTTTCAGTTTCATAGCCATGGAAAGGATCAGATTTAACCAAAGTAATTAGCTCTGGGTCGACAGAGAACTCATAATCCTTATCGGTAACAAAGATAGGTGAAGTAGCAAACTTAGGATCACATTTCATTCTAGCATTCAGAGTCTTTTCCTTATACTTGCGTAGCAATTTCTTAAGATCGTTTCTATCCTTGCAAGAAAGAATTTCTCTAGTTATCTCTTCGTCCATAACATAACCTTCAGGTATCTTAGGCATTTCAAACTTAGGAGAGCTAGGACTAATAGGAGTTTCATATTCATCATCAGTTTCACAAGCTTCATCAGTTTCAGCAATCTCATCAGTTTCAGTAGTTTCATTCTCTTTAGCTCTAGCAATTTGTTCATCAAGAAATTCTCCTAGTGGCACATTATCATCAATCATGGTACTAGCATCATCAATAGCATAATTCATAGCATAGGTAGCATCATCGATAACTTGCGACATATCAGGATTACTAGCATGTGGTGGTGTTGCAAGCTTACTCATAACAGAAGGTGAATCAAGTGCAGAGCTAGATGACAGTTCCTTACCTCCCCTCGTCTTAGAGGGAAAAATCTTAATCTTCCGATCCTTCAGATTCTTCATAGTGATAAATTGATATAAATCCCAAGTGACTCAACAAATATTGCTATGCTCCCCGGCAATGGCGCCAGAAAAAGTTCTTGATAACCCACAAGTATAGGGGATCGCAATAGTTTTCGAGGGTAGAGTATTCAACCCAAATTTATAGATTCGACACAAGGGGAGCCAAAGAATACTTGAGAGTATTAGCAGTTGAGTTGTCAATTCAACCACACCTGGAGATTAAATATCTGCAGCAAAGTGATCAGTAGCACAGTAATATGATAGTTTGGTAGCAGTAGCAACAGTAACAGTAGCGGTGACAGTAGTAGCAGTAGTTTTGTAGTAGTTGGAATAGCAGCAGCAGCAATAGTAACTTAGCAAGAATAATAAGTGGAAAGCTCGTAGGCACTGGATCGGTAACTCGTTGGATGATATTCGTCATGTAACAGTCATAACCTAGGGCGACACAGAACTAGCTCCAGTTCATCAATATAATGTAGGCATGTATTGCGTAAATAGCCATACGTGCTTATGGAAAAGAACTTGCATGACATCTTTTGTCCTACCCTCCCGTGGCAGCGGGGTCCATAAGGAAACTAAGGGATATTAGGGCATCCTTTTAATAGAGAACCGGAACAAAGCATTAAAACATGGTGAATACATGAACTCCTCAAACTACGGTCATCACCGCGAAGTATCCCAAATATTGTCACTATGGGGTTGACGGATCATAACACGTAATAGGTGCATATGACTAGGCAAGATCGGATCAAGAACATAGATATAGAGATGATAACATAAACGGTTCAGATCTGAAATCATGGCACTCGGGCCCTAGTGTCAAGCATTAGGCATAGCAAAGTCATAGCAACATCAATCTCAGAACATAATGGATACTAGGGATCAAGCCCTAACAAAACTAACTCGATTACATGATGAATCTCATCCAACTCCTCACCGACCAGCAAGCCTACGAAGGAATTACTCACTCCTGGTGGGGAGCATCATGGATTTGGCGATGGAGAAAGGTTGGTGATGACGAAGACCGAAGATTCCCCTCTCCGGAGCCCCAAACGGGCTCCAGATCTGGCCTCCCGATGAAGAACAGGAGGTGGCGGCGGCTCCGTATCGTAAAACATGATGAAACTTTTTCTCTGATTTTTTTCTCTGAAAATAGGAATTTATAGTGGCGGAATTAGGGTCAGTGGGGCCACGAGGTTGGCACAACCCACCAGGGCGCGCCCAGGGGGCCTGGCGTGCCCTAGTGGGTGCTGGCCACCTTGGCCCCCCTCTTTGGTGGATTTTGTCTCCAATAATTCACATATATTCTGAAATAATTCTCCAAAAAGTTTCGTTACATTCTGAGAACTTTTATTTCAAGACAAAAAACAACACCATGGTAGTTCTGCTGAAAACTGTGTCAGTCCGGGTTAGTTCCATTCAAATCATGCAAATTAGAGTCCAAAACAAGGGCAAAAGGGTGAGGAAAAGTAGATATGTTGGAGACGTATCACCAAGCGCCGCCTCTCATCGCACCCATGGCCATCGGACACCTTTCGCTAAGCCGTTGCGCCCAGAAGCCCCGTCGTGTCTTCTTCGTCATCTTCGACGAGCCAAGAAACTGGGGAAGCCCTGTAGCATCGTCATCGGTCCCAACATCGTCGTTGGTCATCAAAGAAGGTCATCGCCGATTCATCATCGTCGAGCCACCCCTGAGGCCACTGAGCATCTCTTCGGAATCGTTGTGAGCTCCAAAACCATTTCCACCTCTTCCCCACGTCGATTGCGTGTCGTGCCCCCGATTCCATCGGGCCGAAACCCATCGCCGTTCGAGCTCACCGCCGGCGCAGCTCTGGTGACCATTTGGTCACCCCAACATGTCCAACATCATCACATCGACACGTAGAGCGACTCTAGCCCCTCCGTTTCTTCGTTTGCATGCTGTATCTGCTAGCCCGTGCTAGCCCGAGATCTGGTCGCCGCAAACCTCGACGCCGGCAATGATTCGACACCCCAGGTCCAGCTAGGGCCATCATTCGAAGCGGCTCACTCGCAGGAGCGCGCAGGAGCAAACCACGCCTCCATTCGTGCCCTGTGGAGGGATTCCGGTGACCTTGGCCGCGTCTGCACCTCGCCGGCGGCTAACTCCAGCTAATCACTGGTTAAAACTAATCTAATGACCCCCTGGGTCACTAACTGGTGGGCCCAGCCCTTTTAACATTTAGTTAAGTCTTATCTAAACTTAATTAACCCATGTGTCACTAACATGTGGGGCCACCCGCAAATTAACTTCGGTTTAGCGTTTTAAATAGGGTTAACCACCATGTTAACAAATGTGCCACTGACCAGTTGGTCCCACTGGTCAGGTTTGACTTGGACCGGGCCGTTGACCCGCTGACATCAACCTAGTGTCATGTTGATGCTGTATTTCATTTTTGGAATTTAAATAAATCCTAAATGATTTATTTATTTCAGAAAATGTTTAAAACTTCTACAAATCATAGAAAATAATCTATAACTCAGATGAAAATAATTTATATATGAAAAATTATCAGAAAAATCCAATGAATCTGTTTATGCCATGTTCATGCATATTTGAGTAAGTTAACATCACCAACTAGGACATTTTATTATCAGGACAATTTATGAAATGACATATGGAGTTGGAATTTGAACTAGGTTTGAATTCCACTTCAATTAATATGACTAGTTATTGCATTAGGTTAATCCAGTACCTTAACATGTCATGTCATTCATTTGATTATGCACTGCATTGATTATGGTCCTTCTTTGTTTGCCGGTGTTTGTTTCCTCTCGGTAGACATTGTTCCGATGTTGAGATCAATGTCACTCATGAAGACTTAGTGCTATCTTCAGTAGTGCTAGGCAAGTAACCCCCCTTGAGCATATCTATATAAACCCATTCTCTCGCTCCTGCTCTCTTTTACTGCATTAGGACAATAACAATTCAATTGTTACCTGTTCTCGGTAGTTGAACCCATTCCTTTGCATGACCAGTCTTTGTCACAGTAAATAGTTGAAACCACTTAGCATGAGTAGCAACTGCTTGAGCCTTGTTGTGCCTACTCATCCATGCTTGCTTACTATGCCCTCTATGCTTAGAGTCGTGTCAGGTCTGATCCATCTGGGTGATGAATCGGAATGGGTATGTTCTTGTCATGTTGTGTGAGAGCTAAGTGTGTGAATGCGATTTGGTAAAGGTAGCGATGAGAGGCCATGTAGGAGTACATAGCGGGTTGTCTCATTGGGGCAGTCCTTCAGAATTGAGTTATGTGTATGTTATCCAAGACAAGATACTACCACACATTGGAATGCTTAAGTGCCCCTCTCGGCTTATTAATCGTCTTGATCTCTGTCCAGGAGTTGCAACTAGTTTCTGGTGTTTGTAGGAAAAGTGTTGGCGGCCGTGCATAGCACTGCCTGACGGGGCGGGCTCTGATGCGGTATATACACACTGGCACGGTGTACCAAGTGGCACCCGAACGATGGGCTTGTGGAACCATCCGCACATCGTTTGAGGCCGTAGCGGAAATTTCGGTCGGACTTCCGTGCGGGTTCAGTCTCAAATAGGCGATAAACCTGGACTAGAGTATTGTGTCGTTAACGGTCGTGGCCGACGCCCACGCGAGTGCTTCCGCTTGAAGATTGCTGAGATGCATGACGTGCATATGGTGATAAGTGGTGAGAGCGTGTGTGAAGAAGTATACCCCTACAGCGTTAAATAATCTGTTCAAATAGTCGCATCCTCAGATATGGACTACATGGAAATCTTATATGGTTCATAGATAACTTGAACTGGATACTCTAAAATGTGCAAGATAAGTGTGAGTGCTATGGATGGCCTTCTCGTAGGGAGAGGGGAGTGGGTCCATAGTGGTGTATTGATGTGGTGAATATGTGGACTCGTGTACGCTATCCCACCTCAAAGAAAGTACTCGTAGTCATAGTACAGGTTAGCCAAGAGTCAAAGTTGGCTTGCTGCAATAAACTCCACAACCCCCTTGTTCATAATGATGCATATGTAGTTAGTTCTTATGTAAGTCTTCTTGAGTACCTTTGTACTCACGGTTGCTTAATTATGTTTTGCAGAGGAGACGTTAGTCTCATTAGTGGTTCTTATGACGTGAAGTTCGATGTTGACCGGATTAGCTTGGGAATCCGAGACAGAGGTTTGGCACCTATGGGAGGGTTGTTGTAGATTTTCAGGCTCCTCCAGCAACTTTTAGTAGATGTTTGTACCCAGACATGTTATGCTTCCGCTTGTTGCTTGTATGACTTTGAGTGTTGGGTCATGTGACATTGTGACCCCTGTTTGTAGTATCACACTATGTTGGCTTTATGAGTCTTTAATAAACACTTTGTGTCATAGAGTTGTGTTGTGATGCCATGTTGTATCTACACATATCGTGCATATTGTGTGTATGTTTTGAAATGCATTGTATGTGTGGGATTCGACACCTAGTTGTGTGCCTTTAGTAGCCCTCTTTACAGGTAAATGCCTCGTTGTGCTTCCACTGAGCCATGGTAGCTTGCTACTGCTCCGGACACATTGATTTACCAGCGTGTATCCTTCTTTGTTGTTGTGTCTGTCCCTACGGAGAAATGGCATGCGGGTAATGGAGTCTGTGTAGCTTGCTATGACTCGTCTACACACGCTGATGACCGACACCTGCAATGCTGGGTTATGTATGCATGTTCCTGTACGGATGTGCCACTTGGGTTTATAACGTCAACCCGGGTTCTCTGACATATGATTGCTAGCGACATACTCATATTCGTGAGCCAAAAGGCACAAACGGTCCCAACCAAGGTAAGGTGGCAGCCGTGGCTTACCGTGCGTGAGGCCGCAAAGTGATATGATGTGTTACATGCTGGATTCGTATGGCTTAGGATCGGGGTCCCGACATAAATGTAGTGATTACATATCCATACGAATCACTAGATTCAAACACTCAAGGTTCCTAATGGTCTCATTTCTAAATCGAAATGCAAAACTTAACATACATTGTGTAAAATCAGTAAGTCACCATACGTCTTATTGTTGTCGGTACATATGGTAATCGACATATAGTGAGTTCCTTATACACAAGGATTACTCCTATAATGATGATTACCCATGTGTGTTAGGCTGTGTTTGGTTGGACTTTTGTAGCCAACTTCTAGCTTTTCAAAGCTATAAGCTAGCCAAAGGGTGAAAATGAGAAGTAGAAGTTGTAAAAGTTGTAGCTTCCTCCTAGTGCAAATGACGCAGCCGGTGTACCCCCAACTTCGGCTTTGTGTTTTTAGCTGTCCCCTGTTAGTTGTGTGGTATTTACCCACCTTTGCCACTGGTAAGTACAAAACCTTCTGATCTATTCTCTCCCCCCGAACGACGAAGACACGAGAGTGCCTCTTTCCACTCGTCCATGTGCGGGCAGCTAGGTTTCCTAGCCGCCGTCGGCGCCGCCTCCTGCGTCCGCCGCCACACCGGGCCCTCCTCTGCCCTGCCTCAAGTGCCTCCCTCGGATCAGCCACCCCCGTCCCAGCAGCGCCCTTGCTCCCTGAAGTCGCCGCCCCCATCCCAGCAGAACCGTCGCTCCCTGAAGACGCCGCTCCCGCCCAAGAGCACCGCCGCGGGAGCTACGCCAGCGCCGCCTCCCGCGTCGTCCTCCATCTTCCCTCATCCCCCTCCCTCCCTCCCTCCATCATTTTTTCCATCAGTACATGGTATGGAGTATGCTTGCAATTGCAAGGAGTTTGTGAGAATGCCTGTGGGAAGAATAGTGTTTGTAAGGGCATTCTCTTACCTTGGTGTTTTGGCGATGATGACAACTCACTATGATCTAACCGTGTGTCAAGTTATACAGGGATTGTATGTCGAACGCAAGACGGTTAGGTGGTCCCTCCAAATGGAAAAGATCGAAGACGGGGTTCTCTACGTGTTTATTCTCTTTGGTCGTAGGGATCCCGTACTATTAAGAGGGAATCCACATTGGAAAGTCTTGGGTGAATCAGTTCTTTTGCACATCTGTCTTCACCCAACTCACTCCTCTGCATCATAGAGAGAGAGGCCCATCTTTCCTTAGTTGCTTCCCCGGTGCATCGCTATCCCGACCTAATGCACTGCTCGCTCTAAGCTTCCGGTTTGACCACCACTTCAGGGGTGATACCCTAGAGGTGCTGCCACTGAGTTGTCCCCAGCGGTTATACCGCTGCCCCCGGGCGGTTGTACCGCCGAATGCTGGGTGACCCAGGGTGGTAGCTCTGGGCGGTTGAACCGGTCCAGCACCGGGCTACTACCGGACTTGGTTCTGATTAGCTCCGGTTGTTGGGCGGACCTGGACCGGTTGTACCGCCATCTTCATTTAGCCTGGTACAACTGGGGTCCCGAGCGGTTGCACCGCTTAGGACTTTGCCTGGTCCAGGGGTCTGTCCGGAGTGCTGCTTCCGGGCCACCACTCTATTGTGGTCCGGTGGTTGGGCGGTGGTTGGCCGGTTGTACCGGTCTTACCGGTTATACCGGTTGTACCGCCCACCACTCCGGTTGTACCGCTCCATGCATTTCTGGCTGTAACGGTTGGAAAAGGGGGGGCCTATATAAGGAGGTGCTTCTTCCACCTCTCCCTCATCTCTTACCTCTCTCTATCCACCATTGATGCCCCTTGAGCTTTCTTGCCCGATCTCTCTCTCTAGCTACCCAAACTTGTTGTCTTGCTAGGGATTGAAGGAGGAGATCTAGATCTACACTTCCACCAAAGGAAAATTGATTCCCCCATAGTTTCTTGTGTGGATTTTGTTACTCTTGGGTGTTTGAGCACCCTAGACGGAAGAGGTCACCCCGAAGCCATATTCCATTGTGGTGAAGCTTCGTGGTTTCATTGGGAGCCTCCAATTAAGTTGTGGAGAGAGCCCCAACCTTGTTTGTAAAGGTCCGGTTGCCGCCTTCAAGGGCACCACTAGTGGAATCATGGCATCTCGCATTGTGTGAGGGCGTGAGGAGAATACGGTGGACCTAGTGGCTTCTTGGGGAGCATTGTGCCTCCACACCGCTCCAACGGAGACGTACTTCCCCTTACTAGGAAGGAACTTCGGTAACACATCCTCGTCTCCATTGGCTCCACTTGTGGTTACTGATAACCAACAAGTATAGGGGATCGCAACAGTTTTCGAGGGTAGAGTATTCAACCCAAATTTATTGATTCGACACAAGGGGAGCCAAAGAATATTCTCAAGTATTAGCAGCTGAGTTGTCAATTCAACCACACCTGAAAGACTTAATATCTGCAGCAAAGTATTCAGTAGCAAAGTAATATGGAAGTAACGGTAACGATGGCAAAAGTGACAGTAGCAGTGTTGTAGTGATTGTAACAGTAGCAACGGAAAAGTAACTTAGCAAAGATCAATATGGGAAAAGCTCGTAGGCAATGGATTAGTGATGGATAATTATGTTGGATGGCATTCATCATGCAACAGTTATAACATAGGGTGATATAGAACTAGCTCCAATTCATCAATGTAATGTAGGCATGTATTCCATATATAGTCATACGTGCTTATGGAAAAGAACTTGCATGACATCTTTTGTCCTACCCTCCCATGGCAGCGGGGTCCTAATGGAAACTAAGGGATATTAAGGCCTCCTTTTAATAGAGAACCAGACCAAAGCATTAGCACTTAGTGAATACATGAACTCCTCAAACTACGGTAATCACCGGAAAGAATCCCAGTTATTGTCACCCTGGGGGATGCGGATCATAACTCGTAATAGGTGTCTACAACTTGCAAGATAGGATCAAGAACACATATATATTCATGAAAACATAATAGGTTCAGATCTGAAATCATGGCACTCGGGCCCTAGTGACAAGCATTAAGCATAGGAAAGTCATAGCAACATCAATCTCAGAACATAGTGGATACTAGGGATCAAACCCTAACCAGACTAACTCGATTACATGGTAAATCTCATCCAACCCATCACCATCCAGCAAGCCTACGATGGAATTACTCACGAACGGCGGAGAGCATCATGAAATTGGTGATGAAGGATGGTTGGTGATGACGACGGCGTCGATTTCCCCTCTTCGGAGCCCAAATCAGGCTCCAGATCTGCCCTCCCGAGGAAGAACAGCAGGTGGCGGCGGCTCCGTATCGTAAAACGCGATGAACTCTTCTCTCTAATTTTTTTTCTCCCCGAATAGGAATATATAGAAGTGGAAACGAGGTCGGAGGAGCAACAGGGGGCCCACAAGCCATAGGGGCGCGCCCCCTGGCTTGTGGCTAGGTGGTGGGCCCCCTGCAGTTGATTCTTTCGCCAATATTTTTTATTAATTCCAAAAATATTCTCCGTAAATTTTCAGGTCAATCCGAGAACTTTTATTTTTGCACAAAAATAACACCAAGGCAATTCTGCTGAAAACAGCGTCAGTCCGGGTTAGTTCCATTCAAATAATGCAAATTAGAGTCCAAAACAAGGGCAAAAGAGTTTGGAAAAGTGGATACATTGGAGACGTATCAGTTACTTCTTACCCTTACTTTGTGCAAGCTATTTGTATTGTTTATCTCCTTGCTTGTATGGTTATTGTTGTTAGCATCATATAGGTTACTTACCTAGTTGCATATCTAGCTAACCTATTTGTTCCTAAGCCTAATTTGTTAAAGAAAAGTTTAAAAGTGGTAGTTGCCTATTCACCCCCCCCCCCTCTAGTCAACCATATCGATCCTTTCAATTGGTATCAGAGCTACGTCTCTTTATTAAGGGTTTCACCACCCGGAGAGCATGGTTAATAATGGGGACCGGCCGGTTGAACTCCCCGAGGCCATGGGTGTGAACACGGTCTCTCGTGAGGATTTAAATGAGGCCATGTCATTGCTTAAATCCTCCATGACGACCGAGGTCAAATCCATGTTTAAAGAATTCCTTGATACTCTTAAACTTTTCACCGATGCGGTGCAAGTGGTTAATCCCACTAACTCGACATCGGATGTCAACTCCGGTAAGGAGGGGGCTAGTGCTGATAAGGACACTCGTTCTCAAGGACTTAATGGGTCGGGGACCTTTGCCTGAGTTCCCCCTCCCTTGGTCTATGGAGGACCGGTGCACCCACCTCATATAGTTAATCTCAGTCCTCCTCCTAAACTTGTTAAGAATGATTTTGTTAATTGGGTTTTTTCATATCAAGTCTCATTTGGATCACAGCTCAATTCAACTCATGAGAGTCATTGAAGAAGGATACTATACTCGTGATCCATGCAACCTCACCCCAAGAGAAGAGGCTGACAAACTGCTAAATTCCTCCGCCTTGTTCATACTCCAAGCTGCAGTTCCTACCGAAGACCTACCTCACCTGCGACCCTTCACTGTTGCCAAAGAGTGTTGGGAATACATTGTCTCCATGTACAAGGGCAGCTCAAGCATTCAACGGTCGAACTATGAGGTCGTGCTTGATCAGTCAGATGAGTTTGTAATGATAGAAGATGAGGAACCGCGTGAGCTCTATAGGAGGGTAACTACTCTTGCCGTTGCCCTCCGAGATCACGGCAGCAAGGATGTGGATGACACCTGGATCAAGCACAAGTTTCTGAAGGCCATCATGCCCTTCAACAAGGCCATGTCTGCCGTCATCCGCCAAAGACCGGACTTTCACAACTTGTCCTCTAGCGATGTGTTGGATGAATTTATTGCCATGAACATCTTGAACACAACCGCAGATAATGCTCTTGCTCGTGTGCAACAGTCAAAGAAATCATCTCCCAACCTTGCTTTGAAGGCCAAGGTCAGTCAAGAGGAAGAAGAAGAAGAAGAAGAGGGTTGCCCCGACGACACCAAATATGCTTACCATGAGCATATGGCTCTAGCGTCTAGGCAATTCTGGGGCAATAAGAGAAACGCAAGGCCAAATTTCTCCAAGAACAACTCAAGCGGGTCAAAGGGCAAGCAACGTGTGAGAACATGCTACAACTGTGGTAATGTGAGTCACTTCGTGGTGGATTGTCCTTATGAGAAGAGGGAAGACAATGGTGGCAAGCTCATCCGCAAAGATAAGGCCAAGTCTTTTCCCAACAAGTCCAACTTCACCAAGAAGGCTCCTCACAAAGTGTTGGTGGCTCAAGAAGAGTATGCCTCCGATGATGATGTGGATGACGAAGACACAAGTGGTGAAGGAATGGCAATTGCATCTGTGGCTATTGCATCGATTACCCCAACAAAGGTGTCACTCTTCGACGCTCCCAACGAGAACCACATTGCTAGGTGTCTCATGGCCAAAGGTATCACCAAGGTAACCTCCGACGCCAAAACCTCAAACATTAAAACTGCTATTTCTTCCACTCCATCTTTGTTAGATTGCGTGGATGAAAATGAGGAGGCGAAAGAGGGCGAGAATGAGTTTGACAAGTTCATGTGCAAACTCAAGGGAGAATCCAAGAAGCACTTCGTTGCTCTCTTGGAACAACTTGGTGAGGCCAATGACACGATTGAGTCTCAAGAAGAATATCTTGAGGAGATGAGAGGGCATAGTCGTGATTATGCCGACGAGATAGCAGATCTTTCTATTGCTCTAGAGGAAGAGCGAGGTCTTCATTTGACTCTTAAGGAGTCACAAAATGATGACCTTGCTAAATTACGTAAAGCTTATGATCATGCTATCGTTCTTAATCGTGTTCTTAAATCTAAAAAGGTTGCACTTGGGGTTGACCATGCTTGACTCAAGGATGAGTTTGACACTCTTGACAATGCTCACAAGGCATTGAAGAGCGTTCATGCTTCTCTTAAAGAGTCGCATGATCAACTCCAAGTAAAACTCACTAAGGAAATTGCCACGTGTCCTCCTTTTGTTTTAATTGATAATGCATCTGCTACTAACCCGTGTTGTGAGCATGCACATCTTGTGGAGGAAAATGCTAAGCTGAAGGAGCAGCTTGAGAAAGGCCTTGTGACATGTATCCAAGGTGAGAAGAATCTCAATGACCTTTTGAGCAATCAATAGGAAGTGGTTGCAAAGGAAGGAGTTGGGTTTGCACCCAAGTCCAAAAAGAAGTAGAAGATGAAGACCACGCAGGTTCCTCCGCTCAAAGAAACATTTGTCAAAGCGGGGAACATTACTCATGAGAAGAAGAAGGATAAGGTTGTGAGTGATAGTGCCAAGAAGGGCAAGATCACTCCCTCCAACAGGGCCGGCGATTTTAACCCCTCCTATGGTTTGTGTCGTGCTAGTGATGGGCATGTTTATGCCAAATATGTTGGTTCTTCTTATGAGTACATTGAGTGGTCTATTTGGGTTCCTAAGACCCTTGTCACTAACATGAAAGGACCCATTCAAGAATGGGTACCTAAATCCAAGCATTGATCTATTGTAGGACTTTGCTTCCGGGGGAGTCTCATGGTTGCTCGATAGCGGAGCAACAAATCATATGACCGGAAGCAAGGACTTGGTGGTGGATGTTCGACCCGATGCATCCGTGGCCACCCATGTCTCGTTTGGCGATGATGCAATCTCAAAGGTATTGGGTCTTGGCAAGGTGGTTATCTCTCCGACCTTAACCATTGAGAGAGTCATGCTTGTTGAGACCCTTGCATACAATTTACTTTCCGTTCGTCAACTTGCACTCATGGGTTTTAGTACCTTCTTTGGCATTGATACCGTGACCCTTTTGTGGAGCAAGACTCTTAAAGTAGCCTTTGTTGGGCATGTCGAAAACGGTCTCTATGTGATTAACTTCTCGGAGCGACCCACTAAGACCGCGACATGTCTAATGGCTAAAGTTGATGTGGGATGGCTTTGGCATCGCCGACTAGCCCATGTCAATATGAGATCTTTGCAAAGTCTCCTCAAAGGGGATCACATTCTTGGACTAACAAATGTGATTTTTGCCAAAGATCGTGCTTACAGTGCTTGTATCGAAGGAAAGCTACATGAAAAAGCTCATCGTCCAACTACTACAATCTACTCAAAGAGGACCTTAGAGCTCCTTCACATGGATCTCTTCGGGCCTTCATCTTTTGACAGCCTTGGAGGAATAAGGTATTGCTTGGTGATTGTGGATGATTACTCGAGATACACATGGGTATATTTCTTCAAGAGGAAGACTGAGACCCAACATACCGTCATTGATGACCCACAAGTGTAGGGGATCTATCGTAGTCCTTTCGATAAGTAAGAGTGTCGAACCCAACGAGGAGCAGAAGGAAATGACAAGCCGTTCTCAGTAAGGTATTCTCTGCAAGCACTGAAATTATCGGTAACAGATAGTTTTGTGATAGGATAATTCGTAACGGGTAGCAAGTAACAAGTGTAACAAAGGTGCAGCAAGGTGGCCCAATCCTTTTTATAGCAAAGGACAAGCCTGGACAAACTCTTATATAAAGAAAAGCGCTCCCGAGGACACATGGGAATTACTGTCAAGCTAGTTTTCATCATGCTCATATGATTCGCGTTCGTTACTTTGATAATTTGATATGTGGGTGGACCGGTGCTTGGGTTCTGCCCTTACTTGGACAAGCCTACCACTTATGATTAACCCCTCTCGCAAGCATCCGCAACTACGAAAGAAGAATTAAGATAAATCTAACCATAGCATGAAACATGTGGATCCAAATCAGCCCCTTACGAAGCAACGCATAAACTAGGGTTTAAGCTTATGTCACTCTAGCAACCCATCATCTACTTATTACTTCCCAATGCCTTCCTCTAGGCCCAAACAATGGTGAAGTGTCATGTAGTCGACGTTCACATAACACCACTAGAGGAGAGACAACATACATCTCATCAAAATATCGAACGAATACCAAATTCACATGATTACTTATAACAAGACTTATCCCATGTCCTCAGGAACAAACGTAACTACTCACAAAGCATATTCATGTTCATAATCAGAGGAGTATTAATTATCATTAAGGATCTGAACATATGATGTTCCACCAAGTAAACCAACTAGCATCAACTACAAGGAGTAATCAACACTACTAACAACCCACAGGTACCAATCTGAGGTTTTGAGACAAAGATCGGATACAAGAGATGAACTAGGGTTTGGATAGGAGATGGTGCTGGTGAAGATGTTGATGGAGATTGACCCCCTCTCGATGAGAGGATCGTTGGTGATGACGATGGCTTCGATTTCCCCCTCCGGGAGGGAAGTTTCCCCGGCAGAACAGCTCCGCCGGAGCCCTAGATTGGTTCTGCCCAAGTTCCGCCTCGAGACGGCGGCGCTTCACCCCGAAAGCTCTGTTATGATTTTTTTCAGGTCAAAACCCTCCATATAGCAGAAGATGGGCACCGGAGACCTGCCAGGGGGCCCACAAGCCTGCAGGGCGCGCCCAAGGGGGTAGGGCGCGCCCCCCTGGCTTGTGGCCTCCTGGTGGGTCCCCTGATGTATTTCTTTCGCCCAATATTTTTATACATTCCAAAATAATTCTCCATAGATTTTCAGGACTTTTGGAGTTGTGCAGAATAGGTATCTCAGATTTGCTCCTTTTCTAGTCCAGAATTCCAGCTGCCGGCATTCTCCCTCTTCACGTAAACCTTGTAAAATAAGAGAGAAAAGGCATAAGTATTGAACCAAAATGTGTAATAACAGCCCATAATGCAATAAATATCAATATAAAAGCATGATGCAAAATGGACGTATCAACTCCCCCAAGCTTAGACCTCGCTTGTCCTCAAGCGAAAGCCGAAATCGATAAATATGCCCACATGTTTAGAGATAGAGGTGTCGATAAAATAAAATACAGACATGAAGGCATCATGATCATCTTTAGAACAGCACCATATATTGACATATAATTTCTTATGCTGAAGTAACAATTCATTCACAAGGTAAAGTATGAATCAAGAACTCTATTGAGAACCAACAAACCATGATCTCAGTCATTGAAGCAATTCCAATTTATTATAACGTAGGAAAGAGTCAATATAAGAGCTTGTAAGGCAAATCCACATACTCAATCATCTTTTAGTCTTTCACAATTGCTAACACTCACGAGGTACCTATGAGGTCAAAGCTTTAATCGGACACAGAGAAAGATAGGGGCTTATAGTATTGCCTCCCAACTATTTACCTCAAGGGTAATGTCAACAGAAATAACTCATGCTCACCCACTTCCGAGTGGATATATGTGTCTAGATCATTCCCCAACACATGACGCTTGCCAAAAGATAGAGGCGAAATAAAGGAAGTGATGAAGATCACCACGACTCGTGCATAAAGGTAAGTACTAGAAAATAAAAGTAACAGATATGCCCTTCGCAGAGGGAAGCAGAGGTTATCATGCGCTTTTATAGTTGGATGCACAATCCCTTAATGCAAAAGAACGTCACTTTATATTGCCCCTTGTGATAGGGAACTTTATTATGCAGTCTGTCGCTTTTATTTCTTCCATATCACAAGTTCGTATAAAGTTTATTTTCTTCACACTAATAGATCACACATATTTAGAGAGCAATTCTTTATTGCTTGCACCGATGACAACTTACTTGAAGGATCTTACTCAATCCATAGGTAGGTATGGTGGACTCTCATGGCAAAACTGGGTTAAGGGTGTTTGGATGCACAAGTAGTATCTCTACTTGGTGCGGAAGTTTTGGCTGATTTGAGGTGGAAGCAAGCTACACATGTTGAAGGTTCTATAACCATATAACTTCTATTCAGAAGTAAGCAAACATAACCCATTATGTTGTCTTCCTTGTCCAACATCAACTTCTTAACATATAATATTTTAATGAGTGCTCACAATCATAAAAGATGTCCAAGATAATATATTTATATGTCCACCTCTCTTTCTTTATTATTTCCTTTTAATTGCCACAATGACCAATAGCTATGTTTGTCAACCCACAACAAGTTTCAATCGACATACTTCTTATATGTGAATTCATCACTCCCCATAAGATCATCATATATACTCTTTGCTTTTATTCTATACTTCTTTCTATTTCCTTTTCTCAAGATCATGGCAAACAAGCAAAGCCCTCAACTTAAAACTACTCTTTATTATATAACTCTCGGACTTGCTTACACAGGGGGAACATAAAGCAAAAACTCAAAACTAAATCACACTAAAAACTTTATTCTACTAGATCAAGATATAACCAAAAGGATCGAACAAAGAAAAACAAAGAAAGTAAAAGATGTGATGGTGATACGATACCGGGGCACCTCCCCCAAGCTTGGCACAAGCCAAGGGGAGTGCCCATACCCATGTGTTTATTTGTCTTGCTTCGGAGGTGGTGATGTTATATTCTTGGCGATGATGCCCCTCAGAATGCGATTCTCCTCCTCAAGCTTATTATTTCGCTTCCTGAGATCAATTATTTCCTTGCGAAGTTTTCCAGTGACGGTTAGAGCTCCCATAACCCATGGATGTTTCATTGCTGCGGGGGAAGAAGCAACACTCTTTTTCATATTTTCATAAGTAAGAAATTTAGCATTGGGAGGGATGACCGAATCCGGAATTGCTGAGCTCTGAAGTTCTTCCAACATGGCTCCGGGTCGTAGACGAGAGGTAACTTCTTGGTCTTCCTCCATGGCATCTATCCTCTTCAAGTCGGCCTCCATCTCTTCCTCCGTGGTCTGCCCGAAGTGATTGGCTTTGCTGAAGCCTCCGGCCCCCGGTGTCAAGTGAGAGGCACGGCTCTCCCCAACCGACTCTTGCGAAGACATCTTGCTCTAAATCTGCTGCACAAACAACTCAAAACGAAAACAGGAGGTATTGTCGTGATACGAAGGTAAAAACCTTCGGGAGATTATATAATGAATTTTATTGACCCGAAGGAGTATACCACAAGAAAACGGAGTCCGGAGGGTACACGTGGTAGCCACAAGCCACAGGGGCGCGCCCAGGGGGGTAGGGCGCGCCCCCCTGGCTTGTCGCCTCCTCGTGCACTCTTCGGACTACTTTAAATTTTCCTAAATTTTTAAATATTCCAAAACGGATAAAAATTGCCTTTGAGAAAGTTTTGGAGTTGATTTACTTACCGTACCACATACCTATTCCTTTTCGGAGTCTGAAACGTTCTGGTAGGCTTCCCTAATATACTCCTCCGGAGTTATGGTATTAATAATATTGGTTTCAACATTTATGGGAGTACCTGAGATGTAATGTTTGATTCTTTGACCGTTTACCACCTTCGGGTTTGTGCCTTCGGCGTTGTTGATCTTGATGGCACCGGAACGGTATACTTCCTCGATAATGTAAGGCCCTTCCCATTTAGAGAGAAGTTTTCCTGCAAAAAATCTTAAACGGGAATTGTATAGCAAGACATGATCACCTACATTAAATTCACGCTTTTGTATCCTTCTATCATGCCATCTCTTAACCTTTTCTTTAAACAACTTGGCATTCTCATAGGCTTGGGTTCTCCATTCATCAAGTGAGCTAATGTCAAATAACCTCTTCTCACCAGCAAGTTTTAAATCATAGTTGAGCTCTTTAATTGCCCAATAAGCTTTATGTTCTAGCTCTAGAGGTAAGTGACATGCTTTACCATAAACCATTTTATACGGAGACATACCCATAGGGTTTTTATAAGCAGTTCTATAAGCCCACAATGCATCATCAAGTTTCTTAGACCAATTCTTCCTAGATCTATTAACAGTCTTCTGCAAGATCAATTTAATTTCCCTATTGCTCAATTCTACTTGACCACTAGACTGAGGATGATAAGGAGATGCAATTCTATGATTAACATCATACTTAGCAAGCAATTTACGGAAAGCACCATGAATAAAGTGTGAACCACCATCAGTCATTAAATATCTAGGGACACCAAATCTAGGGAAAATAACTTCTTTAAGCATTTTAATAGAAGTGTTATGATCAGCGCTACTAGTTGGAATAGCTTCTACCCACTTAGTAACATAATCAACATCAACTAGAATATGAGTATACCCGTTAGATTGTGGAAAAGGTCCCATATAATCAAAACCCCAAACATCAAATGGTTCAATAACAAGAGAGTAATTCATAGGCATTTCCTGACGTCTACTAATATTACCAATTCTTTGACATTCATCACAAGACAAGACAAACTTACGAGCATCCTTGAAGAGAGTAGGCCAATAAAAACCAGATTGTAATACCTTGTGTGCAGTTCTATCTCCAGCGTGGTGTCCTCCGTAGGCCTCGGAGTGGCACTTGCGTAAGATCTGTTCCTGTTCATGCTCAGGTACACAACGTCTAATAACACCATCTACTCCTTCTTTATAAAGGTGTGGTTCATTCGAAAAGTAATGCCTTAAATCATAGAAGAACTTTTTCTTTTGTTGGTATGTGAAACTAGGCGGTATAAATTTAGCAACAATGTAATTAGCATAATCAGCATACCATGGAGCATTACGCGAAGCATTTATGACAGCTAATTGTTCATCAGGAAAGCTATCATCAATAGGTAGTGGGTCATCAAGAACATTTTCTAACCTAAACAAGTTGTCTGCTACAGGGTTATCGGCACCCTTTCTATCAATAATATGCAAATCAAATTCTTGTAGCAGAAGAACCCACCTAATAAGTCTAGGTTTAGCATCTTTCTTTTCCATAAGGTATTTAATAGCAGCATGATCGGTGTGAACAGTTACTTTGGAATCAACAATATAAGGTCTGAACTTATCACAAGCGAACACAACCGCTAAAAATTCCTTTTCAGTGGTAGCATAGTTTCTTTTGAGCATTGTCTAGAGTTTTACTAGCATAATGGATAACATTAAATTTCTTATCAACTCTTTGTCCTAGAACAGCACCAACAGCATAATCACTAGCATCACACATAATTTCAAAGGGTAGGTTCCAATCAGGTGGTTGAACAACAGGTGCGGAAATCAAGGCATTCTTAAGAATTTCAAATGCTTCTACACAATCATCATCAAAAACGAATGGGACATCTTTTTGAAAAAGATTAGTGAGAGATCTAGAAATCTTAGAGAAATCTTTAATAAACCTCCTATAGAAACCAGCATGACCAAGGAAACTTCTTATACCTCTGATATCCGTGGGACACGGCATTTTTTCAATAGCATCAACCTTAGCTTTATCCACCTCAATACCTCTTTCGGAGATTTTGTGTCCCAAGACAATGCCCTCATTAACCATAAAGTGACACTTTTCCCAATTCAAGACAAGATTAGTTTCTTCGCATCTCTGCAAAACTCGATCAAGGTTGCTCAAGCAATCATCAAAAGAAGTTCTGTAAACGGAAAAATCATCCATGAAAACCTCAAGAATCTTTTCACAAAAGTCAGGGAATATAGCCATCATACATCTTTGAAAGGTAGCAGGTGCATTGCATAAACCAAAAGGCATACGTCTATAAGCAAAGGTACCGAAAGGGCAAGTAAAAGTGGTTTTTTCTTGATCCTCTTTTGACACAGGTATTTGAGAGAAACCAGAGTAACCATCTAGAAAGCAAAAATGAGTATGTTTGGATAGTCTTTCTAGCATTTGATCAATAAAAGGTAGAGGGTAATGATCTTTCCTAGTAGCTTTATTTAATTTCCTAAAATCAATTACCATTCTATATCCTGTAACAATTCTTTGCGGGGTCAATTCATTTTTATCATTAGGAACAACGGTAATACCTCCCTTCTTAGGGACACAATGAACGGGACTAACCCATCTACTATCAGCAACAGGATAAATTATACCTGCCTCCAGAAGCTTTAGTATTTCATTTCTTACCACTTCTTTCATCTTAGGATTCAACCGTCGTTGGTGATCAACAACTGGTTTAGCATCAGGCTCCATATTAATTTTATGCTGACATAGAGTGGGACTAATGCCCTTAAGATCATCCAGAGTATATCCAATAGCAGCACGGTGCTTCCTCAGAGTTTGCAATAATCTCTTTTCTTCATGCTCTGAAAGGTTAGCACTAATAATAACAGGATATATCTTCTTTTCATCAAGATAAGCATATTTCAAAGTATCGGGTAATTGTTTGAGCTCAAACACGGGATCACCCTTGGGTGGAGGAGGATCCCCAAGTATTTCAACAGGTAAGTTGTGTTTCAAAATAGGCTGCTGATCAAAGAAAATCTTATCTATTTCGTTCCTTTCATTCATATGCATATCATTTTCATGGTCTAGCAAATATTGTTCTAAGGGATCAGTAGGAGGCACATCAATAGAAGCAAGACCAATAATTTCATCTTTACTAGGCAATTCTTTGTCATGGTGTTGTCTAAGAAATTTAGAGAAATTGAACTCATGAGACACATCCCCAAAACTCACAGTAACTGTTTCTTTCTCACAATCAATCCTAGCATTAACAGTATTCAAGAAGGGTCTACCAAATATAATGGGGCAAAAATCATCTTATGGGGAACCAAGAACAAGAAAATCAGTATGATACTTTATTTTCCCACACAAGACTTCAACATCTCTAACAATCCCAATTGGTGCAATAGTATCTCTATTAGCAAGCTTAATAGTAACATCAATTTCCTCTAGTTCAACGGGTGCAATATCATGCATAATTTCTTTGTATAAGGAAAAGGGAATTGCACTCACGCTAGCACCCACATCACACAAGCCATGATAACAATGATCTCCTATTTTAACAGAAACAACAGGCACGCCAACAATAGGTCTATTTTTACCTTTAGTATCCGGTCTAGCAATTCTAGTAGCTTCATCATAGAAATGAATAACATGCCCATCAATATTATCAACCAAGAGATCTTTAACCATAGCAATACTAGGTTCAACTTTAATTTGTTCAGGGGGTGTAGGTGTTCTAGTACAACTCTTACGAACCACAGATGAAGCTTTAGCATGTTCCTTTATCCTAACAGGGAAGGGTGGTTCCTCAATGTAAGCAGTAGGAATAACAAGATCAACATTATAAGTAATAGTTTCCTCTTCAACTTTAATAGGTTCAACTACTTTCACTTCAATGGGAGGATGATATTTAAAACACTTTTCCTTAGGGAGATCAACATGAGTAGCAAAAGATTCACATAAAGAAGCTACTATCTCAGAGTCAAGTCCATATTTAGTGCTAAATTCATGAAAAGCATCGGTGTCTATAAAGGATTTAACACAATCAAACTTAAGGTTTATACCTGACTCCTTACCTTCGTCGAGTTCCCAATCTTCAGAGTTGCGTTTAATTCTTTCCAATAAGTCCCATTTGAATTCAATATCTTTCTTCATAAAAGAACCAGAGCAAGAAGTATCGAGCATGGACCGATCATTATTAGAAAGCCGAGCATAAAAGTTCTGAATAATAATTCCTCTCGGGAGCTCATGATTGGGGCATGAATATAACATTGACTTAAGCCTCCCCCAAGCTTGAGTGATACTTTCTCCTTCACGAGGCCAAAAATTATAAATATAATTCCGATCACGATGAACCAGATGCATAGGATAAAACTTCTGATGAAATTCCAATTTCAATCGGTTGTAGTTCCATGATCCAATATCATCACATAGCCTATACCATGTCAATGCCTTCTCCTTCAAAGATAAAGGAAAGACCTTCTTCTTGACATCATCCTCGGGCAAACCTGCAAGCTTAAATAATCCACAAACTTCATCCACATAGATTAGATGCAAATCAGGATGTAGTGTTCCATCTCCTGCATAAGGATTAGCTAGCAATTTCTCTATCATACCCGAGGGAATTTCATAATAAATATTTTCAGTAGGTGCAGTAGGTTGAGGAGCATCTCTTTTTGCTTTCGGTCGAGGTGAAGATACCCCGAACAAGCCCCTCAAAGGATTACTTTCCATAGTAACAAGTGACAGTAAATTTCAGCACAGTATATAAATTTTTCCTTACCAAGTTCCACTCACCAGAGGCGCTTCACTCCCCGGAAACGGCGCCAGAAAAGAGTCTTGATGACCCACAAGTGTAGGGGATCTATCGTAGTCCTTTCGATAAGTAAGAGTGTCGAACCCAACGAGGAACAGAAGGAAATGACAAGCGGTTCTCAGTAAGGTATTCTCTGCAAGCACTGAAATTATCGGTAACATATAGTTTTGTGATAGGATAATTCGTAACGGGTAGCAAGTAACAAGTGTAACAAAGGTGCAGCAAGGTGGCCCAATCCTTTTTATAGCAAAGGACAAGCCTGGACAAACTCTTATATAAAGCAAAGCGCTCCCGAGGACACATGGGAATTACTGTCAAGCTAGTTTTCATCATGCTCATATGATTCGCGTTCGTTACTTTGAAAATTTGATATGTGGGTGGACCGGTGCTTGGGTGCTGCCCTTACTTGGACAAGCCTCCCACTTATGATTAACCCCTCTCGCAAGCATCCGCAACTACGAAATAAGAATTAAGATAAATCTAACCATAGCATGAAACATGTGGATCCAAATCAGCCCCTTACGAAGCAACGCATAAACTAGGGTTTAAGCTTCTGTCACTCTAGCAACCCATCATCTACTTATTACTTCCCAATGCCTTCCTCTAGGCCCAAACAATGGTGAAGTGTCATGTAGTCGACGTTCACATAACACCACTAGAGGAGAGACAACATACATCTCATCAAAATATCGAACGAATACCAAATTCACATGATTACTTATAACAAGACTTATCCCATGTCCTCAGGAACAAATGTAACTACTCACAAAGCATATTCATGTTCATAATCAGAGGAGTATTAATTATCATTAAGGATCTGAACATATGATCTTCCACCAAGTAAACCAACTAGCATCAACTACAAGGAGTAATCAACACTACTAGCAACCCACAGGTACCAATCTAAGGTTTTGAGACAAAGATCGGATACAAGAGATGAACTAGGGTTTGGAGAGGAGATGGTGCTGGTGAAGATGTTGATGGAGACTGACCCCCTCTCGATGAGAGGATCGTTGGCGATGACGATGGCTTCGATTTCCCCCTCCGGGAGGGAAGTTTCCCCGGCAGAACAGCTCCGCCGGAGCCCTAGATTGGTTCTGCCCAAGTTCCGCCTCGAGACGGCGGTGCTTCGCCCCGAAAGCTCTGTTATGATTTTTTTTCAGGTCAAAACCCTCCATATAGCAGAAGATGGGCACTGGAGACCTGCCAGAGGGCCCACAAGCCTGCAGGGCGCGCCCAAGGGGGTAGGGCGCGCCCCCCTGGCTTGTGGCCTCCTGGTGGGTCCCCTGATGTATTTCTTTCGCCCAATATTTTTTATATATTCCAAGATAATTCTCCGTAGATTTTCAGGACTTTTGGAGTTGTGCAGAATAGGTATCTCAGATTTGCTCCTTTTCTAGTCCAGAATTCCAGCTGCCGGCATTCTCCCTCTTCATGTAAACCTTGTAAAATAAGAGAGAAAAGGCATAAGTATTGTACCAAAATGTGTAATAACAGCCCATAATGCAATAAATATCAATATAAAAGCATGATGCAAAATGGTCGTATCAGTCATCAACTTTGCAAATGAAGTCCAACGTCAACATGAAGCAAAGATTTTGATGATTAGAAGTGATAACGGCACTGAGTTCAAGAACTACACCCTAGATGAGTTTCTCAGTGATGAGGGGATAAAACACCAATATTCCACACCTTACACCCCTCAACAAAACGGTGTTGCGGAGAGGAAGAACCGGACGTTGATGGATGCGGCAAGAACCATGATGGCAGAGTTTAAATCTCCGTATAACTTTTGGGCCGAAGCCATCAACACCGCGTGTCATGCATCAAATCGGCTCTATCTCCGCAAAGGCTTGAACAAGACTCCTTATGAGATTCTTACCGGGAACAAGCCCAACCTCAAATACTTCCGGGTGTTCGGTTGTAAGTGTTTCATTCTCAAGAAAGGTGTTCGTTTGTCTAAATTTGAATCTAGAGCCCATGAGGGCATATTTGTTGGTTATGCTGCAAACTCTCATGCTTACCGTGTCCTCAACAAGTCCACCGGACTCATTGAGGAGACGAGTAACGTAGAGTTTGATGAAAATAATGGCTCCCAAGTGGAGCAAAGTGGTCTTTGTGATGTAGGTGATAAAATTCCTCCCCAAGCCATAAGAAGAATGGGTGTGGGATAATTCCTACCCGTTGAGGAATCCCTTGTGGCTGAAGGAGAAGGACAATGTTCCACTCAAGTGGAACCATCACCGACGCACGACCCACACTCTTCCGAAGAACAAAGTGAAGGCCCTCAACCCCGTGATCAAGATCAAGGGCAAGATCAACTTGATAGTGATGTTTCTACTTCACATGATGCTCAAGATCTTGTTCACACCCCCGTGCAAGCTCAAGATCAAGATGAAGCTCAGGACCAAGATCAACTTCAAGATCAAGGTCAAGCTAAAGATCAAGATCATGAGCAAGCCGGTGCTAGTACCGAAGCTCGTCAAGTGACCAAGCCTCAACTTTCCATGGAGTAAATTCTTGAAAGACGAGCTGCCAAGATTGCTTCCAAGCTTAAGACCAAGCAACACCTCCTAGAGAACGTCTACGGAAGCTTGAAAAGAGGGGTAACTACTCGTCGTCAATTAACAAACTTTTGTGCACATCATGCGTTTGTTTCTTGCTTTGAACCCCTCAAGGTACAAGATGTGCTCGAAGACGAGGATTGGCTTGAAGCCATGCATGATGAAATCAACAACTTTGAGCGCAACAAAGTGTGGCGATTGGTGCCAAGACCAAAAGAGAATCGCAATGTCATTGGAACCAAATGGATCTTTAAGAACAAGCAAGATGCACATGGCATTATTATTCGCAACAAGGCAAGACTGGTGGCTCAAGGCTACTCCCAAGTCGAGGGTATCGACTACGGTGAAACCTTTGCCCCTGTTGCTCGCCTTGAATCTATTCGCATGCTGCTTGCTTATGCCTCTCATCATGACTTCATATTATATCAAATGGATGTAAAGAGTGCTTTTCTTAATGGTCCTCTTAAGGAGTTGGTGTATGTCAAGCAACCCCCGGGGTTTGAGGATCCCAAGTTCCCCAATCATGTATACATTCTCGATAAGGCACTCTATGGCCTTAAACAAGCCCCACGTGCGTGGTATGAGCACCTTACCGAGATGTTGCAAGATCGTGGGTTTGAAATTGGGAAAATTGACCCCACTCTTTTTACTAAGAGGGTTAACGGGAACTTGTTTGTATGCCAACTATATGTAGATGATATTATCTTTGGTTCTTCTAACAAAGCTTTTAATGATGAGTTCGCCGCACTAATGACCAAAGAGTTTGAGATGTCTATGATGGGAGAGTTGAAGTTCTTCCTTGGATTCGAAGTCAAGCAACGAAGCCAAGGAACCTTCATCAACCAAGCCAAATACACTCAAGACATGCTCAAGAGGTTCAAGATGGATGAGCTCAATCCTCCCAAGGCCAACACTCCAATGCCACTCAAATGCCAACTTGACAGTGATCCCAATGGTAAAGTTGTGGATCAGAAGGTATATCGCTCCATGATTGGATCTCTGCTTTACCTTTGTGCATCTAGGCCGGATATCATGTTGAGTGTGGGAATTTGTGCACGATTTCAATCCGCGCCTAAGGAGAGTCACTATGTGGCTGTCAAGCGAATCTTTCGATATTTGGCTCATACCCCAAACTTTGGCTTATGGTACCCCAAAGGTGCTTCATTTGATCTCATTGGATATACTGACTCGGATTGGGTGGGAGACCGTGTGGAAAGGAAGTCCACTTCCGGAGGTTGCCAATTTCTTGGCCGCTCTCTGGTAAGTTGGTCTTCCAAGAAACAAAATTGTGTTTCTCTCTCGTCCACCGAGGCCGAGTATGTAGCCGCCGCAAGCTGTTGTGCTCAGATTCTTTGGATGAGGCAAACCTTAAAGGATTATGGGGTCAATTGTGACAAAGTGCCTCTTTACTACGACAATCAAAGCATGATCAAGATCTCCAACAACCCGGTTCAACACTGCAAGAGAAAGCATATTGAGATTCGTCATCACTTCATCCGGGATCACATCAAGCATGGAGACATTGATCTTATTCATCTCTATACTGAGGAACAACTTGCAGATATATTCACGAAGCCATTGGATGAAGCAAGATTTCGCGAGTTAAGGCATGAGCTAAATATCATTGATTCGAGCAACGTGGCTTGACTTAGTGCACACCCCACCACACTCATCATCATGTCTTATTTAGGCGTAGGCATGGACATAGGGGGAGTCTAGTTCTCTCAATGAACTATCCCTCCTCCTATTATGCAAAATTGATCAAGTCTTTCACATTAGTCATTTTTTATGACACTTGTGCCTCAAAGACGAGTTTTGGTCATGGGCCCAAGGTTCAAATCTTTGCGGTGCCATACCAACTGACTCAAACATAGGTGGCCTCGGCCACCGCCCCCTTTTGCTCTTCTTTGTGTCTTAAGTTTGTGTTCTTGATGTTTTTGAGTCCTAGGTGTGGGCATTCTTCATGGTATTCCATTTGCGTTTTGTTTTCTTCCAACCATGGAGTTTTTCCCCACCATACTCACTTGCTTTTGTTTTCTATCCCAAGCTTTTCTCATCCCAGAACCCTTCTTTTCCAATTGTACGCTTTGATCTCCTGGTGGTGGTGTCTGTGGCCAGGCGGTCCAACCAGTGTGAAAAGCGGTTCAACCGCTAATCCACCAGTTGTCCCGTCCCAGCGGTACAACCGGGGGTGACTGCGGTTCTACCGCTAATCCCCAGGCCCTGTACCTGGACCGGTACAACCGCTCCTCGGAGCGGTACAACCGGTCGCGCAACCGGTACTTAGTTCGGGAGGGCCGGGCCAAAGGGGTATTCAGTTATCCCCTTCGTGCCCGACTCCTCCCTGGTGCCCTTGTCGCCGGCCGCCGCCACCACTGCCCCGGAGTGCCTCCGGCGCCCCGGATCCATGGCCTCCTCCCGGACCTGCTCGTGGAGGCCCTTCCTTTCCCCGATCTTCTCCCATGGATGCCGGTAATGCCTAGTTCCTCCCTGTTCTTGGGTTTCCTTTGAATCCACCATTGTTAGGGCATTGCTCGGTTCCCGCGTTTTCTAGTCAAAACTATTGACGGGATAAGATCGTATATTATAGTTTCAATTAGCTGTGATGATTAGAGACCTCAAAGAGGGGTGCATTTCTCAGAATCCGGATCCATCGTTTCCCAGCAGCGGTACAACCGCTCTAGTTAGCGGTACAACCGATGTTGCGGTACAACCGCGAGGGTAACCGGTTCAACCGGACTCCCTGTTTCCTGCCCCCCTTTTTCTTATTTCTTATCTTCGCACCTAATTTATTCCTAATTTTGTGTACAATCCTCTCATCTTTTCTAGGTTTCCCTTCTGTGTTTCTCGTGTGCGTGTCTGCAGGTGGCTCCAGCTCTCGTTCTGCTCCTCGGAAGAGAACCAAGAAATGTGTCCGCAGGTGCAGGATTGTCGAAGATTCTGATAATGAGGAAGTTGTGATCCCCACCAATCCCACTCGCCGTGAGAAGTCCTTGGCCGCCAAGCAGAAAACTGCCAAGCCCGTGCATTCCTGGAAGCAAGTTGATTGGGAGCGGGTCCATCTTCAAAATCCGTATGAGGTTCCCGTTGCTCCCAGGTGGACCACCCCTCAGTTCAGGAATGAGTTGCAATTGCGGATCGTGCATGAGCTCTATGACCATCACAAGAACAAGTATGCCAAGCAATGGACAATTGACATCGAGCACTGGAGGAACAACATGGATTACTTTGGCGAGGCTTTGGCATTGTGCGAAGAATTTGACCTGATCAAGCTCATGACTTTCAACTGTGCCTTTGATGTGCAGCTCATTCACCAGTTCTATGCCACGGTCCACTTTGGCACTGATGCAGATCGTCATCTTTCCTTCATGTGTCGTGATGAACTCTTCCATGTTCCGTGGCGCACTTTCTGCAATGCCCTTGGCTATGATGATACTGGGCTCACTGGGAATGGCGGCATCCGTCCTCATGATCGGGCTACATCTATGGATAAGAACAGGTTAGCCCCCTTGTACATTCCCGGGAGGGGGATTATGGGAGCCTCTAAGAACCTGCAGCAGGTCTATGATATTATACACCGTGTGTTCCGGAATGTTCTTCTGCCCAAGGTTGGAAATCAAGATGAGATTCATGGGCACTTTGTTGATCTGCTCGTTGCCATGAAGACTAAAGCTGGCTCTGGAGCTACATTTGATGTTTCCAAATGGATGTGGGAGGAGATGTACTCCACGGTCGTCTACCGGAAGGTTCCCACCTATGCTCCTTATATTATGAGTTTCCTCAACTCTGTGTGGGCAGTTCGTCGGCCTGGCGAGCCTCTCACTTCTCCAGACAACCTCATTGTGTATGAGGTCAAGCAACTCCGGAAGAAGAAACATCCTGCACCTCGCTACCCTGATGTCAACCCTGAGGATGTCTTTGCTACTTCCAGTGACAGTGATTTTGAGCTCCCTGCAGGAGCCAAGCCATCTTGGGTCTCCAAGCTCTCTGACAAGATTAAGAAAACCTTCTGCCTCCAGACTCATGTTCAGCACAAGCTCTATGAAGCCCATGTCAATGAGAAGCATGCCCGACGCAGACAGTTATGCGGGCTCTCCATCTTGAGACCGCCAATGGTTCCGAGAAGACCATCACTCCTGAGGAATAGTGGATCTATGCACATAGCACTTGGACTGGTGATGAGATCCCGAACCAGCCTGCTGCCTCATCCTCTGCTGCTACTGCTACTGATGCTGCGTATGATGCTAATGATGATGATGATGATGATGATGATGGGGATGGATCTAAAGATGATGATTCCGAGGAGTATGATACCAACGAGGAGATCTACTGAGTTCCGGGGCGCTAGCATCACTCTTTTCCTTTTTGGTGTCTTGATGCCAAAGGGGGATAAAGTACATTATGACGGGATTTGCATGGGTGTTGCGTGGTTGTTTATTGTTCGCTTTGTTGCGTCTTCCAGTTGAAATCTTATTTGCTTTTAAATCGATTTGTGTGGAGACTATTTGTGTTTAAGTAGAATCTGAGACTAATCGTACCCTTACTATTGAAGCTCTACTTATTATCTCGTTCAAATTGCTCTTTAATGATTCATCTTATATTTTTTCCCATTGGTTGGTCTATAAAATCAAGGGGGAGCTTGAATTCTTGCACAGGTCTCATCTGTTGCACACATTGAGGGGGAGCTCCACTTTTATTTTATAGATCATCAATGCAAATCGTGTTGTTGTCATCATCCACCAAAAAGGGGGAGATTGTAAGGGCATTCTCTTACCTTGGTGTTTTGGCGATGATGACAACTCACTATGATCTAACCGTGTGTCAAGTTATACAGGGATTGTATGTGGAACGCAAGACGGTTAGGTGGTCCCTCCAAACGGAAAAGATCGAAGACGGGGTTCTCTACGTGTTTATTCCCTTTGGTCGTAGGGATCCCGTACTATTAAGAGGGAATCCACATTGGAAAGCCTTGGGTGAATCAGTTCTTTCGCACATCTATCTTCACCCAACTCACTCCTTCGCAACATAGAGAGAGAGGCCCCTCTTTCCTTAGTTGCTTGCCAGGTGCACCGCTGTCCCGACCTAATGCACTGCTCGCTCTAAGCTTCCAGTTTGACCACCACTTCAGGGGTGATACCCTGGAGGTGCTGCCACTGAGTTGTCCCCAGCGGTTGTACCGCTGCCCCCGGGCGGTTGTACCGCCGAATGCTGGGTGACCCAGGGTGGCAGCTCTGGGCGGTTGAACCGGCCCAGCACCGGGCTACTACCGGACTTGGTTCTGATTAGCTCCGGTTGTTGGGCGGACCTGGAACGGTTGTACCGCTATCTTCATTTAGCCCAGTACAATCGGGGTCCCGAGCGGTTGCACCGCTTAGGACTTTGCCTAGTCCAGGGGTCTGGCCGGAGTGCTGCTTTCGGGCCACCACTCTGTTGTGGTCCGGTGGTTGGTCGGTGGTTGGCCGGTTGTACCGGTCTTACCGGTTGTACCGCCCACCACTCCGGTTGTACCGCTCCATGCATTTCTGGCTGTAATAGTTGGAAAAGGGGGGGGGCTATATAAGGAGGTGCTTCTTCCACCTCTCCCTCATCTCTTACCTCTCTCTCTCCACCATTGATGCCCCTTGAGCTTTCTTGCCCGGTCTCTCTCTCTAGCCACCCAAACTTGTTGTCTTGCTAGGGATTGAAGGAGGAGATCTAGATCTACACTTCCACCAAAGGAAAATTGATTCCCCCATAGTTTCTTGTGTGGATTTTGTTACTCTTGGGTGTTTGAGCACCCTAGACGGAAGAGCTCACCCCGAAGCCATATTCCATTGTGGTGAAGCTTCGTGGTTTCGTTGGGAGCCTCCAATTAAGTTGTGGAGAGAGCCCCCAACCTTGTTTGTAAAGGTCCGGTTGCCGCCTTCAAGGGCACCACTAGTGGAATCACGGCATCTCGCATTGTGTGAGGGCGTGAGGAGAATACGGTGGCCCTAGTGGCTTCTTGGGGAGCATTGTGCCTCCACACCGCTCCAACGGAGACGTACTTCCCCTTACCGGGAAGGAACTTCGGTAACACATCCTCGTCTCCATTGGCTCCACTTGTGGTTACTTCTTACCCTTACTTTGTGCAAGCTATTTGTATTGTTTATCTCCTTGCTTGTATGGTTATTGTTGTTAGCATCATATAGGTTACTCACCTAGTTGCATATCTAGCTAACCTATTTGTTGCTAAGCCTAATTTGTTAAAGAAAAGTTAAAAAGTGGTAGTTGCCTATTCACCCCCCCCCCCCTCTAGTCAACCATATCGATCCTTTCAGTGTTCGTTATGTAATTTGGCGATCTGTGTGATGACGACACGGGAGTTTGTGAAGCATTGCATATAAAGTGTTTTTAGTTGAGATGATTATGGTCAGATTTCTTATACAACTCATGGCTCAATTGAATCTAGTTAAAAAAATTGTCTTGCCTTCGGCTCATTTGGATCCAGAGCTACATTGTATATCATGCGTGTATGAAAATAAATTGCTCTCTTGCTTATGCATGTCCTATGAAATCAAAGATGTAAGTGCTCTACTGTTTATGCATGTCTTGTGAAATCAAAGATGTATAGTGCTCATATTTGTATATACATATATAGTGCATCATTTTAAAAATGATTATTTTTCTTCCTAAAATAGTCATTTACTAGAAGGACTGGGTGCGCTTTGTCGCGCCGTTAGATTAGAAACACCTAATCAATCTGTTTCAAAATACAAAGTGTGTTATTTTTTTAAATGTCATACCTTTTAAATTTGATTAAATTTGTAGATAAATATATCAAAATCCATAATATCAAATTATTGTGATTGGATTCATCGTTAAATGAATTGTCATGTTTTTACTTAATATTGTGGATTTTGATATTTTTGCTCTCAACTTGGTCAAAGTTGAAGAATTTGACTTTCCAAAAAACTAAGACCCCTTATATTTTGAAACTAATGGAATATTTCGTTTGATGTGTGGGGAAGATGACATAGTGTGTTTTATTTTTATTTATAATTCGGTAATTTGATGGGTCTTTCGTGGTGTGATTCTATATTATATGCTAACAAACCTTATGTATGTAGGGAAAAAAAATACGTCGACGCCTGCATGGGCGTGATTGATATGTTTTTATAGGCCGGTTGATATTGATTGATTTGAAAAACGGTTGGTTCGGTCAAAATCGTAAACCAGGCCCATTAGAAAGCATATTGTATTTGTCTAAAGATTTGAACAAGTGGGTTTTGAGAAATTATTGACCCGGTTAAAATCGGATGACCAAATTTTAATTGGAGTCTTGGAGACCTCAATTGAACGTGGACTCTTTAAAACTAAGGAGTATAATGTTATAGAGATATGGATAAAATAATTAAATGAGAGAGCTTTGAGAAATTATTGACCAGGTCAAAATTGGTGTCACAATGTCAATCGAAGACCTCAATTGAATGTGGGCTCTCCAATTCTAGGAAGATTAGTGTTATAGTATATATGTCAATTAACTTGCATATCAGTGTTGTACGATCAATTAGCATATAAACAGTCTCTCGGGCTCTTGGGGGTATTACAAACAATTCACAGTTAAATGTACAGTTTCACAATTGTTTTAACCAAACAACTTCCAGCTTTTTCATAACTGAAAGTTCACAGCAGCTTTCTCACAGCTCACAACAGCTTTTTTTAAAAATCTACAGCTCAACTAAACACAACCTTGTAGTCATACAAAGAGATTACTCGCGTGATCATGTGAAGTACTAAATTTGTGATGAAAGATTTGGGTAAAATTTTGAGCAACTTCACTAATACATTATAGTACACCATGTTAACTGCATCCATAGCAACCTCACTAATACATTATAGTCCAACATGTTAACTGCATCCATATTATATTGACGTGTCGTACCGGCAGTTTGAGGAACTGGTCAATGGATTAGTGGCTTATTATTGTGTGGCTTGCTACGTTAAAGACCGTCGGCAAAAGCCTTCAGATCTTGTACATAGACGGGAGATCTTGTACATGGACGGATCTGATTGTTTGGATCTAACACCTTTGGGTTTTTTATATGCATGGGTATAAGTAGATAGTACTCTCTCCGTTCCTAAATAAGTACAAGTATTTCTAGATATTTTATCACGGACTACATACGAAACAAACAACATGAGTGAATCTACACTCTTAAACAACATGAGTGAATCTACACTCTTAAATATGTCTATATACTATACATCTGCATGTAGTCCGTGATAGAATGCATGTAGTCGAGTAGTAACGTAACTGAACAGAGCTAACAGGTGATTGCAACCGGATAGCAGGGAAGGTTACGTGCACTGCGATCAATGACTGATTGGCTGGTCTACCAAACGTTAGATCAAAACTCTTTCACAAAGCAGACATCATGACGTAGGAGCGACCAAACATCAGCAAGGCAAATAAGGTCCATAGAACCATATATATTCAAATGTATGCATCATCCATGATATGTTAACAGACGGTGGTAGCAGAATGTGGACACGGCTGCACAGCATCGAGATGCAAGAGCATGCACTTTGTTGACATTCCAGGACATCCGGCATGATATTCCACCTGCCCGTGATGTGCAAGAGATGAAAACGGCTTCCTGTGGTGCTGTTGGCCACGGTCGAGGACATCCGTCAAAGTCATTCGCTGTGCAAACGACTATTTTGGTACTGGTCGGGCAAAGGCAGGTTGCGCTGGCAATGGAGGCATAGATTGGGCAGCCTTCCGAAGTCGTCTGGATCCATCCAACAGCATAATCAACATGAGTAAGTTGTATTAAATATATAAGGAAAAATAAGATCATGTTATTTAATGCATGAAGTGCTTCATCAAGAGAAGAAAGCTGAACATAAACAATTCTAGCAAAATTGCTGGAAACATTTTTACAAAAAATTTGCAGTGCTGCCTATGATTCTGAAACTCAAGCACCCTACAAACATTTTGAAACAATCAACTAGTAAAGCAAACAAGCACGACTCCCAAAAGTCACCTGTTAATACAAAATATAGTGGGGGCAAAACATCCACAACAAACCAGGATACTCAAAAAGTGCAATATATCACACAACACCAGGTCACTCACGCAAAGAAACCAAGATTCCCATCATGAGTCACCCCATATAATCTCTTCACAAGTCGAATTTTAAAAACATCAGCTAGTATGCTTACTCATTGACAACAGCTAGGTTTTGCCCTCAGCTTTACTGCACTGGCTAATTTGCAATTGCAAGGTTTTATTCTCCAATTCAAGATATGTGTTTACCTTTGGGGAGAAAGGCTGACACAAAATTGAATGAAATTCTGGGAGGCCTAAAAGATGTTTCTTTAGCTCATGCAACGCTTTCACTTGTTAACAGGGTAGCAACTCTAATATGGTCTCTGAATTACAAACAATGATTAATTAATTATCCAATTCAGTTCTGTTAAATACAAAACCTCACATAGACATGCAAGAACATGAAACTAAACTGACATTTGCTTCCATATACACAGCAAGAAAGGCAACATGGCGACCCAAGTCTTTCACACATTTTTTTTTGAAATCATGATATCATATGTTGATGTTCAATAATTTCTAGCATTTTAGAGTTAAATATCTTGAGTCAAGAAGAATTGGGATAAAAGAACAGCACCACAATAAGAGTTCACAATGTTTTTACCTAATTGAGTTGAAGTTGAAGACGACGAGGGCTGCCCAGTTTGTGTCAAACTGGATGGCTGCACTGGGGTTGGCTGCTGATACTTGCCATAGTCATCCCCATTCCACGTGTCTTGCTGTAGAAGGGTTTACATACATCTTATTAAAGGAGATGTATGTGGCAAAATGGACACATCTATAATAGTAGCAAGATGATTACAGTGAGCCTACCACATTTTTTGGAACAGTATTGCCCGATGAAAGATGACCATTCAGCGCACCGCTGTGAGCAGACTCTGCTGCAACTTCCTCATCATGTGGCCTTAAGCAAAATAAGATGCAAAATGTCAGGTGCATGGGGCAAAATAAGTTCAAAACTGGGGAAAATACAATTAGTTTGGCAAATATTTTCAGTTTGCATGAAAGTTAACAGAATAGAAAATAGAGCAAAACAAAAACCTTGCCTTGGACTTGGAGCGGTATTCAGAAATGCAGAGAATACACAGGAAATGAAGGTGTTCTTGAAGGTCTGATCAGAAGAAGGGGCTCTTGAGGCACAATATGGTGTGATGACTTCCAGCGACTTCTTTCCAATATCTACACCAAGCATCCATGGCTTCTTGTTAACACCCACTTCAGACATGAGGTAGACAAAATCAATGTCATAAATGCTGAAGGTCGGGAAGCGTGGTGTAGTCTTCAGTCTATTCAATCTGCATTTCTGAGTTCTACTGTCCCACAGGTGAGGTAGCAACACAGCATGATGTGGGTCGGCTGATATGTCATCAACATGGACAGTGTGCCCCTTTTTCCAATGGTCCCAAAAAATGCTCCTAAAGCATGTTCGGATCTTCCAGCCATCATAAACAGCCTTAATTTCATTGTCCAGAAAGTCCATTTCATGATGTTGGAGGAGGTCGGTATCATGGATGGCATCTACGAAGTCGAGAAATGCAGTAGTCTTGAAACTCCTCAGCTGGATAAACTTAGACCATTTGAAACAACTTTCGATCTCAATGAAGTTGATGAAACCATTGGGGAAGCCGGTGACGTCCCGCACTGGCCATGGTTGGCTTTCAGGGTGCACTTTGGGCTTGGGCAGCGGGAGGAAGCGGAGAAGAGGCTCCTTCTCAAGCACATCACAGACGACAATGCCGCGCCAGAGGTCGACCCATCCTACCGTGCTTTCTCCGAGAGAGATCACCTTGTCTGTTTGGCTTGGCAGGTCCGATGGCAGGACATCCGAGGGAGCCTGCAGCTGTAGGTGTTTGGTGCTCCACTCGTTCTTCTCCGACGAGAAGATATGCAGGTTGTAGTGCCCAAGGTCCCCATTCGGGGAAAGATCAGCGACCAAGAAATTGTCGCCCTCGCAGGGCACGATGGCCGCGTGCCATTGGTGCCTGTATGCTGTAGGAGGAGGTACCAGTCGGATGGTGTTCTTGCCGCCGGAGGCAGCCTTGTAGACGAAGTACTCGAGGTGATGGGAGTCTTTGTCTGTGCTAGGTGAGCCGATTCTGAAGGCGAAGCAGAGGAGGGCGAGGTCGTAGGCGGAGGAGACGACGCGGGGCTCCTTAGTGCAACACTCTTGTATGCTGATTACAGGAAAGTTGATGCAGAAGTAGGAGACGGCAGGCGGCTCGGCGAGGCAGAAGGTCACCTTGAATTCGTGGCCCGTGCTCGTCTTTGCCGTCACGGTGGTGGCGTTGTGGCGGTCGGCGAAGTAGGCTCTGCTGTCGAGGAGGACCCGGGAGGGGTAGCTGGAGGGGTTGGCGCCGGCGGGATCCGCGGCGGGTGGGTTGAGGGAGGCGGCCGTCAAAGATTCCGCCATAGCTGCCTGGATCCAAGAAGGATTTGGGAACTAGGGTTACCTGGGGTGTGGGGGGTGGCGGCGAGTATTTGGGAACTAGGGTTACCAAGACGGCAAGCGATTTCCTTTTGTAGAGACAGCGGCGTGTCGGCAGTCTGGGTTAGATTTGTCTTCCTTCTGGGCCTGGGCCTGCGCCGTGGCAGCCAGGCTATATCCCCGTTCATGTAATTTGTTTTCTTTGTCTCAAAAAAAATGTAATTTGTTTTCTGATCCTCAGGAAAAAAAATGTAATTTGTTTTCTTCGAAATACTCCGCAAGCGACAAGTGTCGCATTATGGGCACTCTGAAGACTTTTCCACCACGCTTCATGTGTGACATTTGTCCAGCGAAGGAGTTGTCCCGTGGTTTTCGGTTTTCGTTTTCTGATTTTCCCTTTTACACTTTAATCCTTAAATGTTTTATTTTTTTATATTATTCGGATCTGTTTCTTCAAATATGTTTCTCTCGAGATGTCATTCCCGTCGCGACCGCGTGGCCTTTTTGCTCTGTTTCCTTTTACGTCGGCGTCGCCGTCCTCGCCCCCAGGGTCGTCCCTGTTGCGCGTCGTCGGGTTGCCTCATTGCTGTCTGGGACGTTTGTTTGCCGGTGGTAATTGTGTTCTCCGTTGGTTTCCTGTTTCCTGTTTGTTTTCGTTTATTTTTTTCATTATTTTTTCGGACAATGAAGATTTATGGGGTAATTACGATGGGACTTCTAACACTATCAAATGTCAACTTTCAACTCGGTTGTGCAATCAGTTCTTAGTAATCATTGCGTTCTTTGCACGTACGGCTTGCCCTTTTTGCCGAGTGCCCTTGTTCCTCCTTTGTTTCTTCTGCATCTCTGTTCACTGTGGTGCTGGATCGGCTCTGTTCGAGGCGTGTTGTAAGATTCATATTTTTTATTTGTTCAATTTTTGGTGTTAAAAGTTGTGGTGGCGCGCATGGTTATTTCTTTTATTGCTGCTGATGTTGGTCTGAACGGAAAATATTCTATGTCTTGTTTATCGGATTATGATGGTTGTTTTGATTCTTTTTGCAGTATGTTTCGTGCAGTGTTAGGGCTCATCTTGCTCAGTACATTGAGCAGTGCAGGGCTTTAGCCATTCAAAGGGGTGACATAGATACTGATCTTGCTTTTTAGATCAATGAGGGTGAATTATATGATGTCCTATTATTCATGATCGGGTGAGCAACAAATTCCATGGTCCTTCCTAGGAGGGACTGATGACTGATTATGCTCTTCGTCATCGTGATATAATGACTGTTAGGCTCGAGCACTATGGAACTATGATTGGTGTTGATTTTTATCGAGGTGGTCATATGTTGTTCCCTTTACCCTGTGTTGGTAGGTTTATTTTTAAAGAATTTTTTACGTTGTTTCACGTGACACGTTTTGTTGTTCCCTTGAACATGTGAAATTTATTTTTGTAGCGCTCGAGGATCTTAGTGAATCTGAGAGGGAACTTGTTGGCACTTGTTTTTACACTCGTGGTGTCAATCTCAATTATCAGCAATTGTATTTCATGTCGTGACAACTCTTTGATGACAACTACATAATGTGTTGTCCTTTCGTTCATAGGATTACTTCCATGAATATTAATGGTCATCATATGGTAGCTTTATTTTTCTTTGTTCTCCTTGGTTTCTATTTATTATTTATTATTTGCTCTTTTATAGCCTTTTAATTTTGTTAATTCCAATAACTTAATGTTTTTGTCAGGTTATTCCGAGCATGGTTGTGAAGAGTTTAAAAAAAATTGTGGTAGTTCCTAGGACTGGCTATGTAACTCTTGAAGTTACTTTGGGTTATCACGTTGATGATATATATGTCAGCATTTCTTGTTCCTACTTCATTGGATTGGTGGTAGAATGGTGTTCAAGAAGGAAGGTTTCAGTGATTTTCTTCAAACATCCTCTATTGAAGTAACAAACTTGGTGCCCATAACCTTCAAAGAGCGTGATGAGAAGCTTGTTGTTATCTTCAGTCTTCTGTCGCAGTGATGTTACTTATAGACTGTGAAGTATAACAATTATGTAGCTTATAGTGGTATCTAGATGTTATCTAAAATATATGATAGAATATAATGTTATTTAGATATATATAAAAATCATATATATATAGATGAAAAAGAGGCGCGGCTAAGCACCTGTGTTTTAAATGTTATGAGAGGCACAATTATACATAAATTAGAGGCATGGGCGTGGCTTTGTGTTCCTAATGTTTCCCTTGACATGGACCGTTAGAGAGGCACGGCCGTGCAGATAATGGGTGCACGGTTATGCATAAATCAGAGGCACGGTCGTGCTTGTTTGTTTCAAATGTTTCACATTTAAACATATACTTGGAGAAGGAAGTTAATGAAGATACTAGATGCGCAGATATTCATAAAGTAGAGGCATGGCCGTGCTTTTGTGTTCGAATTTTATACACTCACACGTACGCTCGGAGAGGTATGATTGTTACGTACTGGAGGCATGGACATGCTTTTGTGTTTGAAATGTATGAACACATGGAGCAGAGCCACGACCGTGCTCGTATGTTCCAAATGTTTTCCAGTCACACATTCATTTAGAGAGGCCTAGCCTTAAAAGCTATGGGAGGCACGCTTCCATACGTAGATAGGCACGGACAGTTCCGTTGTCTTTCAAATGTCATGTATTACTAGGGATGCATGGTCGTGTCGCTAGGAGATGTTGGGAATATGCCCTAGAGGCAATAATAAATGGTTATTATCATATTTCCCTTTTCATGATAAGTGTTTATTACTCGTGCTAGAATTGTATTGACCGAAAACTTAAAATACATGTGTGGATAAATAAACAACACCGTGTCCCTATTGAGCCTCTACTAGACTAGCTCGTTGATCAAGATGGTTAAGCTTTCCTAACCATAGACATGAGTTGTCATTTGATAACGGGATCGCATCATTAGGAGAAGATGTGATGGACAAGACCCAACAGTAAGCTTAGCATATGATCGTGACATTAAAAGTTTAATTGTTATAACTTTCATCATATCAAGTATTTGTTCCTTAGACCGTGAGATCATGCAACTCCCTGACATCGTAGGAATACCTTGTGAGCTATCAAACGTCGCTTTGTAAATGGGTGATCATAAAGGTGCTATTAAGGTATCTCCAAAGATGTCTGTTGGGTTGGCATGGTCGAGACTGGGATTTTCTCACTCCGTGTGACATAGAGATATCTCTGGGCCCTCTCGGTAATACAAAATCACAAGCAGCTTGCAAGCATATGACTAATGAGTTTAGTCATGGGATCTTGTGTTACTGAACAATTAAATAGACTTGCCGGTAACGAGATTGAACTAGGTATGGAGATACCGACGATCGAATCTCGGGCAAGTAACATATCGCTGGACAAAGGGAATTGCGTATAGGATTAACCGAATCATCGACATTATGTTTCAACCGACAAAGATGTTCGAGAAATATGTAGGAACCAATATGGGCATCTAGGTCACGCTATTGGCTATTGACTGGAGAGGAGTCTCGGTCATGTCTACATGATTCTCGAACTCGTAGGGTCCGCACGCTTAACATTTGATGACGCTAGAGTATTATTGGGATATGTACATTTGTGACCGAATGTTGTTCGGAGTTCCGGATGAGATCCGGGACATCACGAGGAGCTCCAGAATGGTCCGGAGGTAAAGATTTATATATGGGAAAGTTATGTTCGGTTCCGAAAATGTTCGAGGGTCCACCGGAAGTGTATCGGGGGCCGTCAAAGAGTTCTGAGGGTCCACCGGGGGGTCCACGTGCCCCGGGGGCACATGGGCTGTAGAGGGAGGCGCACTATGTCGGGCCCGTGGGACTGGGGGTACTCAGGCCCGTCTGCCTGCGGCCCAAGGCGCAACACGTGTCTCGGGCCCGGAGAGCTTCCCCGCCAAGCCTCGGAACCTGACCCTCGCGAGGGACCCCCTCCCCTCGCGAGGCGCACGCTAACGAGTGTCACCAGGAGGCTGATAGAGCTTCTCCCTAAGGTCGCCTCCCGAAGCCTCGTCGTGGGGCCCTCTCCTGAGGCTGTCCGCGGGAGTCCACGCGGGGCATGCTAGCCAAGGACGGCGCGGCGGGGTCACGCCGCCCTGCCCCTCACGTGGCTGACGCGGGCCGCACAGGGCGGCCCCCAGGGTCGTACCAGCTGGCATGGATAGAGAGGCTTTCCTCTTTGGTGATAGAGGAGCAACGCCAGCTCGCGGGCTCCAAAGCAATCCCCAAAGGTTTCCCTTCTCATGCAAGAAGACCAGGACTGGGGGCTCGACAGGATGGAGGTCACTCCCGAGCCCACAAGCACGTCATGACGAGGAGCTTTGGCAGGCGAAGACCACTTTTGTCAGAATATGCTGCGATCCTATCCCCCTTCAAACTGGCCGTTGTGGCAACCTAATACGTCTCCAACGTATCGATAATTTATGAAGTATTCATGCCATATTCACCTATGTTTACAATACTTTTATATGGTTTGATGCACTTTACATGATTTATTTAGAACTAACCCGGACTGACGTTGTTTTCAGCAGAACTACCGTGGTGGTGTTTTTTGTGCAGAAATAAAAGTTCTCCAAATGCAACGAAACTTTTTTGATGCACTTTACATGATTTATTTATAACTAACCCGGACTGACGTTGTTTTCAGCGGAACTAACCTGAGGGACGAGAGGAATCTTGAAACTCAACCTACAAATAAAGCCCAGGGCCTTGCAGGCCTTGTGCTTGAGGGAGGAAAGCACGACGTGCTCGGAGGACGCACTCGCATCGGCAGCGGCCTGAATCTCTTTCTCCCGGGCGTCCATCTTGGTGGTGGCCTCGGAGACCTGCTTGGCGTGAGCCTCTTGGGCCTCGGCTACCTCGCGTTGCAGCGTCTCCAGGCGCCCGCGCTCCATGGCCTGCTCGGTCGCCACCTTCGCGAGCTCAGAGTCACGGTCTGCGAGCCTCGCCTCGCGGGCCCTGGCGTCTTCCTCCCACAACTAGAGTTGCTGCGTTTACACGGCCTGTTCCTGAAGCACCTCCTGGACGACTTCCGCCTCCTTGAAGCGCTCGGCGAGCGCCGCTTTCTCGGCAAGAGCGCTCTTGCAAGCGGCCTTCGCCTCGGCGACCTCCTTCTTGCCCTTCGCAAGGGTGGCTTCGGCCTTGCTGTGAACCTCTCCGGCGGAGGCGTCAAGCTGACGCCACCCCGCGGCGAGCCTCAAGCGTTCGGCGGAGAGGCGTGCCTCGGCGTCTCACAAATCTGCCCTGAGCAGGTCGAGCTCGCCTCGAATGCTTGCCCCGAGCCAGTCGAGTGCGTCCTGGGCGTCGGTTAGAGCCCCGCGCCTGAGCAAGGCGCTCTGGTCCGTCAGGACGAGAGCTTTCCCGGGGGCTGGCACCCCGGCACTTGCTGTTGCCGTAACAAGAAGGGACCCGGCGCCCTTCGCTTGAGATGCCGGGGGCTCCAGGTCCTCCCCCGCGCTTGGCTCCCGCGGTTCGCCTGAGAAGCTGCAGCCTCGACAGGTGGCGCCGGGGGTTGAGTAGCCACGACCCCGGCAGGTGGCGCCGGGGGTTGAGCAGCCGCGCCCTCGACAGGTGGCGTCTGAGGCTGAACCGTCGTGGCCCTGACAGGCGATGCCGGGGGCTGGACTGTCGCGGCCCTAGCGCACGCCCCACCTCCCGTCGCCTTGGGGAGATGCTGGGCGCCGCCGTGGTGCCCACGTGACCAAGCACAGTGCCAGACTGGCGCAAACCGCCCCCGCTCCTGCCGAGGCTTCGGCCGAGGGTTGAGGCCACTTTCTGGACGGGCGCTACCTTCGCCGCAGCATTCACCTTCTTCTTCTTCTCCTCGCCGCCGCCGGAACACCAGCGCCGGCGAGGGGGTCAGCTTGAGCAAACCAGTCACAAACACGCGGAATGGGAGTGGATTAAGGCACTTACTCATCCCCGGTGGCCCACTTCCTCTTCCTCGCGGTGGCGGACGACGTGCCCTCGCCGCCCCCGCACGCCGTCTCGGCGCCGCCTGGAGGGCGCTCAGCGCGGCCTTCAGCGGGTACGGTCGGGCTCCCCACTTCCTTGGGGGCCTGGGAGGCCTCCTGAGGAGGTGCGGCAGCCGCTGGGATTGGCGCCGCGCCTTCGACGTGGGCCCCCGTCATCGACGCAGGGGTGGTCGCGGGGCCGGACCCCGCTCCGTCTTCCTCGACTGCGGGCCTGGGGGGAGTTGCCTCGCGCTGCCCATCTATAGCGTCGCCGTCGTCCCCAAGGCCGTGCAAGGACGTGTGGAGACTGGGCGATGGTACCCGACCGGTGCTCCCCTCTCCTTCCGTCGCCACCAAGTCCTTGTCGCCGTCGCCCTCGCCCGAGGACGTCACTGCAATGGAGGGGTTCCCGCACGACCCAACGAGCCCTCACTCGTCGAAGACGAGCATCTCCGTGACCAGCTCCTCCATGTCGACACAGGCATACAGCGGCGGCGCAGCCTCCGGAAGGTCCTCGGGGTCGTAGACGAGTAAGGCCCCCGGGGCCCCGTCCAGCTCATCGCGCGTCAGGCCACTGCCGTGTAGCCTCCTCGGGTCCCTCGGCCGGTGAACTCCCACAGGGGCCGCGAGCTCGCTTGGAGTGGCGCGATACGCCAGCCCAGGAATTCCTTAACGACCATCGCTCCCGTCATAGGGGCGTCCCCATGCGCAGCGATGCGCTCCAGGACAGGCTCCGCCCTCGGGTTGGTGAGATTCTCGTGGCACCACCCGGGGATCTGCCCGGGCTGGCCCGTGGGGGCCGTCAGGAGCAAGCTAACCCGGCACGCGTTCATGAAGACCCAACGCTGCCGGTAGCCTGCCACCTTCTTCCCGGCCTTCAGGCAGATGCTCGCGCTCGTGACGTCAACAAAGGAGACGCACGCAGAGCGCTGGTCCGGGGCGGTGAACCGCAGGCTGAAGAAGTGGCGAAAGAGCGCCACCAAGGGCCTCACGCCCACGAAAGCCTTGCAATAGAAGGCGAAGATGGCCAAGAGAAGGATGGAGTTGGGCTGAAGGTGCAAGGCGTGGATCTGGTAATGGGAGAGGATATCATAGAAGAACTTGGAGAACGGCGGGACCAGCCCGACGTAGATGCTGTGGAAGAAGAAGGGGTAGGCAGACTCTGGCAGGTCGCTCGGCACTGCCGAGCCCGGCCAGTTTTCGGTCGCCTGCCCCTCGTTCAGATCGCCGGCCACCAGCGGGAGCACCGGGCCCAAGTCCTCCTTATCAGAGACGGTGGAGGGCAACAGAGCTGGTCTGACGGCGGCAGGGCTTGCGGCGGAGGCCGTGGCCTTCCCCTTCTTGCCGGCGGGCGCCGTCTGAGTGTCGGGGCCGAGGGGGGAGCAAAGGAGGTACCTCATGAGAGGTTGGATCTGGAGTGATTCCGTGCGGAGGAGGAAGGTGCAGGGAGATGTAGGCGACGTAGAGAAAGGCAATGATGATTCCGCCTCGCGTGCCCGCCTTATGTCAACCCGGGCATTCGTCGAGGCACCGTGGGGAGGCAGGGCGCCCCACGCCCCACCATGCGCCACGCGTCGAGCCTGGCTAGCGGGCGTTTAGAGCCCACGCCGCTTCGCCGCCTGTCAGCCGGGTCGTGCACGCCGCGGGCTCGGGGGCTACTGTCGGGCCCGTAGGACTGGGGGTACTCAGGCCCGTCTGCCTTTGGCCCAAGGCGCAACACGTGTCTCGGCCCCGGAGAGCTTCCCTGCCAAGCCTCGGAACCTGACCCTCGCGAGGGACCCCCCCTCGCTAGGCGCACGTCGGCGAGCGTCACCAGGAGGCCGATAGAGCTTCTCCCTAAGGTCGCCTCCCGGAGCCTCGTCGTGGGGCCCTCTCCTGAGGCTGTCCGCGGGAGTCCACGTGGGGCATGCTAGCCAAGGACGGCGTGGCGGGGTCGCACCGCCCTGCCCCTCACGTGGTTGATCCGGCCCGCACAGGGCGGCCCCTAGGGTCGTACCGGCTGGCATGGACAGAGAGGCTTTCCTCTTTGGTGATAGAGGAGCAACGCCAGTTCGCGGGCTCCGAAGCAATCCCCAAAGGTTTCCCTTCTCATGCAAGAAGACCAGAACTGGGGGCTCGGTAGGACGAAGATCACTCCCGAGCCCACAAGCACGTCACGACGAGGAGATTTGGTAGGCGAAGACCACTTTTGTCAGGATATGCTACGATCATGTCCCCCTTCAAACTCGTCGTTGTGGCAACCCTTCCCGCCTTGTATTTTCAAGGGAAGAGGACCCAGGCCAATATAAGAGTAGGAACCAGCCACCGTAGAGGGCATCGAGCCCTGGGCAAGAAAGAACTCGCCTTGTGCTCATCCTCATCCTCAAGCAATCCAGACAAGCAGGAGTAGGGTCTTACACCGCAAGGTGGCCCGAACCTGGATAAACTATGTGTCTTGTGTTCGTCTTCCTTAGCCCGTGCCACTGGAGAGTCGCCGTGAGGATGTGAGGTAGAGTAGGGCAGGAGAGCAAGTGCACCCCAGTGTTCGAACCTTTTTGGGTCCCCGGAGCCCCGATTCCGACACCCTAGCCTCTGGTGGGCTAGGTTCTCCTCCCCCTTGGCCCATGCGCCCTAGGACTGGTGGGGAAACCCTAGAGGGGGCGCCCCCTTGCCTTGGGGGCCAAGGCAACCCCCTAGGACATTGCCCCCTCATTGGAGGAGGGGTCAAGGGGCAGGCGCCCCTCCCACTGCCCCTATATATAGTGGGGGGTGGGAGGGCTGCCTTGCACCAATTCCCCCTTCGTTAGCGGCAACCTCCCTCTCCCGTCTCTCCTGTTTCTTCCTCGTTCGTCGCCCCGGAACGCTTGGTGAAGCCGTGCTGGCACTGCACCACCACCATCGCCACCTTGCTGTCATGCTAGCCGCGATCCCATCTACTTCTCAGCCCTCATTTACTGGATCAAGGAGGAGGTAGGAGACGTCAATGAGCCGCACGTGTGCTGAACGCAGAGGTGTCGCCCGTTCTGTGCTGGATCACGATTGGATTGTGAAGATTACGACTACATCAACCACGTAATATACGCTTCCACTCAAGGGTCTACAAGGGTACGTAGACACTCTCCCCTCTCATTGATATGCATCTTGATAGATAAATCTTGGGTGTGCGTAAGATTTTTTTTATTTTCCATGCTTAGTTCCCAACAGTGGTATCATGAGCTAGGTCTATGCGTAGATGATATGCATGAGTAGAACACAAAAAAGTTTTGGGCATCGTTGTTCAGATTGCTTGCCTCTACTTGTATTATTTGGATTCGACGGTATTGTGGGATGAAGCGGCCCGGACCAACTTGACTTCGTACGAGAGACCGGTTCCACTGACAGACATGCAACTTGTCTTGCATAAAGTGGCTCGCGGGTGTATGTCTCTCCTAATTTGTTGAATTCGATTTGACAATAGGGGTCCTTGTAGAAGGTAAAAAGGCAACTTTAATATCACCATTGTAGTTATTGCATAGATAAGAACGGTTCTTCCTACACTACAAAAAAACCACTTCCATGATAATACGTGTTTGTCACAGTAGGTCACGTTTTTTGTCACGCGTGTACATCCATGGCGATTTTATGATAAAATGAAGAAATTCATACTTGTGTTGTCGACCTGTCGTAGAAGTGTTCCATGACTATACTCAAATTATCATCATGGAAGTGTCCACTTACATGATGATAAATGGCGCATCATAGAAGTGATTTCGTCAAGGGTAACCGACACGTGACAGCCACCGTAACGGGTCGCCGTTAAGCTATCGGGTGCTGGTTTTGGATCTGATACCCGCTAACAGTGCCAACAAATGACGATTTTTCATGTGTCATTTTCTCATTTGTCTAATGTACATGTGTCCGCTCTGCGTTGCGACAGATGGCAGTTGTCCATTAGGCAAGAAGCGCCAATGGAACGTTGACACGTGGCACGGCCCAACATTGGCCCTTTAATGTTAAAAGGATCGGCCCAGTCAAAGGCCCACAAGATTTTGTAAGATTCTAGTGGGCCACCCCGTTAACAACCTGCCATGTTTTGGGCCAAATTACGACCCATAACATATCATGCCCATTAACAGTCCAGTCTATTTCTGGCCCATTGAAGGCCTGATTTATATTACGGCCTGCTGAAGGCCCCTTTAACAGTTTGACCCAATTCGACCCAACGTTTGTTTCGGCCTACTAACGGCCCTGGGTACAGTTGGGTCGTTTTCAGCACAGTTTCACTTTCGGCCATTTAACGGCCCATGTTGCCTTTGGGCCCATTCCTACTCAGATGTGACTTTCGACCTCTTAAAGGCCCATGCATTTCATGGATAAATTTCAGCCAACCTGACTATCGGCCTGTTATAGACCCATGATACAGTTGGGACTAATTATGGCCCACTTTGCATATGGCCTGCTTATAGCCATCATGTGATTGGGCCAACCAAGACCCGAGACAAATTTTGGCTAGTTAACGACCAGCCATGTAGTTGGGCCAGTCATGGGCCGAGTTATATTCTGGCCTGCTGTCGACCCGTCAAAGGTTATGAACAGTTCAGGCCAAATCTAAATTTCATCTTATTAGAAGCCAATGGTATTTTCTGGCCCATCTAAGGCTCGTTGTTTACTACGCCTGTTAAAGGCCCGAAACTACTTCACGTGCATGCCTCCTAATGGCCCGAGATGACTATAGGCCCACGATTCGGCCAATATAGAGAGAGTTAAGGGTCGACCCGTTTGCATAGCATAATTGCTTTTTATATATCGCTAATGGACCGATAACGTTTTGGGCCATTGACCTCCGTTGAAGCTTTCGGTCTAAATTAGAGCATACTGACTAAGAATAAACCTAGACTATACACTAAAGAAATTACGACATATTACATCCAATGGGCTTCAAAGTTCGCCACCAGTTCAAATAAATGCGTCGAGAAAATAATATATAGAACCAACAACACTACAACATAGTTCAAGAAAGGTTAGCCCTGCTGTAGCGCAAGCAGCTGAGCAAGCTGATGAGACCGTGTTTGTTTGACGCTTATAGCCTCCAATTCTAGCCGCATAGCATCAATGGACACATTATACTTTGCATTGATCTTCCATAGAGATTGGAGTTCTAGTAGAAGTTGAGCTGAACCATGTATTTCTACTTGAAGCTGAGACTGAAGAAGTCGAACAGACTCAGGCGGCTACTTCATCGAGCTTGTGTCACTACTATTAGTAGGTAACTGCAAGACTACATCAAGACATGACTTTGGGGTTGTATCGCTATCTCCAAGATGTTTTTATTTCTTCCCTACAATATATATTAGAGGGGCAAGCAATGGGTTCGTCTCATTATCATTGTGGTTGTTCTTCTTGACGTCAGAGATATCACTCTGAAAGACAAACAAACAAACATATAACAGGTTTTGCACATATAAGCATCAATGTTGTAAATTCATTTCATTTCTTAATGACAAATAAAGAGACCTGGTTTAAAATATCATTAACATAATATGGCACCATTCATAGTTAAGACATGACAGGAAATGGCATTGTGCATGAGTGGCGAGCTTCACCACACCGTTGGATTATAGATCAAGAACACATGCATACATGCAGTGCTAAAGAACGTATAAGCATCAATGGACAATGTAATGCCAATTTATCCCATTTGAGATTGGTAAATAAAGAGACACAATTTAAATAACATTAACATAATACGACATTGTTCATAGTTAAGGGATAGCAGTATATGACATTGTGCTGGAGTGGGTAGTTTCAACACACTGATACGTCTCCAATGTATCTATAATTTTTGATTGTTCCATGCAGATATATTATCATTCTTAGATACTTTTTGGGTCATTATTTACCAATTTATAATATTTTTTAGCACTAACCTATTGACCCAGTGCCCAGTGCCAGTTGTTGTTTTCTGCGTGTTTTTTACTTTGCAGATTTCCCTTACCAAACGAAGTCCAATTGTCACAAAACTTTTGAGGATTTTTTCTGGATAATATCAAGACCAGGAAGCTTCGAGAGATGGCTAGGAGCCACACGGAGGCTCCACAAGCCATCAGGGCGCGCCCCAGGGGGGCCGCGCCCTGTTGGCTTGTGCCCCCCTGTGGCTCAACCGACCACCCTCTCCGGCCTATAAGTTCACATAAATTCCAGAAACCCTTGAGGGAGTCTCGAAAACCTTTTTCCGCCGCCGCAACTCTCTGTTCCGCCGCAATCCCACTGGAGCTCCGTTCCGGCACCCCGCTGGAGGCGGGATAGATTACGGAGGGCTTCTACATCAACCTTGCTGCCCTCATGATGATGTGTGAGTAGTTCACCACATACCTACGGGTCCATAGCTAGTACCTGATGGCAATCTCTCTCTTATTGTTGGGGCACGGATGCTCACGGTCACCTATGGGGCCAGAGGCCTCTTTGTGGTTCGGCAAGGGGGGTCACGTTGCACGAAGAGCGGAGAGCGTGAGACGACGCGACGATCAGGACACAGGCATTTTACCCAGGTTCGGGCCACTTCTAAGCGTAAAACCCTACTCCTGCTTTTTGGTGGATTTGATTGGAAGAACACAAGTGGTGCCTCGTGCTCTATCCCGGCAAGGGTTGCCTTCGGGGAAAGAGCTGCTAGGTGAATACAAATGTTCGGGGTGCGAATCCTGAGCTAGGTAGCCTTGGGCCTCCTTTTATAGTGCAAGGGGTTACCACAATGGCAAAACAGTCATTATCTATCGATTGGATAGCTTAGCAGAGCTATCATACCTAACTCTGGCATTTAGGACAAAATACCATGATTACTAGCCTAGGTGGCGCTCGGGGGTGCATCCCCGGCAAGCTCTTGCCACCGCTTGACCGGTCGTTGCTTATGGTCTTGACATGCTGTAGGGCGGGTTTCAATTGAGTATAACTTGCCTCCTGGTGTGTTGCCACATGTTTAGCGAGAGCTGATTAGCCACTTGAGGGCTCGACACCGCATTGACAAGTGACTGGCATAGCGATGCGGTGGAGCGGTGGCCGATCAGCTCGCGCCTGCCGGGGAATGGCTTGCCGGGTCTTCAGGAGATGAGTGCGCCTCGGCCCCCGGCAAGCACCGAGGGCGTGGCTGGCGCATTTTGGGCCCCTCCTAGGCCGTTGTGCTGGTGTTGCCGGTGGTTGCTTAGCCTTCTGCGGGTTGTTGCTGCCGGATGCTGGTTCTTGAAGGCTTGAGAGGCGGCGATAGGGAGATGTGGTTATCTCTTCGTCGAGCCTGGATGGCAACATCTTGATCAAGAGGTATGCCTATATGTGGGGGAGGGCGACGAAGGGGCACGGAGCACCCCCAAGTTTTGCCGGACAACCCCAAGGAGAAGAAGCCCTCAAATTCGTACCACTTCTTTTGTGCGTACTTTTACTGCGGCCTTGCCCCTCCCTTCTCTGATTTCTTCTGCGCCATGATGGCAGCATATGGATTCCACCTTCTGGATTTTACGCCCAATGTGATGTCTTGCATGGCGATATTTGCCCATCTGTGCGAGAACTTTGTTGGAGTTGCCCCCAATGTGGACTTGTGCAAGCACTTCTTCCTTCCTCGGATTGAGGACAAATCCCACCGCTCGGGGAACATAAGCTGGATCCCCCGGGACAAAAAGGATTACCTTTCCGGACAGCTGCGCGGGAAGTGGGAAGAATGGAGGGGCGACTGGTGCTGGATCAAGGACGACAAGGCCCCCGCATTCTGTCGGGCATGGACTGAATGCGCTACACGCGTCAGCGACTGGGGGAAGCTGGGCCCAACTGACAACAAACTTCGCCTGGCGCTGAACATGATCGTTCGCCTCAAGGCTGCCGGGTTGACCATTGAGCATGTGGGGGCAGACTTCCTCCGTTGCCGCATCGCGCCCTTTCAGAAAAGAGACAAGTTTGCTTGGGAGTTCAATGGCCCCGCTGATTGGATGCGCCTGTATCCTGGTCCCTCCAACAACTTGACAGCTTACGACCATGGCTGGCTGTATGACCAGTTGTTTGGCCGCTTCGGGACATACCATCTGTCGGTGGGAGTCGTTCCGTTGCACCGCAATTCCGCTCGGAACCAGATCCTCCGATGGATGCCAGATTGCGATGCTTCCGGCGTTAAGTCTGATTGGGAGCTGCCCACCCTGGAGAGCGAGATGGAGTGGGTCTCCACCTTGGATGAGAGAGCCTCCAAAACCGGAGGACAACTTGACCGCGCCAACCAGGGAGGCGGAGAGAGCCTATATCTCTGGACGAATCGCGGAAGACAAGACCGTCAGGACTGCCAAGGGAGCAGCCTCCGGAGGGGAGGAGGAGGAGGAGGAGTCCTGGGACGATGGCTCTTCCGAGGAGGAGAGCAAAAATCTTGCTCCGGAGGAGTCTGCCGGGATGGACCTTGCCGGGGCCAATGGCTCCCAAGTCGCGGCAACAAGGACCTAGGAGGAGGGCGTGGCGGAGGGGGCGAAGGATCTGGAGGCGGTAGAGGAGGGGCTCGAAGAGGGGCCCCAAGCTCCGGAGCCGGGTCGCCGCCTCCGTCTACGCGCCAAGCGGGAGTCAACGACCCCCGCGTCCTCGCGAGGTTCCTCGAAGGTGAAGAAGACGACTTCCAAGGGCGGCGGGCGCGAAGTAGCACGTCGACAATCCTCCCGCCTTTCCCAGGCCAAGGTGTCCCCCGCCAAGCGATGGAGGATTCATGGGGTGGACCCCAGCCCCCCGTCAAGCCCAACTTCTCCGCCAGGCTCGCCCTTGACGGCAGTCCTGGCCTCTCCGTCAAGCCCTGTCCCTCCAACTCTGAAGAGGAGCCGGGCAACTCCACCGCCCGCGTCGTACGAGCTGGGCTCAATGCTTCTTGCCTCGGAGTGAGTCTAGTTGATCTCAGCTTCCATCAGAAAGCCTTTTTTCTTTAATCTTCCTGACTGATCTTGCATGGTTGATCTTGACAGGGACGAGGATGAGGAGACTCTTGTGCACAGGGTCAAGAGGGCCAAATCCGCAGCGGGTCCGGACTTTGCGGCAGGCAGAGGCTCTGCGGGAGACGCGGGAGAGAATCTCGTGTCTAGCCCCCAGCCCAGCCCTCTCTGTGATACCCAAGTGCAGGCCTCGTCTACTGGCGGAGACGGGGAAGGACGCCTCTCTTCGCCCGACAGGGAAATAGGAGAGGAAAATCGGAGGAAGGCTCGCCAAGAGGAACCTCTCCTCCAAGATTCCTTGTCAACCATTGCTCGTGCGGAGGATTCGCCGGCAAGGGCCTCCGCCGAGGAACCTGCCCGTGCAAAGGTCATTGCCGAAGGGACGACGACAGACCGCACGCCGGCAACTGATGTTGCTGGGGAAGGAGAGGTCCGCCCGCAACAGTCTCCATCGGGTATCCCTCTTGTCGGTGTTCTTGTTTTTCCTGTATCTTTTCTTTGCATGCCTTATTGATTCTTGATTTCCATACTTCTGTTTTGTTGCTCTATTCCGCAGTTCCGCTTTTTGAAGAGCCCGAACTGCTGGAGGAGGTTGCTGGTATTGGGAAGGACGCCGCCGCGGAAGCGATGAAGATTGCAGCCGCGGAAGAACATGGCTCCGCTGCCGGGGATATTCAGGGGTCCTCCGGGGGAACAGAACAAAATCCCGACAGCGTGCCCGGCCTGAGCCTAGTGGTCGAAGAGAAGACCCCCCTTCAAACCATGAAGCCTCCCTCGTCTAGCTACCCCCTGGCATCAGCCCTGCAGTCCCCGCAGAGTCACCTGGCGTTGGTCACTTCTCCGTTAAGCCACACAGCTCTCGGCTCGCCCTTCTCAGTGGGTGCAGACCTTGACAAAGAGATTAACAAGATCCTGGTGCCGCTATCTCAGAAGATCGAAGGAACTCACAACACTGCTGACTCCGCCAAGGACTTGGCTCTCCTGGAATCTATAGCAGCAGGGCTTAAGGATGTGTAGAGCAGGTACAACCTCAAGTGGCAGGCGGTCAAGGAGCAGCGTGACGTGGCCGAGCTCGTGGATCAGCAGCTGAGGAGCAAAGGGAGCAAGCTGCGAGACTGGTACAATCGACAGGTCCATTCTCTCAAGAGGCAGCATGAGACGATGTCCATGGCTAACGAGGATGTTACCGCCTGGAAGGCCCGTCTGGCGGAGCGCGAGGCGCTTCTGGACGGCAAAGAGGAGGGCATCTCCCTCCGGGAAGGGAACCTCGAGGCCACCCTCCGCGCCAAGGATGAGGAGCTGGAGAACCGCATTCGACTGCATACCAAGGAGCTGGAAGATGGCCACAAGACCGCTCTCGATGCCCTTTCCTTGGAGTCCGCTGCTCAACTGAAGGAGGTAGCCGACGAGCTGGCTATCGCATCTGCCGCTAAGGTCAAATTTGAAGCCCAACTGACCAAACTGACAGAGGATCTTGTCGGGAGCACCAAGGAGGCCGAGGCCCTCAAAGATGAAGCATGAAAGGCAACGACAACTCTGGAAGAGGTGCAATAACAGCTTTCCTCCAAGGGCCAGGACCTCGATGCCGCTAACGGCGCCATTTCTGACATGAAATCCTGGCTTGCTTCCTTGGAGAGCAATCTTAAATCTGCTGAGGCCCGCGAGAAACTGCTGCTGACAGACGTGACCCGTGCGAAGACCCTTCAGAAGGACGCCGAAGAAAACCTAGAGAACTTGGTCGAGCAGTGAGACCTCTGGATCAAAAGGATGGTTGATATCGCCGAGCGCCTCACTGCCCAGATTGCCAAGATGGACATGAAGAGCTGGGCCTACTCTGTCGGCAAACATGAAGCTCCAAGCGTCAAGCTGACACTCTTCTTCGACGGCCTGATCGAGGGGCTGAAGACATATGAGGAGGACATGGCTGCTTCCTTCGCGAACGAATCCCGGAAGCTAGCACGCGACACCCTCTTCCTGGTCTTGAGCAACCTCGCCTTCTTCCATCCGGAGCTTGATCTTTCCGATGGTTTCAAGAAGCTGCCATCGGGTGCTGACACCTCGGCCGCCACGGAGAAGGCCTGTCCCCTCGCTGACAGGATCCTCAAAGTTTCAAGGACCCAAGGGAGCCACCGGAGTTAGCTTTATGCCTTCCTTGTTGCCATGTCGCCCTGTACTTAAGACACAGTAAGTATCTTGTATTAGGGCGTGAACTTTCTTTATTTTAACGTTTACTGAACTGATGCTTTTGTGCAATCGCATACTATGCCCTTCGTTTCCATTCTGGCGTTCATATGATAGTCACCTTTGCGCGTTTCTAGTTACCCGCTAACGACGTGTTGCCGTGAATTGCTTTGAGGAATAGGTCCTTAGCTTTCTGCTGGCAAGGGCACGTTGTCAGCAAGGTTACCTTTGGCAGTGTTGACGCTGCGCGCGTTTTGTTGAGCAGGCTCGAAACAAAACACGGGCGCAAACGAACACAGTAAGGTTCTGTCACACGCAGGGTTTATCATACGAAACCTTAGGTTCGGCGAAGGGACATACAAACGTATATCCTAATGGGAGTTGATTATTTGTGTCAACTTAGCTTTTGTCATGGCTTTTCATTCCTTGGCATCTCCCCTCTCCCGTGCTTCTTATGGTGCGCGCGCAAGCATGTGCTCACCGCAGCCCTAAAAGAGAGAAGGAACGTAGAGAAGGGCAAAATGGGGGTACTCGAAGACCCGTCAGTCATGAAAATGATCCGCGGCAGGAGTCTGCTGGGATAATGCGATATTCATGATCAGTTCGGAAATGGAAAAAGAAGCAGGTATGGCCAGTCCTTTCTTCCTTTTCTTCGCGCCCAACGGTCCCGTGGCGACCCGTGATAGGCGTACGGGACCTTGCCGTGGTTCGCCTTCCGGGAGCGTCGTCTAGCGGATGCACTCTAGCATTCAGTTCGGAACTTGTCCCCTGGCGGGACAAATGCAAGACCGAACCTCATGCGAGCTTATCGACACTGACGACGTCGTCGCTGCACAGAGCTAACCACAGGCGGGGAAGGAGGAGGGAGGAGGGTATAGCCAGGTACCTCTTTCTCCCCTTGGCCTGCTGGATTACGCCACATCTTCCTAAGGTCGAGCGGACCCATTTCCTTCCGGCGCTCTCCGCTTCGACCTTGGCCGTGGGCGACACGATGGCGGCGCCGCCTGCGCCAGCCGTGTTGCCCACGGCATCCTCTCCACTTGCATCCGCCGTGACGTCCGCCGCGTTCGCAGCTGCGTGCGAGGGAGCCTTTGAAGTGGAGGGATGTGTGGCCGTGCTGGGCTTTTTCTTGGGAGTCATGGCTGAAGAAGATGATGATGAAGATCAATTCACCGTTCACGAACTCGGGTTCACGCAAATGATGCACGCCCCCTACCTGGCGCACCAAAGATGTCGGGGCACGGATGCTCATGATCACCTATGGGGCCAGAGGCCCCTTTGTGGTTCGGCAAGGGGGGTCACGTTGCACGAAGAGCGGAGAGCATGAGACGGCGCGACGATCGGGACACAGGCATTTTACCCAGGAACGGGCCGCTGCTAAGCGTAAAACCCTACTCCTGCTTTTTGGTGGATTTGATTGGAAGAACACAAGTGGTGCCTCGCGCTCTATCCCGGCAAGGGTTGCCTTCGGGGAAAGAGATGCTAGGTGAGTACAAATGTTCGGGGGTGCGAATCCTGAGCTAGGTAGCCTTGGGCCTCCTTTTATAGTGCAAGGGGTTACCACAATGGCAAAACAGTCATTATCTATCGATTGGATAGCTTAGCAGAGCTATCATACCTAACTCTGGCATTTAGGACAAAATACCATGATTACTAGCCTAGGCGGCGCTCGGGGGTGCATCCCCGGCAAGCTCTTGCCACCGCTTGACCGGTCGTTGCTTATGGTCTTGACATGTTGTAGGGCGGGTGTCAATTGAGTTTAACTTGCCTCCCGGTGTGTCGCCACGTGTTTGGAGAGAGCTGATTAGCCACTTGAGGGCTCGACACCGCATTGACAAGTGACTGGCGTAGCGATGCGGTGGAGCGGTGGCCGATCAGCTCGCGCCTGCCGGGGAATGGCTTGTCGGGTCTTCAGGAGATGAGTGCGCCTCGGCCCCCAGCAAGCACCGGGGGCGTGGCTGGTGCGTTTTGGGCCCCTCCTGGGCCATTGTGCTGGTGTTGCCGGTGGTTGCTTAGCCTTCTGCGGGTTGTTGCTGCCGGATGCTGGTTCTTGAAGGCTTGCCTGGAGATGCGGTAGCCTTCCCAACGGGTTTTGCTCGCGGGGGCCGGAGGCTGTCTGTCCGTGCACAGGTCAGGGGGAATGAACACCCCTGTTTGTATACCCCGACACTTATGATCTTCAATACAATGATCATTGCATCTTCGCTTTGATCTATCCGATGTAATCCTTTTGTGCGGTGTGTTAATTGGGATCCGATGAATTATGGGTTTATGTTCAGATTATTCATGAAAAGTTTTTGAGATACCTCTGATATATATTGTCTCTTAATTGCATGATCATTATAGCTTCGTAATGCTCTCTGATCTATTGATGTGCTTTGGCCAAGTAGATTGATATTTCATCGGTGGGAGTGGTGCGTTGTAGTAGGTTCAACCTGACGGGTTTCTATATCCCAGTGACAGAAGGGGAGAAGATACATCTTTGTGTTGCTGCTACTAAGGATAAAAGATGGGGTTTATTCATATTGATACACATTGATTGAGTACACTTTGTCTACATCATGTCATTGTTCTCCAAGCATTACTCTGTTTTACTTAATAATCTAGATGCATGCTGGATAGCGGTCGACGAGTGGAGCAATAGTAATAGGTGCAGGAAGGAGTCGGCCTATTTGCTTATGGACGTGATGCCTATATATACATGATCATTGCCGTGAACATCGCATAACTATTCACTTTTCTATCAATTGCCCAACAGTAATTTGTTACCCACCGTATGTTGCCTACATGAGAGATGCCGCTAGGGAACACTATGGCCCCCGGGTCTATTCAATTATAAATTTACAAACGCTATTGCTACCTTGCTGCTATTATTTACTTTTTATTTATTTTGCAGTTTATATTTATCAACAATTATCTACACAACTCACTTGCTTGCAAATAACGAGATCAAGGGGATTGACAACCCTCTTGCCCGCGTTGGGTGCAAGTTGTTTGTTCATTTGTGTGTAGGTCGCTGAAGACAGTTGAGGATTGATATTCCTATTGGTTTGATAAACCTTGGTTTCATAATTGAGGGAAATACTTACCCATCTTGTGCTGCAATAACCCGTTCCTCTTCACAGAAAACCCAACGCAGATCATTAGTATCAGGAAGGATTTCTGGCGCCGTTGCCGGCGAATATCATCACCAACTATCAAGTAGCCTCTCACAAATTTTCATTCACTTGTTTATCTTTTTATTTTCTGTTATATTTAGCTTGTCTCATAAAAATAAAAAATACAAAAATATTTATCTTTGCTTGTTGTTACTTTGCTTGTTGTTACTTTGCTTGTTGCTTGTCACTATGTCTACTTCTTCTTTTGTCTACGTTGCTTCCGAAAATGAAGTGTTCACTTTTAAGCAAAGGGGAGGAGAAAATTTAAAAGATGCTTGGTATAACATTTGCAATGCTCAAAATTATTTAATTCGTAAGTGAAAGAACATGTGCTGCCCCCATGTTTGGTTTTGGTAATTGATGACAATCTCTATGGACTAATGGTTGCCTTGAGTTATTTGAAGGGTTTGTCCATAGGCTTTGCTTGTAGACCATTTGTTGGTCTCAAGGTGATTTGAAGAAGAATATGTGTTGACCAAGGGGTTATTCATGGAGTTATCCAAAGTTTGGTCATGTAAGAGATGAGCCTATTGCAAGCATGTCTTGAAGAAGAAGATTGTGTGAACATTCATGTTTACCTTCAAGACATCATCCTAATGAAGAGAGTTGGAAAGATTCAAGGTTGATCAAGACTAAATATGAAGAGTGATTCAAGTTGATCAACACACAAAGCGTAGAAGATGTACCGAGCGGGATCAAGTGATCTCACGGTATGGTAAGCATTGTCCATTACGCTTTGTGTACTAACCCATGTTCTATGCGAGAGTTCTATGTGGGGTTAGGTATGTTTCCATGCGCTTGCGTCAAGAGGAAGATCTCATTCAACCCATGGAGTATGACATCAAGTGGTGATCGTCATCAAGATTGCGGTGTGCAAGTTCAAGTGGAGCATCACGAAGAGATCACATGCTTGAAGCTTGCCGTCCATTGTGGTGACAATGGACTTGTGAAGATGTGCCGAAGAGTGGCTCACCCACAGTGGAGTATGGGGGAGCAATCAACTAGTCTTCATCAAGCCGGCGCAATCAAGAAGGGTGGTCCAACTTGAGGAGGTCTAGATCGTCATCATCTAGCTCAAGTGGACTATGCGCAAGGCAAAGGTTTGCCCTTGATAGGTTTTCTATTTTACCGGTCTCATGGTGGTAGTTGGGAGACCAGGTTATAGGATCGATAGCCGTACTATCAAGGGGGGCTCTCAAGTGAGTAGCTTGATCGTATCGTTCGTAGAGAGCTCAAACCATTGCATCCTTGCATCATCTTTCTTGGTTCGTGTTTAGTGTTTCTCTTTGTGAGTTTTTGAGCTTATGGTCATCTTCATGACAAGCTCGAGTTCATCGAAAACGGAGTTCATATATGCATCTTCTATGATGTTTTCGATGTTGGAGTTTATGCCGGTTCTTCATTCATAGAGGTTTCTCATCTCTATATGTTAGGCATATCTCCCCTGCCACTTCTTATTATAACCAGTCGCTGTTGGATAGTATTTGTCGTCATCTATCCAACAAGCTTGAGTTTGCTCAATTCGGAGCTCATTTGCAGAAGTTATGGCAGTTTCAGTCTCTGGGCAGTTTTCTTGTCACCCAAGCGGTAGTACCGCTCGGTACCACGGTAGTACCGCTTATGCGGTAGTACCGATGTGGTCTACCGCAGCGAGTACCGCTTGTGGGAATTTCTTCTGTTGCCCATTCTTGGTGAGCGGTAGTAGCACGGTAGTAGCACGGTAGTACCGCTTATGCGGTACTTCCGCTTTCTACTACCGCTTCCAGTACCGCTTGCTGAAATTCTTCTGGTGCCCTGTTTTTCCTTAGCGGTAGTAGAGCGGATGTTGGGCGGTAGTACCGCTTGCGGCGGTAGTACCACTCCAGTACCGCTCCACTACCTCGTTTCTGGGCTGTTCTACAAACCTTTGCGGTAGTACCGCTTGTGGGGGCGGTAGTACCGCTTTGTGCGGCACTACCGCGCTCCTGTGCTTGCTGTACTCACTGGCTTCGGCTGGTAGTACTGCTCTAAGCGGTAGTACCGCTCCTTGGAGCGGTAGTACCGCTTGAGTGCGTCCAGCACAGGTAACGGTTCGATTTGGTGGGGGCTATAAAAGGGGGTCTTCTTCCCCTTTGCCCCCAATGGTTCTTTTATCCCCTTGCAGCTCTCTCTCCTCCATTGTTGACCTTCTAGAGCTTTGCTATCTCTCCATCCCTCCAATGATTCTTTCTCCTTCTTGAGGGAATAGAGAGAGGAGATCTAGATCCATCTTTCCACCAATCACTTTCTCCTCTATGTGAGGGAAACCCCTTGGATCTAGATCTTGGAGTTCTTGGTGTTCTCCTTGTTATTTCTCTCACTTTCCTCCATAGCTTTTGTTGCTTTGGTGGGATTTGAGAGAGAGGGACTTGAGCACTTGGTGTGTTCTTGCCATTGCATTAGTTGCATCGGTTTGAGTTCTCCACGGTGATTCGTGGTGGTGAAAAAGTTGAGAAGCTTATTACTCTTGGGTGTTTGAGCACCCTAGAGCTTGTTACTCTTGGGTACTTGGTACCCTTGAGCTTGTTCCTCTTGGGTGCTTGGGCGCCCTAGACGGTTGGTGGTGCCTCGGAGCTCAATCATTGTGGTGTAAAGCTCCGGGCAAGCGTCGGGGTCTCCAATTAGGTTGTGGAGATCGCCCCGAGCAATTTGTCGGGTTCGGTGACCGCCCTCAAGGGTTGCCATTTGTACGGGTTCGGTGACCGCCCTCAAGGGTCCCTTAGTGGAATCACGGCATCTTGCATTGTGCGAGGGCGTGAGGAGAATACAGTGGCCCTAGTGGCATTGTTGGGGAGCATTGTGCCTCCACACCGCTCTAACGGAGATTAGCATCCGCAAGGGTGTGAACTTCGGGATACATCGTTGTCTCCGCGTGCCTCGGTTATCTCTTACCCGAGCCCTTTACTTATGCACTTTACTTTGTGAGAGCCATATTGTTTCTAGTTATATATCTTGCTATCACTTAGTTGTTTATCTTGCTTAGCATAAGTTGTTGGTGCACATAGGTGAGCCTAGTCGATTTAGGTTTTGTGCTTGACAAATTAAACGCTAGTTTTATTCCGCATTTGTTCAAGCCTAAACCGTAATTATTTTAAAGCGCCTATTCACCCCCCTCTAGGCGACATCCATGATCTTTCAGTAAGCAATCCACTACTACCTTGATTTGCAATTTTTATGCGGGTGTGACAACTTGGCATAGATTCGTTCTTGACACCATCACCGGTGGTAATTTCTTAATGTGTCACACTTTGGATGCTTATAATGCTATTGAAAATCTTGTAGGGTCACCTCCCATTATGGTTAATGGAACCATTTTAACACTGGAAGATGTCATGCGAAGGCTAGATGCTATAGAAAATAAAATATCCACTAAAGAACAAATTGAGGCTTTGGATAAAAATACCCATAATCATATCACTCAATTTGGTTCGAAGGTAGTAAACACTTTGAAGGAACTAAAGGGGAAAGATACAACCTTTAATGAAGAGATAGAACTAGGTTTTAGTAGAATTGAGAAGATGGAAGAAGTCATTGATAAAATGGGTTCCGTTTTCCCCCTTCCAAAACTGAACCTAGCACACCTCAAGGGGGGTAGTTTCAAGACTATGTATGTTCCTAAGGATAATAGTGTTTCACCTATCAAAAGAAATGAGGATCTTAAAATGATTCGTGCGCACACCGACTTTATAAATATCATAAAAGACCCCATTATCAAGACTCCTAAGAAACGTGCTTGTATTATTGAGGAGCTTGATGTCAAAGATGACAATACTTGAAACTATGCATTATGCCTAGCTAGGGGTATAAAACAATAGTGCTTGTTGGGAGGCAACCCAATAGTTATCTTATTTTTTGCTTTTTACTTTCTGTTTGGTTGTGATGACATGATTATTGCCTCTGTAATGATTGTGTTTTATGTTTTAATTAGTGTTTGTGCCAAGTAAAGCCTTTGGGATGACTCACATGATGAGAAGAATTGATACGGTGCAGAAACAGAAACTTTTGCGTTCAGTACAGGAATTTTAGTTTCTTATTGGAACGTGAAAAAACTCTAATTTTTTTACAAAGTATTGATATGAAAATTCTTCAGGTTGTACTAATTTTTCAGAATTTTTAGTGTTACAGAAGTATACGTGTCTACAGATCTTTACAGACTGTTCTGTTTTAGACAGATTCTATTTTTGCTTGCATAGTTTGCTTGTTTTGATGATGCTATGGCTTGTATTGGTGGATATGAGTCATAGAAAAGTTAGAATATAGAACCTATTATGCAATTATAAAATAAGAATCAACTTATAACAGTACCTAAAGTACTTGATATGTTGCTTATACTAACGGATCTCACGAAGTTTTGTTGAGTTTTGTGTGATTGAAGTTTTCAAGTTTTGGGTGTTATCACAATGGACAAAGGAATGAAGAGTGGCAAGAGCCTAAGTGTGGGGGTGCCCAAGGCACCCCAAGGTAATATCTAAGGAAGACTCAAGCGTCTAAGCTTGGGTATGCCCCGGAAGGCATCCCCTCTTTCATCTCAAACCATCGGTATATCACTCGAAGCTATATTTTTATTCATCACATGATATAAGTTTTGCTTGGAGCGTCGTTTGATTTTGTTTGCCTTTACTTTAAGTTTGCCACAATCATTGTTTGTGGACACACCTATTTAAGAGAGACACACCTTTATCATAATTTGCTAGAATACTATGTGTGCTTCACTTATATCTTTTGAGCTCGGCAGTTGCTCTAGTACTTCACTTATATCTTTTTGAGCAAGGTGGCGTGTAGATTTTATAGAAATAATTTTACTCTCTCTCTTCACTTATATTTGTTTGAGAGTTAATAAATAGTGATGGTAATTTGCAGCGGTCATAAGACTAGTCTAAAAATGTTAGGTATTCAACGAGTGATAATCAAGACCATCATGTAGCACATAGAGAAGTTGAGAATTAATAATATTAATATGGTAATCTGAAAAAGTGTGAGTTCAATATTATTAATTTGTAAAAGTGTCGATATTCAGAGGGGTTAATTTTTTATTTGTCTAAGAATTAAATAGGCATGGTGATGATGTGTGAACATTTCTATTCCTCGTTAAAATCCTAGTGTTGTTTCGGGTCGGAAGCGCACGATGGTTAACTCCTACCAACCTATTCCCTCGGGGCATGCGGGGAGTACTTTGATTTGTGATAAAACTAATAAAACTTTGCAATAAGTATATGAGTTCTTTTTGACTAAAGTGAAACCATGGACATACGCAATCACACCTTCTCATGTTTGCTAGCCTCTTCGGTACCGTGCATAGCCCGTTCTCACCTCGAGGATCGGTGCAACTTTCGCCGGTGCATCCAAACCCCGTGACATGATACGCTCTGTTGCACATAAGCCTCATTATATCCTCCTCAAAATAGCCACCATACCTACCTATTATGGCATTTGCATAGCCATTCCGAGATATATTTCCATGCAAATTCTATCGTCACTTCACATGACTAGTTGTTCATCGTCATATTGCTTTGCATGATCATATAGAGCTGACATAGTATTTGTGGCAAAGCCATCGTTCATCATATTTTTGATACATGTCACGCTAGATCATTGCACATCCTGGTACACTACCAGAGGCATTCATATAGATTCATATCTTCATATCAGTTCTTCATATTGAGTTGTGAGTAAAATAAAAGTGTGATGATCATCATTTTTAGAGCATTGTCCCAGTGAGGAAAGGATGATGGAGACAATGATTCCCCCATAAGTCGGGAAGAGTCTCTGGACGAAAATAAAAAAAATGGGGGAGGCCAAATGAGCCCACCATTAAAAAAATAAGAGAACAAGAGAGAAGGGACTTTGCTACTATCCTTTACCACACTTGTGCCTCAAAGTGGCACCTTGTTCCTCACATGTCGAGAGTCTGATGCTATGTCATTTTCATATTTCTAGTGGGAATTTCATTATTATAAACTTGGCTTGTATATTGCTATGACGGGCTTCCTCAAATGTCGAAGGTCTTCATGAGCAAGCAAGTTAGATGCACACCCACTTAGCTTCATTTGAGCTTTCATACACTCATAGCTCTAGTGCATCATATTTGCATGGCAATCCCTACTCCTGTCATTGACATCTATCGATGGGCATCTCCATAGCCTGTTGATACGCCTAGTTGATGTGAGACTATCTTCTCCACTTTTTACCCCATTGATATCTACCACCTTATTCTATTCCACCTAAATGCTATGTCCAATGGTTCACGCTCATGTATTGCATGAAGAATAAAAAGTTGATGCACCTTGAAAAAGTATGATCCAATTGCCTGACTTGGACACCGTGGTGCTTGACATTTGTATTAATGTGGTGAAGATGGAGCCATGCCTTGCTAATTTAATAAGATGAATAAAGGGTAAACATTTCTTGATTGTGGTGAAGATGCTTTGAAAAAAAATGATCTTGTTTCTTATACTTATAAGTATTACTATGTTAATATTTATTGATTCATCGTTTCTCATTGAGCATACATGCATAAAAGATTACATAATGGATAGCATGTCACATCAAAAATTCTGTTTTTCTCATTTACCTACTCGAGGACGAGCAGGAATTAAGCTTGGGGATGCTTGATACGTCTCCAACGTATCTATAATTTTTGACTGTTCCATGCTGATACATTATCATTCTTAGATACTTTTTGGGTCATTATTTACCAATTTATAATATTTTTTAGCACTAACCTATTGACCCAGTGCCCAGTGCTAGTTGTTGTTTTCTACGTGTTTTTTACTTTGCAGATTTCCCTTACCAAACGAAGTCCAATTGTCACGAAACTTTTTGAGGTTTTTTTCTGGATAATATCAAGACCAGGAAGCTTCGAGAGATGGCCGGGAGCCGCACGGAGGCTCCACAAGCCATCAGGGCGCACCCCAGGGGGGGCGCCCTGTTGGCTTGTGGGCCCCCTGTGGCTCAACCGACCTCCCTCTCTGGCCTATAAATTCACATTAATTCCAGAAACCCTCGAGGGAGTCCTGAAAACCTTTTTCGGCCGCTGCAAGTCTCTGTTCCACCGCGATCCTATCTGGAGCTCCGTTCCGACACCCTGCCAGAGGGGGGATCGATTACGGAGGGCTTCTACATCAACCTTGCTGCCCTCATGATGATGTGTGAGTAGTTCACCACAGACCTACTAGTCCATAGCTAGTACCTAGATGGCAATCTCTCTCTCTCTTATGATCTTCAATACAATGATCATCGCATCTTCGCTTTGATCTATCCGATGTAATCCTTTTGTGCGGTGTGTTTGTTGGGATCCGATGAATTGTGGGTTTATGTTCAGATTATTCATGAAAAGTTTTTGAGATACCTCTGATATATATTGTCTCTTAATTGCATGATCATTATAGCTTCGTAATGCTCTTCGATTTATTGATGTGCTTTGACCAAGTAGATTGATATTTCATCGGTGGGAGTGGTGCGTTGTAGTAGGTTCAACCTGACGGGTTTCTATATCCCAGTGACAGAAGGGGAGAAGATACGTCTTTGTGTTGTTGCTACTAAAGATAAAAATATGGGGTTTATTCATATTGATACACATTGATTGAGTACACTTTGTCTACATCATGTCATTGTTCTCCAAGCATTACCCTATTTTACTTAATACTCTAGATGCATGCTGGATAGCGGTCGATGAGTGGAGTAATAGTAATAGGTGTAGGCAGGAGTCGGCCTATTTGCTTATGGACGTGATGCCTATGTATACATGATCATTGCTGTGAACATCGCATAACTATCCGCTTTTCTATCAATTGCCCAACAATAATTTGTTACCCACCGTACGTTGCCTACATGAGAGATGCCGCTAGGGAACACTATGGCCCCCGGGTCTATTCACTTATAAATTTACAAACGCTATTGCTACCTTGCTGCTATTATTTACTTTTTATTTATTTTGCAATTTATATTTATCAACAATCATCTACACAACTCACTTGCTTACAAATAACGAGATCAAGGGGATTGACAACCCTCTTGCCCACGTTGGGTGCAAGTTGTTTGTTCTTTTGTGTGTAGGTCGCTGAAGATGGTTGAGGATTGATATTCCTATTGGTTCGATAAACCTTGGTTTCATAACTGAGGGAAATACTTACCCATCTTGTGCTGCAATAACCCGTTCCTCTTCACGTAAAACCTAACGCAGATCACAAGTATCACACACCACCGGATTGCAGATCAAGAACACAAGCATACATGCCCTCTAAATAAGATCACCTCCATTGTTTCGTTTAATTTACATGGTATGAATAAGGAACTTGGTTGTACAACGAAAGCCTGAAATTGAGAAACACAAACTTATGTTTATGAACTTCTTCATAATAAACTTTTTTTTGGAGAACTTCATAATAAACTTTAAACGTGCAATTTGATGCAAACGCCAAAAATAAATAGCAGTTGCATTTATGCCTATCCAAATATACACAACAAAGTTTGAAGGCTCGAGAAGGACAAGCTTACGTTAATATTGAAGACTGGCTCTATAAACCCCTTGTCTATGCTGATGGGGGGGATTCAAGAAGTTTAACACATAATGTTGTTCATAAGCACTGCCTTTATTCTACATTTTATTAAGAGTAAATATAGATGGGATAATATAGGAACTGTTGGGGAACGTTGCATGGGAAACAAAAATTTTCCTACGCACACGCAAGATCTATCCATGGTGATGAGCATCTACGAGAGGGAGAGTGGATCTACATACCCTTGTAGATCGCTAAGCGGGAAGCGTTAAGAAACGCGGTTGATGTAGTTGAGCGTCTTCGTGATCCAAATCGCTAGCCGTCCCGCGATCCAATCACGATCTAGTGCCGAACGGACGACACCTCCGCGTTCAGCACACGTACAGCTCGATGACGATCTCCGCCTTCTTGATCCAGCAAGAGGGAGCGGAGAGGTAGATGAGTTCTCCGATAGCGCGACGGCGCGGCGACGGTGGTGGTGGAACTATTCCGGCAGGGCTTCGCCTAAGCACCGTCGGAATCTATTTGGTGGAGGAACTAGGGAATAGAGAACTAGCACGTGGACTTGTGTCTTTGGGGGCTCTATTCCTCTAGTATATATAGGAGGGAGGGGGAGGAGGCAGCCGCCCTTGGGTTCCCCCAAGGGGTCGGCCGAACTAGGAGGAGGTGGAGGAGTCCACCTTCAATCCTACTCCTAGTAGGATTCCATTCCTACTTGGAGTTTACCTTCCCCACTTGGGTTTTTTTCCTTTCCCCTCACCCCAGCCGCATGGGCTCTTAGGGGCTGGCTTGCCCAGCCCACTAAGAGCTGGTGCACCACCCCTAAGGCCCATATGGCCTCCCGGCGTGAGTGGCCCCTCCCGATGGCTCTCCGGAACCCTCCCGGCACCCCGGTACATTACGAGATTTACCCGAAACTTTCTCGGTGACCAAAACGGGACTTCCTATATATCAATCTTTACCTCCGGACCATTCCAGAGCTCCTCGTGACGTCCAGGATCTCATCCGAGACTCCGAACAACCTTCGGTCACAACCATGCATAACTCAATACTACCAAAACGTCACCGAATGTTAAGTGTGCAGACCCTGCGGGTTCGAGAACTATGTAGACATGACCGAGACACCTCTATGGTCAATAACCAATAGCAAGACCTGGATGCCCATATTGGTTCCTACATATTCTACGAAGATCTTTATCGGTTGAACCTCTATGTCAAGGATTCAGTTAATCCCGTACGCTGTTCCCTTTGTTCTTCGGTATGTTACTTGCCCGAGATTCGATCGTCGGTATCTCTATACCTAGTTCAATCTCGTTACCGGTAAGTCTCTTTACTCATTCCGTAATTTTCGTGGTTTTGTCACGGCAGATGTCCTAGTGTCAGGACTTAGGTGTGAAGCCATTGCTACGGCGGTTAACTCGAAGGGGTTGGTCGGGACGAAAGACACAGGTTTACCCAGGTTCGGCCCCTCTCGAAGGAGGTAATAGCCTACGTCCTGCTTTGAGTTGTATTGATTGGATATCGATTACAAGGGAGCGGATTCGCTAGACCTAGTACTCGATCAAAGGTTTGATGGCCTAAGCTACTCAGGTCGAGGCCCTGGGCTTACAAGAGTCCGGGCCGGGTCGTACTTGATAACCGACCTTGCCTCTAACTACTCCTGCCTTGTCGGACAAGCCGCCCCCGGCGGCTCACGCCACCGGGTCATACACTGTCTTCTCCCTCTGGGCCTCCAGGCCCATTGAGCAAGCTTCTTCCAAACCTTATCGCTAAGCCGCCAACCTCATGACCCGGCCCCACCTGGGCGGGTTTCATCACGGGGTTATATCCCCAACATTAGGCCCCAGATTGATTTGAACCGGTTCATGTCAATCTTCAAGTCTTCTGGTCGGCGAATCTTGCATTCTCTGATAAATCTTCACGACTCGCCAAAAATGGGCGGCGTCGTTTCTGACAAATCTTCATGACCCGCCGTGACGTCATCTCAGGAAAATCAAAAAGATTCCCCTGACGTCACAACGGATCTTTCTCCATTAATATGACCAGCCCGAGAATCGAGGCACTTTCTTAGTCAATCATCATCGTGTCTCCTCGATTCCCGCACCGGACTATTGCTGTTCCATCACATCCTCATAAATAGGCACGGGGGGCCCCCATGATTTTCACTTTCCCCGCCGCTGCCTTCTTCTTCTTCCTCCAGACGCCCGCGCCGCCAAAGCTCACCGCGCCGTCCGGGCCTCGCCGTCGTCTCCAACATTGGCCGGTGCATCACCCTAAGTACGTCCAGAGCACTCCCGCGTTCGCCCGCATCATCAAGGTTCCATCGTTGCCCCTTGTCTAGATCTGCACTAGCTTTACGGATTTCCCCCGAGTTCATCGGGTTTCCTTCATGTTCATCACCGCTCATCGAAGCATTCTTCGTAGATCAGAGAAAGAACACTTCTTTAGGCCTTATAACGTCGCCCAAATCATGCGGTCATCCGCTCAATAGGCATGCCATGCTCATTGTAGATTGCTGGCTTACTTTAATCCGTATAGAAGCTGCCTGTTCTTCCACTGGCTTTTTAGGTTTAGGAATATTTTTCTTTTTACCTCGCCTGTAGATCTTCAAGCAATAGCTGTAACTGTTGGAATCTGTTTCTCCACACTTAGTAATTTTTTCAATACTCACTTGCAAACTTGACCCGCCGCCGTACTACCGGCTCAGATGGTCATATTGCAGCCTGCTTCGGCGGCTCATAACTTTATATTGACCCGCCAAATGCCGTTACCATTTTTAGAGTCATAACTGCCTCGGTCATAATATGTTTTTAACCCGCCATATATTCATGCCCTTTCGCAGTCTTTTAATCCGCCGCCATGTCTAGAGTCCCAGCTTCTTGCAAATGGGTAAGGTCCGGGGTGACTGAGGAATCACTCAAGGACTTTGTCACCATGGGAGTTTTGCCGGCTCAGGATGTCATCCACTGGCGGGTTTCGGGCAATGAAACCACTCCTAAGCCCGAGGATGGGGAAATTATTGTGTTCACAGACCATCTTCTCCGCGGTTTTTCTCCACCCGGGTCTAAATTTTTCCAGGACGCCTTACACTCATTCAACCTACACCCTCAAGACATTGGCCCCAATTCTGTCACCAATCTATGCCAGTTCCAGACCCTCTGCGAAGCTTATCTGCAAGAAGAGCCGTCTGTTGACCTCTTCAAGGAGTATTTCTACATCAACCGCCAAACAGAAATGGCGGATGGATTGAGCCTCGAGCTTGGAGGTGTCACTCTTCAAAGACGGAGAGATGTACTCTTTCCAGCAGCAACTCTGCCGAGTCATCCCAAAGAATGGAATAAGACTTGGTTTTACTGCAAAGACACTTCACTGGAAGGGGAGAACCCACTGCCGGGTTACCGTCCATACCGACTCAACACTGATACAGAGGTCCCAAACTGGATGTCCGCTGCAGAACGCGCTAAATATGGCCCAACCTTCTCAAAAATAAGGGCCCTGTTAGCCAACGGGTTAATAGGTGTTGATCTGACCCGCTGCTGGGTCTCTTGGAGGATTCTTCCGTTGAGCCGCCGCAGCGCTTTAATGTGCCAATACACTGGCGAGGTGTCTGATCCTCAACGCTTCAACCAGACCCCCCTTGATAGACTAGGATCTCAATACCATTGTCAAGTCTTTGCTGGGAGAAACTCAAGCCGCCTGTAGCAAGATGGGGTTAAACCCTTTTTACGCACTTAACCCGGCTCCAGATGTGAGTCTTTCCATCCTGATCCTCATCCATTCTTTTAATGTTGTACTTCATATATTTTATTAACCTTTCTGCCAATGCGTTTTATCATATGCAGGCCGGCTCTTCCTTCTGGAACAAAAAGTTACCCGCCTCCCTCAAGAAGAAGAGCAAAGTCCCCAAGGCGACCAAAGCTAAGGCGCCGACTCGTAGGAAGAGGCAATCAACCGAAGAACTATTCGATCTGGATGACTCAGAGGTAGAACTTGACTCCCTTGGTCTTCTCTTTATGCAACTCATTGACAATGACTACTCATAGGAGGAAGCAGAAACAAGCCATGCTGATGTTGCAGAGGTAACCATTATCTCCTCTGACTCGGAACTTTTACCAGTAAAGAGAATACGGCGGGCTGTACAGAAGGTAAAATATTCTCGCCCTTTTGCTCACTTGGATCCCAACTTTCTTTTGAAGAAGCAGCAAGATGACAACAAGCGTCAGACCCGGAGCACCGGCTCTGAAGATCTTTTAGCCGGCTTACCAAATGATCCGACTCCTCGGAAACGGCGCACTGAAGTACTTCCTTCCCCTGAATTTATTTCTTCTGTATGCTAATCTTGTGTTGTAGCTTACTTGCATTTGACAATGCTAACTTTCCAGGACTCGCCTCCTTCGTCCGGCGACTCAACCGCCTCAAAGTTGCCTCCTCTTATTATCAACCCGGCGTAAGTATTTTTATATCCCACTCCATACGTTAATAGTCTATCCTTGCTCATTGACGTGTAACTTCATCTTTGCTCATAGGGCTCAAGCCAAACGGAGGAAGGTAGGCGGGTCAACCGCTACTCCTAAAGTTCCAGAGTCGGCAAACCCAAAGCCTAACACCCCTGAAGCTCACATTGAGCCGTCTGAGGGTGACAAAGACGCCCATGAAAAAGCTCCTGAGCATAATGAGCCGGCTGATATGGATATTGAGGCTCCTCAGGCCCATCTAGAAACTGATCCTAAGCCGCCCAGCCCCCAGCCGACAGTTGAAGACATGGCTTCTCATGAAGAAGTTACTGTTACTGGGGCGGCTTATAAATCTCCAGCTCCCTCCAATGTGCTATCAAAACATACCAGTGAAGATGAGGCGGCCCCTTCTAAGGAAGAAAAGACTCAATCTGATCTTCCTAACTTAGAAAAACTTACTGCCGACGAGTTGCACTCTGGCTATCTGAGCCGTCTCTCTGCAAGCCGGGACATGGAGGCTAACTTGGTTGGCATGATGAAGAAAAAATACGAGGTACTCCACTTCCCTTGTCTTTCCATATATATATATATACTTATGTAGCCCCCAAGAGCCAGTTTACCTCTCAAAAGGTCAGCTGGGTCTTCAATCACTTGCAATCTTTCGATAAATCGCCATGTAGCCCGCAAGGGCCGGGTCATTATGTAAATAATGAGCCGGCACTCAATCATAGAATAAGAGCCAACTGTAGCCCCCAAGGGCCGGGTTATTATATAAACAATGAGCCGGCACTCAATCATAGATTAAGAGCCAACTGTAGCCCCCAAGGGCCGAATCATTATACCAATAATGACCCGGGACCTTTATAAACCTGATCCTTAGACTTGTAGAGCAACGTGTAGTCCCCAAGGGTCGGGTTATCTTCATGAAGATGATCCGGGTCTTATGTGCCTTGTAAATATAAGAAAGAACTGAGACACATTAGTCCCCAAGTGTCAAGTATATTGCTTGCAATCTGCTTGGGACTTGTAATGATTCTGCCAAACTTCTAAAAACCGGTATGAGCCGGACAGGCGGCTTAAAACTGACAATCTTGCCTTGTTATGACTTGTCTTGTGCAGGAATCTTTAAATGCCGCTAAGTCTAACGTGTCGGACCTTAAGAAGAGTCTGGCACTACAACAAGAAGGCCGAGCGGAAGCCGACGCCAAGTATCAGATCACTTTGACTGAGCTGGATGTAATCAAGGCTGAGCTCAAAACACTCAAGAAATCTACTGAAACGAGCCAAGCCGCCCTGACCAAGCGCGTAGAAGACGCAGAAGGCCATCTTAAAACGGTGACTGAAGAGCTGACCGGCCTGAAGCGACACATAAACCGGATGACCGAAGCCGTCTTTGGTAAGTATTTGCTGACTTGTAATTACACTTGACATAATCCTACAGAGACTCGCCCGGCGACTTACAATCTCAATCTCTTTTGCAGGCCAACGAACTCGCCAACTTTCGGATGACAGCCTGATGAAGTTGAAGGCTTTATATTCACTTGCTAAACAACTGTACGCCGGGTCCCTTTTCACTATTAAGACTGTCATGACTGAGAGGGGCGTTCCAAAGTTTATGAAGGGTGTGCTAGAAGTCCTCTCTACCATCCCAAAGCAGATAGAAGAGTTGAAGAGATCAACCGCCCATAATGGCGCAATGGCTGCTTTGAGCCGGTCACTGGCTTATGCACCCGAGCTTAACCCGGCCGAGATGATGGATGGTTTTCCTCAGCTGAAAGACGACGGCTCACAGTTCACTCAAGAGGACTATGCCCGTTGCATGAAGGCATCGCGAATATTGGCAAGCCGGCTGGCCGCAGATGCCGACCTATCGTCATATCAGGCGGCTTACTCTGAGGATAATAAGCGAGTTCGAGGGCCCACTTTTGAAGCAAAAAGTCTGATTCCGCAACGCCGTAAGCACCTCTTTGCCCCTGATGTTGACCCATCTCCAATCATGCATGACGAAGCCGAATTTGAGGCCTTAACAAACTGCAACTGGGATGTGGACAACCTTTAGATCCGGGAGACCGAAGACCCGGCGCAGGATGACCCGACGATGAGTTAAAGAGTTTGCTTCATATGAAGGTAACCCAGCCCTGTTGATATGCCGGGTTATATTTTGCTGCAAAAAACTTTAAGTCCGCAGATTTTGGGCTCCTTGACAGCCTTGTAATAGCAGTAGAAAACACTTAACCGCCGGCTCTTGTGCCTTCATGCACTTTTAAGCTTCTTTCAGCCCATACACCGGCGACTTAACTGTCTTGATATATAATCGTCTGACTGCCTTGACTCGCCCGACGGGTTATATGCCATGAGCAATGCTAAGTCGGGGTTACCCAAAAAACTTAGAATCTTATCATGAAAAAATGCCTGCAAAAAACAAGCAACAGAATATGCATTTGCATATCCCCTGTCTTATAAACCGGCTTTAAAGGCACAGCAAGACAGGAGAACTTTATTTTTTCAAGAAATTTTTTTATATTGCTTCTGAAGAAGCTAGGCATAAAAGCCTAAAACCTCGTAAGCTGGCTCTCACGTGACATAAATCCGTCGTTTAAACCTTAGCAAGTTCAGGGTCTTGAAAAGATTGACATTGCTAAGAGTACGAATGGGCCACATAGCGGAGAGACTACAACAAACAAGGCGAGTTTATCCTAGCTCACTGTAAGCCGGCTCTCTCGTGACAAAGCCGCGGTTTAAACCTTGACAAGTTTAGGGTCTTTGTGCGAGATTGACTTATGAAAGTTCAGGGTCTCTGAGCAAGATTGACTGTCAAGAGTTCGGCGGGTCACATGGCGGAGTAGCAAGTTGCAAACAGGCATGTTTAACTCGAACATGGCATATAAAGCCTGGCCAAGAGGGTATGAGAGCTAAACCCAGTGGGTTGGAAGCCCCCAAGTGACCGGATGAAGGATCAACTCCTTTGCACGAGACTTATTGCAGAAAAACGGCAGAAGCCCCTAATCATGGGGATGCCAACTTTATTATATCATAAAAGATGGTATATACAATGACATGAATATGTACATTGATGAGAGCCGGACTGGCGGCTTAAGTATAGTACGGCCGAAGGTGAACAATATTCCACAGCCTTGCAGTCTCTTCACCAGAGGTTCGTGACTTGTCGCTCTCCCGTATATCAATGAGATAATAAGAACCATTGTTGAGATTTCTACTGATCACAAACGGCCCTTCCCAAGGAGGTGACAACTTATGCATATCTGACTGATCTTGAATCAACCGAAGTACTAAGTCGCCTTCTTGGAACGTCCGGGTCTTGACCCTGCGGCTATGATAGCGACGCAGGTCTTGCTGGTAAATCGCAGACCGAGCTGCTGCAAGATCCCGTTCTTTGTCTAAGGCATCCAAAGCATCTTGACGCACCACCTCATTATTAGTTTCCACGTAAGCCGCCACTCTGGGCGAGTCATGACGAATATCACTAGGGAGAATAGCTTCTGCACCATAAACCATGAAGAAAGGCGTATAGCCTGTTGACCTGTTGGGGGTGGTTCTTATGCTCCAAAGAACTGAAGGTAACTCCTCCACCCAACAGCCCGGCGTGCGCTCCAAAGGAACCATAAGCCGGGGTTTTATCCCTCTCAAAATTTCCTGGTTAGCACGCTCGGCTTGACCATTAGACTGTGGGTGAGCCACAGAAGATACATAGAGGAGGATATGCTCACCATCACAAAACTCTTTCATAGCACCCTTGGACAGGTTTGTGCCATTGTGAGTAATGATACTATGAGGATAACCAAACCGAAAGATCAACTTTTTGATGAACTGAACTGCTGTTGCTGCATCACACTTGCTGACTGGCTCAACTTCAACCCACTTAGTAAACTTGTCAACCGCCACCAAGAGGTGGGTCTTCTTGTCCTTAGACCTCTTAAAAGGTCCCACCATATCAAGCCCCCAGACTGCAAACAGCCAGGTGATTGGAATCATCCGTAACTCTTGAGCCGGCACATGGGCACGTCGCCCAAATTTCTGGCACCCGTCACATTTACTGACCAAGTACTCTGCATCTTTATGAGCTGTTAACCAGTAGAAACCGTGTCGAAAAGCCTTAGCCACCAAAGACTTTGACGCGGCGTGATGACCACAATCGCCGGCGTGTATCTCTTGTAGGATTTCACGGCCCTCATCAGGAGAAACACATCGCTGAAAGATGCCAGTCACGCTGCGCGTGTGTAACTTGCCATTGACAATAGTCTTAGATTTAGACCGCCTTATAATCTGCCGTGCCAGAGTCTCATCTTGAGGTAACTCGCCGCGGGTTAGATATGCCAGGTAAGGCAACGTCCAATCAGGGATTGCATGGAGAGCCGCCACCAATTGCCCTTCCGGGTCAGGTATAGCCAGATCCTCCTCCGACGGTAACTTAACCGACGGGTGATGCAATACGTCCAAGAACACATTAGGCGGCACCGGCTTACACTGAGAACCCAGTCTTGACAACGCGTCAGCCGCCTCATTCTTCCGCTGATCAATATGATCCACCTGATAGCCCTTGAAATGACCAGCAATGACATCAACCGCCTGGCGATAAGCCGCCATGCGAGGGTCCTTTGAGTCCCATGTGCCAGAAACTTGCTGAGCCACCAGGTCTGAGTCGCCAAGACATCTAACCCGGCTCAAATTCATCTCCTTGGCCATACGGAGCGCGTGAAGCAAAGCCTCATATTCAGCTGCATTGTTAGTACAAGGAAACATTAACCTCAAAACATAACAGAACTTGTCACCTCGTGGGGAAGTTAGAAGAACTCCAGCCCCCGAGCCTTCCAATTGCCTGGAACCATCAAAATGAATCGTCCAATATGTATTGTCCAGCTTCTCCTCGGGTGCTTGACACTCTGTCCAGTCATTAATGAAGTCCACCAGGGCTTGAGATTTTACAGCCGTCCGGGGCACATACTTCATCTTAAGAGGCCCAAGCTCAATTGCCCACTTAGCAATCCTGCCAGTAGCTTCTCTGTTTTGAATAATATCTCCCAACGGAGCAGAGCTGACCACTGTGATTGGATGCCCAAGGAAATAGTGCTTCAGCTTGCGATTGGCCATGAATACACCAAACACCAGCTTTTGCCAATGTGGATATCTTTGCTTGGACTCCATCAGGACCTCACTCACATAGTAGACCGGCCGCTGGACTGGGTACTCTTTACCCGCCTCCTTGTGCTCCACCACAACGGCAGCACTGACAGCTCTGTTGTTAGCCGCCACATACAGGAGCAAAGGCTCTTTCTCCACCGGAGCAGCCAAGACGGGCGGCTCAGCCAACTGCTTCTTGAGCGCCTCAAACGCCTCATTAGCCGCATCGCTCGAGACGAAGTCATCTGTCTTCTTCATCATCTGATATAAAGGAATAGCTTTCTCACCCAGACAGCTTATGAACCGGCTCAAAGCAGCAATACGACCCGCGAGGCGTTGAACATCATTAATACACACCGGCTTAGACAAAGAAGTGATGGCCTTTATCTTGTCTGGGTTAGCCTCAATGCCGCGCTCGGAGACCAAGAATCCCAAGAGCTTGCCTGGAGGTACCCCAAATACACACTTTGCCGGGTTAAGCATCATCTTGTAAACCCGCAAATTATCAAAAGTTTCCATCAAATCAGCCAACAGAGTCTCCTTCTTCGTTGACTTGACCACAATATCATCTACATAAGCATGAACATTGCGCCCAATTTGACCATGAAGACAGTTCTGCACACAGTGCTGATAAGTTGCCTGAGCACTCTTGAGTTCAAAAGGCATAGACACATAGCAGAAGGCTCCAAAAGGCATAATGAAAGACGTCTTCTCTTGGTCCTTGACTGCCATCTTGATCTGATGATAACCCGAATAAGCATCCAGGAAACATAAACTCTCACAACCCGCTGTTGCATCAATGATCTGGTCGATACGGGGGAGAGCAAATGGATCAACCGGACATGCCTTGTTGAGATCGGTGTAGTCCACACACATGCGCCACGTGCCGTTCTTCTTGAGTACCAGCACCGGGTTAGCTAACCACTCCGGGTGAAAAACTTCGACGATAAACCCTGCTGCTAAGAGCCGGGCTACCTCTTCTCCAATAGCCTTATGCCTCTCCTCATTGAAACGACGGAGGAACTGTTTGACTGGCTTAAACTTAGGATCCACATTAAGGTGGTGCTCAGCGAATTCTCTCGGTACACCCAGCATGTCAGAAGGTTTCCATGCAAAGATGTCCCGATTCTCACGGATGAATTCGATGAGCGCGCTTTCCTATTTGGGATCCATATTGGCCCCAATAGTGAACTGCTGCGATGAGTCGCCAGGAGTAAAGTCCACCAGCTTGGTATCTTCTGCCACAAACTTCAGGGGCGGCTCAGATTCCGTACTGGGCTTCTTCAACGGGGTCATATCTGCCGGGTCAACATTCTCCTTATAAAACTTGAGTTCCACCTCAGCACAACTTGACTCTGCATACGCAGCATTGCCTTCCTCGCACTCAAGAGCAATTTTCCGATCACCATGCACTGTAATCGTGCCGTTTAATCCGGGCATCTTGAGCTGCAAGTAAACATAACAGGGCCTAGCCATGAACTTGGCGTAAGCTGGCCGCCCAAACAAAGCGTGGTATGGGCTCTTGATCTTGACACCTCAAACCATAAGGTCTCCACCCTGTAGTTGAACTCATCGCCAAAAGCTACTTCCAGGGAAATCTTCCCAACTGGATAGGCCGACTTTCCGGGCACCACACCGTGAAAAACCGTTGAAGATGGCTTGAGGTCCTTGTCAAGCAAGTTCATCCGGCGGAACGTGTCATAGTACAGGATGTTGATGCTGCTGCCACCATCCATAAGCACCTTGGTGAATACGTAGCCTCCTACTTGGGGGGCTACTACTAAGGCCAAATGCCCCGGGTTATCCACACGCGGCGGGTGATCCTCCCTGATCCAAGTTATGTCATACTCAAACCACTTCAAGTACTGTAGGAGAGCCGGCATGGCCACATTAACCGCCCGCTTGCGCACCTTCTGATCCCGCTTGTCAAGGCTTGTCGTAAAAACATGATATTGGCCTCCATTAAGCTGTTTTGGGTTACTCTGATACCCGGACTGGTTGTTTTGTTGCTGACCTCCATTGCCAGACTGTTGATTATGACCTCCATGATTTCCCTGGCCTTGATAGCCAGAACCTGAGCCGCCTCCACCAAAGCCGGACCCAGGAAAGCCGGATCCTGACCCGCCGGACGGTCCATTGCCACCACCCTGATGCTGGTTAATGCTGTAATTCCGGAATTCCCTCATGACCCAACAATCCTTCCAGGCATGAGTGGAGGGTTTATCGGGAAAACTATGTTTTGGACAGGGGGCGTTCAACATCGCTTCCATATTGACAGGCTTAGACTTGCCGAAAGGCGGTTTACCATTGCCCTTGCCACAGTTGTTCCCAGCACTAGTGTTGGCCACCAGATCTGACCCGCCGTCCGGGTGCTTCCGCTTACCGCCATTACCGTTATTATTATTTCCTGTCCCACTTTGCTGTTGACTCTTGCCATTGCTATTCTTCTTACCCTTAGCCGATTTCTCATCATCAGAACCAGGGTCCTTCGTGCTGTCAGAGTCCGCATACTTGGTGAGAGCCGCCATGAGCTCCCCCATATCCTGGCATGAACGCTTGAGCCATCCAAGCTTCTGCTTGAGGGGCACAAAGTGGCAATTCTTCTCCAGAATTAGAACCGCCTGAGCTGCCGTGATATTATCAGAAGAGTGGATAATGGTTGAGACCGGCCGGACCCAATGATGGGCCGACTCATCCTCCCGTTGCACACAATGATCCAAATCCACGATCGTCATGGGCTGCTTGCACGTTCCTTGAATTTTTTTGATGAATTTCGCCTTCAACTCAGCCCAGGAATTAATGGTATTGGGTGGCAAACCCTTCAACCACGTGCGAGCCGGCCCCTCCAACATCATGATGAAATATTTGGCGCAGACTGCATCACTGACGTCTAACATCTCCATGGCTAGTTCATAACTCTCAATCCAAGCTTCTAGAGGCAGATCGGCAGTATAATTTGGCACCTTGCGGGGACCCTTGAAATCCTTCGGCAGGCGTTCGTTTCATAAAGCCGGCACTAAGCACGACACTCCCACAGCCCTGGAGGTTACTCCGGCTCCTACTGAAACAGAAGGTGCTACTGTGGGTTCTTGGTAAGCCACCGCAGCTGCCGCCTCTCGCTGTGCTCTCGCACGGTCTACCAGCGCCTGGGCATCAAGAGCAGGCGGGTCATCTCGCGCCGGGTTCCGACGTCGCTCGCTGTTAGAAATCGCAGGCGACTCTATGCGCCGGCTGTAACTGCGGCTCGGGATAGGGGTCGAGTGCACGCGGCTCCGGCTATAGGTGTACTTCTGCTGTTGCGCCATGACACGTCTCCAACGTATCTATAATTTTTTATTGTTCCATGCTATTATATTATCTGTTTTGGATGTTTTATATGCATTAATATGCTATTTTATATTATTTTTGGGACTAACCTATTAATCTAGAGCCTAGTGCCAATTTCTGTTTTTTCCTTGTTTTTGAGTATTGCAGATAAGGAATATTAAACGGAGTCCAAACGAAATAAAATCTTCGGAATAATTTTTCTTGGACCAGAAGACTTGGAGATGAAGGCAGGGGAGCCACCGTGTGGCGACAAGCCACAGGGGCGCGCTCTAGGGGGGGGCGCCCCCTGGCTTGTGGCCCCACGGCAGCCCCCTAACCCTATTCTTCGGCCTATAAATTCACAAATATTCCCTGGATACCAAAAAGAGCCACGAAAATACTTTTCCGCCGCCGGAAGCCTCTGTTCCCGTGAGATCCAATCTTGGAGCCTTTTCGGTAATCTGCCGGAGGGGGATTCGATCACGGAGGGCATCTACATCAACTCCATTGCCCCTCCGATGATGCGTGAGTAGTTTACCACAGACCTTCGGGTCCATAGCTAGTAGCTAGATGGCTTCTTCTCTCTCTTTGCTCTTCAATACCATGTTCTTCGTGATCTTTATGGAGATCTATCCGATGTAATACTCTTTTGCGGTGTGTTTGTCGAGATCCGATGAATTGTGGGTTTATGTTTAGATTATCTATGAATATTATTTGAGTCTTTTCTGAATTCTTATATGCATGATTTCATATCTTTGCAAGTCTCTTCGAGTTATTGGTTTGGTTTGGCCAACTAGATTGGTAATTCTTGCAATGGGAGAAGTGCTTAGTTTTGGGTTCAATCTTGCGGTGTCCTCACCCAGTGACATAGTAGGGGTAGCGAGGCACGTATTGTATTGTTGCCATCGAGGATAAAAAGATGGGGTTTTCATCATATTGCTTGAGTTTATCCCTCTACATCATGTCATCTTACCTAATGCGTTACTCTATTCTTCATGAACTTAATACTCTAGATGCAGGCAGGAGTCGGTCGATGTGTGGAGTAATAGTAGTAGATGCAGAATCGTTTCGGTCTACTTGACACGGACATGATGCCTATATGCATAATCATTGCCTTGGATATCTTCATAATTAGTCGCTTTTCTATCAATTGCTCGACAGTAATTTGTTCACCCACCGTATTATTTGCCATCATGAGAGAAGCCTCTAGTGAAACCTATGGCCCCTGGGTCTATTTTCCATCTTATACTTTCAGATCTAAAACCAAAAATACCAAAAATACCTTGCTGCATTATTTTTACTTTTGTTTTACTTTCCGTTCAAGCAATCTATCTCTATCAGATCTCATCCTTGCAAGTAACTGTGAAGGGATTGACAACCCCTTTATAGCGTTGGGTGCAAGTGTTTGATTCTTTGTGTAGGTACATCTATTGGGGACTTGCTTGTATCTCCTACTGGATTGATACCTTGGTTCTCAACAACTGAGGGAAATACTTATCTACTTTGCTGCATCACCCTTTCCTCTTCAAGGGAAAACCAACGCATGCTCGAGAAGTAGCAAGAAGGATTTCTGGCGCCGTTGCCGGGGAGATCTACATCAAGCCATCCAAGTACCCATCACAAACTCATCTCTTGCATTTACTTTAGTTGCCATTTGCCTCTCGTTTTCCTCTCCCCCACTTCTAAAACGATTTTCCAAAAAGATTTGCCTTTTTATTTGCCCTTCTTCCGTTCGTCTCTTCGTTTGCTTTTTGCTTGCTTGCGTTTTATAACGGTTGCTCGTCTTTATGGCTCAACCCAAAAGCTTTGATCCTTATCTTAAGAAGTTGAAAGATATTGAGGATAATGTTAAAAGTTTTATGTCACTCCAATATGACCACAATAGTTTCTTTAGGAACGAGCTTAAAGAACAAAAGACTATGTGGGAATACATGAATAAGGAACTTGATGATATGTCTAAGGAGTTTTATGGTTTGAAATCTCAATTTGCTCACCTTGAAAACTTAGTAGGCCAAATTTCCGATAAACAAGCTACCTTAGTCAACAGAATGGCCGCAAAGCCAGAATCTTTTAATATTGATGAAGATCTTAAAGTGATTGATGTGACTCCTATTGAATCTTTGTTTTCTAATGTAAATCTTGATAAAGATGGGACTGGAGATGAGTCAACTTTAGTTAAAAGGCGTCCCAATGATTCGGAGTTTATAGATCTTAATGCTAAGATTGATAAAAGTGGGATTGAAGAGGTCAAAACTTTAAATAGCAATGAACCCACTCTTTTGGATTTCAAGGACTTTAATTATGATAGTTGCTCTTTGATTGATTGTGTTTCCTTGTTGCAATCCATGTTAAATTCTCCTCATGCTTATAATCAAAACAAAGCTTTTACTAAACATATCGTTGATGCTATGATGAAATCTTTTGAAGAAAAACTTGAGTTGGAAGTTTCTATACCTAGAAAGCTTTATGATGAGTGGGAACCTACTATTAAGATTAAAATTAAGGATTATGAGTGCCATGCTTTGTGTGATTTGGGTGCTAGCATTTCCACGATTCCAAAAACTTTATGTGATGTGCTAGGTTTCCGTGAATTTGATGATTGCTCTTTAAATTTGCATCTTGCGGATTCCACTATAAAGAAACCTATGGGAAGGATTAATGATGTTCTTATTGTTGCAAATAGGAATTATGTGCCCGTAGATTTCATCGTTCTTGATATAGATTGCAATCCTACATGTCCTATTATTCTTGGTAGACCTTTCCTTAGAACGATTGGTGCAATTATTGATATGAAGGAAGGAAATATTAGATTCCAATTTCCATTAAGGAAAGGCATGGAACAATTTCCTAGAAACAAAATAAAATTACCTTATGAATCTATTATTAGATCTACTTATGGATTGCATACCAAAGATGACAATACCTAGATCTATTGCGTTATGCCTAGCTAGGGGCGTTAAACAATAGCGCTTGTTGGGAGGCAACCCAATTTTATTTTTGCTTTCTGTTTTTTTGTTTCTGTTTTGGTGTGTTTTGCACATTATTACTTCTGTAATAATTGTGTTTTCTTGTTTAAATTAGTGTTTGAGCCAAGTAAGACCTTTGGGATGGTCTACGGTGTTTGCAATTTGATTTTGCTGAAAAACAGAAACTTTTGCTCTCAGTCCAGGAATTTTGTAAATTCACTGGAACGTGCTTTTGATCTGAAATTTTTACAAAAGATTTATATATAAATTTCCCTGATTGTACTAATTTTTCAGAATTTTTTGAGTTACAGAAGTATTCGTAGTCTATAGATTTCTACAGACTGTTCTATTTTTGACAGATTCTGTTTTCTTTGTGTTGTTTGCTTATTTTGATGTATCTATGGGTTGTATCGGGGGGTATGAACCATGGAGAAGTTAGAATACAGTAGATATTACACCAATATAAATAAAGAATGAGTTCACAACAGTACCTAAAGTGGTGATTTATTTTTCTTATACTAACGGATCTCATGAGTTTTCTGTTGAGTTTTGTGTTCTGAAGTTTTCAAGTTTTGGGTGAAGATTTGATGGACTATGGAATAAGGAGTGGCAAGAGCCTAAGCTTGGGGATGCCCAAGGCACCCCAAGCCATATTTAAGGATACCAAAAAGCCTAAGCTTGGGGATGCCCCGGAAGGCATCCCCTCTTTCGTCTTCAATCCATCGGTAAATTTACTTGAGGCTATATTTTTATTCACCACATGATATGTGTTTTGCTTGGAGCGTCTTGTATGATAGGAGTCTTTACTTTTTAGTTTGCCACAATCATCCTTGCTGCACACATCTTTTTGAGAGAGACACGCTGAATCGTGAATTTATTAGAATACTCTATGTGCTTCACTTATATCTTTTGAGCTAGGCAATGTTGCTCTAGTGCTTCACTTATATCTTTTTAGAGCACGGTGGTGTTATATTTTATAGAAATTATTGAATTCTCGTACCTCACTTATATTATTTTGAGAGTTTCTTAAAACAGCATGGTAATTTGTTTAGGTTATGAATTTAGTCCTAATATAATAGGCATCCAAGCGGGATATAATAAAAACTTTCATATTAAGTGCATTGGATATTATGAGAAGTTCGATTCCTTGCATATAGTTTTGAGATAATGGAGATGGTAATATGAGAGTCATGCTAGTGAGTAGTTGTGAATTGGAAGAGATACTTGTGTTGAAGTTTGTGATTCCCGTAGCATGCACGTATGGTGAACCGTTATGTAACGAAGTCGGAGCATGATTTGTTTAATGATTGTCAACCTTTGTGTGAGGGTCGGGAGCGCGCGATGGTTAACTCCTACCAACCTCTCCCCTAGGAGCATGCGTCTAATGCTTTGTTTGATAACTAATAGACTTTTGTAATAAGTATGTGAGTTCTTTATGACTAATGTTGAGTCCATGGATTATACGCACTCTCACCCTTCCACCATTGCTAGCCTCTCTAGTACCGCGCAACTTTCGCCGGTGCATCAAACCCACCTTCCTCAAAACAGCCACCATATATTTTCCTCAAAACAGCCACCATACCTACCTATTATGGCATTTCCATAGCCATTCCGAGATATATTGCCATGCAACTTCCACCGTTCCGTTTTTCATGACCTGCACCATCACCTTCATATTGCATATAGAGTCATATTTTGTTCTAGGTATCGAGTTGTAATTTTCTTTTTGAGTTGTAAGTAAATAAAAGTGTGATGATTTTCATTATTAGAGCATTGTCCCGTGTGAGAAAAGGATGATGGAAGCTATGACTCCCTCACAAGTTGGGATGAGTATCCGGACTTTACAGAAAATAAAAGAGGCCAGCGAAGCCCAAATAAAAAAAAGAGGCCAAAGATGCCCTCCAAAATTAAAAAAAGGAAAAAAAAGAAAAAAAAATGAGAGAAAGAGAGAAGGGACAATTGCTACTATCTTTTTCCACACTTGTGCTTCAAAGTAGCACCATGATCTTCATGATAGAGAGTCTCCAATTTTGTCACTTTCATATAACTAGTGGAATTTTTCATCTTGCACGACCACTTAGTTTTCTTTTTGAGCTTTCATACACTTATAGCTCTAAGTGCATTTGTTGGATGGCAATCCCTACTCACTCACATTGATATATATCGATGGGCATCTCCATAGCCCGTTGATATGCCTAGTTGATGTGAGACTATCTTCTCCTTTTTCCTTGCACCTCCACCATATTCTATTCCACCTATAGTGCTATATCCATGGCTCGCGCTCATGTATTGTGTGAGAGTTGAAAAGGTTTGAGAACATAAAAAGTGTGAAACAATTGCTTGACTTGTTCATCGGGGTTGTGCATGATTTAGATACTTTGTGTGGGGAAGATGGAGCATAGCCAGACCATATGATTTTGTAGGGATAACTCTCTAAGGCCATGTTATTTCGAAAGGACACGATTGCCTTGTTGGTGTGCTCCAAGTATTACTGTTTTTATGTCAATATTAGACTATTGTTTTGAATCTTATGGATCTGAATATTCATGCCACAATAAAGAATATTACATGGATAAATATGTTAGGTAGCATTCCACATCAAAAATTCTGTTTTTATCATTTACCTACTCGAGGACGAGCAGGAATTAAGCTTGGGGATACTTGATACGTCTCCAACGTATCTATAATTTTTGATTGTTCCATGCTATTATATTATCTGTTTTGGATGTTTTATATGCATTAATATGCTTCTTAGCACTCATTTTTGGCAGGAGGCGATTCAAGGCTGATGACCCGCCCCAGGAGGTGACCCGGTGTGGTGATGACTCGGCTAGCGACGGCTCAAAGATCACTGCTGGAGAGGCGCCAATGTGGAAGAGATACAGCCGCCCAGAGAGGTCGTTTATCGGCTCAACAACTCAGTAACCCGGTGACAGAAATCAGCTCAAGGTCAAAGCCGGCTCATCATGGATTCGGCTTCACAGTACCGGCGACTCTGACAAAGACGATGAGCCGCCGCTAGCATATTGAGCCGGCGTCGTTCGAGGGCTGTTGATCATGTTATGTCCCAGTTCACAGGGTTATCAAAGGCTGACAAGATCGAGACCCGGCAAGGCGGCTAATCAGCAAAGCGGCAGATTATGAAGCGAAGTGAACTGGCGTCAACACAGAAGAGCAACGGGCGACTCAGGGAGCCAAGAGCAACGGGCGACTCAGGGAGCCAGGAGCAACGGGCGACTCAGGAAGCCAAGAGCAACGGGCGACTCGGGAAGCCAAGAGCAAAGGGCGACTCAGAAAGCCGGGTCTATAAGCCGGCTCTATGGCTCAGGAGAAGGAAAGCTGACTGCGAGAAGCTAAGGATGGACTCAGAAGAACAAGGCCGGCCCATGCTTTCGGCGACTCACACTGTAAGCCGGCCCAACAGAGAGTCCGAGCCCAAGACGGCCCTGGCGGGTGACTTACCTACTTAAGGCTAGAAACCGACTCTGATTGTAACTTGTAATCCGTGTAGGAGTCTCTTACTTGCACGGGAAGTCCAGCCGCCTCATATATATGTGAGAGGTGATGGCCGATTGAAAAAAGCACACAATCGACATATCAATACAATCTACTTTTTACCCCTTAATCCTTGTTCATGCTTCCGTTATTCGGCGACTTATCATAAGTTCATCGAATATCGACAACCGAGCCAGGGGCAAGCGAATTGACCCGGTTCAGCCAATCGTCGCCGGCTTCCTCCAACGGGGTCCCTCCCGAGGAACCGGGGCGTCTGGTCTAGAAAGCGCCGGCTTACTGTCTTGCGTATCGCGCTGTGAGCCGGCCTCCCGCGGGGCGAGTTGCGGTGCATCACCCCCGGCTCTGCGGGTACACGTTGACGTGTTCGTGTGCGAACACACTTTTTGGCGACTCCGCTGGGGACGATTCGATCTAAAAATTGGACAGCAATGACCAATTCTAAGACCGACTCCGCTGGCATCAGCACTGACAACATCATCAAACCGGCTCTTGAGGAGCTGTCAGAAGCACAACGCCAAGGCTTGGCGGCTTGGGAAAAGAAGCGTGATGAGGAGTTCAAGGTGCTGCGACAGAAGCAGGCTGAAGCAGATCGGGAGCTATATCTGGCGAGTCTCAAGAAGGATCGGCAAGGAGTCATCTCACCGATCAAAGAGCCGGAATACGTACCTCTGAGCATCAAGATCAGCCAACCCGCCGTAAGCAATAGCCTCTTTACTCCTGAGCAATTAGCCGAAATCCAATACTATGTTGGACAAAGCACAAATAGTATTTATGATCTAATGCTGGAACGTGATAAGGCTAAAGAAAACACGCCGCTAAGCCGGCCATCGGAATTACAGCCGATGAGCCAGAATAGAGATAACCGACTTGTGCCTATGCTGCCAAGTCCGACTCCCATCCAAAGCATGCCGTATTCGGCTAGACAGCCAGATCAAGCAATACGTTTTGGGGATGAGCCGGCGCCGACTTAAAATTCGGCTCTCTGGGCACAAGCCACCCCTGTGACCAACTCAGCCACTATGCCGGCTCAATCGTCCAACTTGGACGATATCGTGGCCAAGCTGAGGAGTGAGTTGGACCAGATGGCTTACGATAGATTCGGGGTGACGCTAAAGCCTAGAAATTATACTAAAGCCTATCCTGAATATTTTGACTTACAGCCTTATCCCCCTGGTTACCGAGTTCCAGAATTTTCTAAGTTTAATGGGGTGGATAATAAATCAACATGGGAACATATTAGTCAGTATTTGGCTCAACTAGGTGAAGCCAATCATGAGCATCATAAAGTTCGCTTGTTCTCATTATCTTTAACCGGCACTGCTTTTTCATGGTTTTCTGCTTTAGCTCCTAACTCCATACATACTTGGTTTCATTTAGAGCGGAAGTTTCATGAACACTTTTTTGCCGGAGAAATTGAGTTAAAATTGTCTCACCTTACATCGGTTAAGCAAAAGCATGACGAGTCGGTATCCGACTATGTCAAAAGGTTTAGGAACACAAGAAACCGATGTTATAGCTTAGCTATAACTGAGAGAGATATGGCCGACTTAGTACTTAATGGTTTACGATCCCACTTAAAAGAAAAATTAGAGGGGTATGAGTTCCTAAGTGTCGGCCAATTGCAAGAAAAGGCTCTAGTTCAGGAGAGCCGGGCCAATGAGATGAAAGACTCACATCGGGTGAGCCGGAGCCGGCTTAACATCATTGAGGGAAGTGCCGGCTCAGACGAGGAAACCGATATTTACACTGCTGAGTTTGTTTGGCCGGGTAAAGCCAAACCTTATGTGTGTGATGATCTTAAGCCGGTTCGTAAGAATCGGGAAGATGAGTTTAAATGCACTTTCGACGTAGGCAAGTGTGATAGAATATTTGATGCCTTGTTGAAAGACAAAATGATAAAGATCAATCATGTCATACCACCGCTTCAAGAGATAAGGCGGCGGGCTTATTGCAAATATCACCATTCTTTCTCTCATGCCACTAACGATTGTAATGTTTTTCGTCGACAGATCCAATCGGCCCTTAATGACGGACGATTGTGCTTTGCTAGCATGGCAATTGATCAACAGCCGTTCCCAATGAACACGCTAGACCTGGAGGGAAAGAAGGTACTCATTCGGCCAGAGACGGCCGGATCATCTAACAAAGCTAACGTTGTTGTTGGTGAGTCCAGGAACACGCAAGCCGGCAACATGGTGACTGGGAGGAAGGCGACTATAAGTCGAGAACCCGGCGGCAAGGAGGTTATCAAGATTACCATCAGCAATCCTACGCTCGGGGGGCAACAGGAAGAGCCGCCCAGATCACCGCAACGGTTCATTAAGCCGAAGAGCCCGGAAGTCGGCCAGTGGCGGGTTAACACAGCTAATGCTAAGCACAAACGCATTAAGCCGACTTTCGACATGTTGATGAGCAAGTATGTCAGACAAGCCGGCTCAACCACAAGCCGGCCCTATGGAAAGCGTTCAAGGTCACCGGCAGAGTTCAGTCGGTACGTTAAGCCGGCTGTAGCAAAGACGCCACCTCTGAAAAGCACTTTTGACAAAAGCCGGCTAGGGCCAGCAAGCCGGCTCAAGGAGCATATGCCAAGTCCAGAGAGAGGAAAGGTGTGGCGTGTCAAGCCGCAAGCTGCTAGGGCTGGTGAGCCAGAAAGCATGACGGGCAGAATATTTGGCGGCTCACTTACCATTGGCAGCCAGATACTGAAGATGAAAGAGTCGGTTGTAGAACCGGCAAAAGATAGACCGATATTTGTTATCGGGCCTAACGGCGCAGCCAATGACCATGAAGCCAGCTCCAGTCAAACTAAGCCGCGTGACCCAAAATACACTCAACCAAGATGGTGCCCTGCTGGGTTAACCAAGACGCAGAAGAGAAAACTGCAAAGGTTGAGGAATCAAGAGAAGGCTGCAGAAGAAGCTGAGCGGCTCAGGGATGCAGGTTTTAACAAGGATCGTCCTATGATACGGTCTCAAGTCTGGGTGCCTAAGTCGACAGAACTCATAACCCAAGCACCTGGCGTACCAGTCTCTACGTTGGAAAAGGGCAAAAAGCCGGTTGAAATGCCGGCTGTTACTTATTCATCGTGGGCTGATGAGGTTGAAGCTGCAGACCTGGCAAGCGATAAGCCGGCAACTGATGAGCCGGCAATGTCACAGCTCACCCCAGAGGATTCAGCGGTGAATGAGTCAGCAATAACAGAACCAATGCTGGGAGAGCCGGCAATCCTAGACTCGGCCATGGATGACCTATCTGGCGAGTCAGCGGATGACGAAGAACTTCCAAGCCTCGTGACAGATGAGCCGCCAGTCCCAGGAGAGTCGGCCATGGGTGACCCGCCAGGCGAGTCAGCAGATGATGAAGAGCTTCTGAACTATGAAGGAACGCCAACTCACATGAGCATAGACATCAACATGGTATACTATCTGCCTGATGAGTTTCGCGCTGTTGACGAGACCGGCTCATTCGCCCAGATTAACTTTGGACCCAAGAACGTCATCTTCGAGAAGCCGGAGGAACCGGTTAAGCATCTCAAGCCTTTGTATATCAGAGGGCACATCAATGGGAAGCCGGTTACCAGGATGATGGTTGACGGCGGTGCTGTGGTTAATCTGATGCCTTATTCGGTCTTCAAAAAGTTACAACTTGATGATGATGATTTGATGAAGACGAACATGGTACTCAACGGGTTTGAAGGCGGAGAAGGAGTGGAAGCTAAAGGGGTTATCAGTCTAGAGCTTACAGTCGGAAGCAAGACCCTGGCTACTGCCTTCTTTGTTGCTGAGGTGCAAGGGAACTACAATGTGCTACTAGGACGAGATTGGTTGCATGCAAACCAGTGCGTTCCGTCTACTCTGCACCAACAGCTGGTTCAGTGGGTCGACGATGAAGTAGAAGTCGTCCCTGCCGATAACTCGGCCTGTATTGCATTGGCCGAGTCACTAGTTGACTGGCAACACTCCACTGCTACATGTCTTTCGGGGCGTGACTTGTCCGGGTTTGACTTCCTGAGTGCAACCCGGGATGGATTTGTGCCAGTATCTCTAAAGCCGGTTGGTGAAAACCGGCTCAGACTCAAGTGAATGGATAACAATGACGAGTGGCTCCAAAGCCGGCTTGACAAGTATCGGGGCAACAGGAACGATATGTTTGAGACTATTGAAGAGTCTGGCGACTTAGACAAATTGGGGCAAGGCTTTACGTCGGCTGACCCGCTTGAAGAAGTGGACCTTGGAGACGGCACGATGCCAAGGCCGACGTTTATAAGCCGGAATCTGAAAGCCGGCTATAAGCAGGAATTAGTCGCCCTGATCAAAGAGTATGCAGACTGCTTCGCATGGGAGTATCATGAGATGCCTGGGTTAAGCCGCCAGCTCGTTGAGTATCGGTTGCCCATCAAAGCCGGCTTTAGACCTTACAAACAGCCGGCTCGAAAGTTCAATCCACAGATATATGGCCGGGTCAAGGAAGAGATCGGCCGGCTTATCCAAGCAAAGTTCATCCGGCCCTGTAAATATGCTGAGTGGGTTTCAAACATTGTCCCAGTTGAGAAAAAGGGGTCAGGAAAGATAAGGGTATGCATAGACTTCAAAGATTTAAATCAAGCTACACCCAAAGATGAGTATCCTATGCCAATAGCCGATATGCTTATCAACGAAGCCTCAGGACACAAGATCATCAGCTTCTTGGACGGTAACGCAGGATATAACCAGATATTCATGGCCGAAGAGGACTCGGCTAAGACGGCATTTCGCTGCCCCGGCTTTGTTGGTCTATTTGAGTGGGTAGTGATGACCTTTGGATTAAAGAACGCTGGTGCTACTTATCAAAGAGCGATGAACTTAATATTTCATGACCTTCTTGGAGTCATACTAGAAGTCTACATTGATGACGTGGTGGTTAAGTCGGACGGCGGGTTAAATCACTTGGCCGACTTACGACTGGCGTTTGAGAGGATGAGGAAATATGGGCTCAAGATGAATCCGTTGAAGTGTGCCTTTGGCGTGTCAACTGGGAAGTTTCTGGGTTTCATCATACATGAGCATGGCGTAGAGGTTGACCCGGAAAAGGTTAAAGCTATTCAAAAGGTGCAGGCGCTGGCTTGCAAAAGAGACATGCAGAAGTTCCTCGGCAAGGTCAATTATTTGAGGCGGTTTATTGCTAACCTGTCTGGGAAAGTCGATGCATTTACTCAGATTCTTCGGCTTAAGAACGATGATGAATTCACTTGGGGGACAGAACAGCAAGAGGCGTTTGAAAGGATAAAGACGTGCTTATCAACCCCTCCGGTTCTAAGAGCGCCGGCTCACGGTCGGCCATGCCGGCTCTACATTGCTGCTGAAGAGAGAGTGATAGGAGCCGCCTTAACCCAAGAAGCCGAAGGGAAAGAGTATGTCATCACATACATAAGCCGCCGTTTGATAGACGCCGAGTCAAGATACAGCTTTGTGGAAAAATTGTGCTTATCCCTTTATTATGCCTGCACTAAGTTACGCCACTACCTCTTATCTAGTGAGTGTAAGGTGGTGGGTCAGACCGATGTTCTCAGACACATGATTCAAAGGCCGATTCTCAGCGGACGAATCGGCAAGTGGGCGTATGGGTTAATTGAGTATGACCTGGCTTATGAACCTCTCAAATCTGTGAAAGGCCAGGTTGTAGCTGATTTCATTGTTGAGCATCGGATTGACCCGGAGCAAGAAGCCGGCTTACACGTTGTGTCGGCTAAGCCGTGGCGGCTCTATTTTGACGGCTCAGTTTGCAAGAATGGGCAAGGAGCCGGTGTTGCATACATCTCACCCCACGGCACTGTATTTGAGGCCTCCTGCCGGCTTAAATACTTTTGTACTAACAATCAAGCCGAATATGAAGCACTTCTATTCGGGCTCGAGCTTTTAGTCAATGCAGGGGTTTCTCATATCGAGGCATATGGTGATTCGTTGCTAATTGTTCAACAAGTGGCAAAGGTGTTTCGGTGCAACGACGAATCACTCAACATGTACCTTGACAAATGCTTAGACATCATAGCGGACCTGGATTATTTTTCTATCTCTCACGTGTCTAGGCAGGATAATTGGCTCGCCAATGAGTTAGCACAACAGGCATCAGGCTATCATGTTGGCAGAGGCATGTTCTTCATAGCAGAAAGGCCGATGCTAGTTGTTGCCGACTCAGGAAAAACCGACTCAGATGAGCTGGCTGATAAAGAAAAGGGCGGCTCTGATAAGCCGGCTGACAGGGAAGAGGCCGGCTCAAGTAAACCAGCTGCTGAGGAAGGGGCAACCCGGATTTCTGACTGGAGAGCACCTATCGTGAGTTATCTGAAGGATCCGAGTCAGAAAACAGACAGAGCCATTCGGCGACTTGCTCTCAAGTATACACTGGATAATGGCGACTTATGCCGCCGAACGGCTGATGGTCTTCTGCTTAAATGCTTAGACGAGGATCAAGCTAGAGTCGCCATGGGAGAGGTACATGACGGCTTATGTGGAACACATCAGTCGGCTCACAAGATGAAGTGGACGCTCCGGCGAGCCGGATTTTATTGGCCGACGATGATCAATGACTGCTTCAAGTACTACAAGGGGTGTGAGGCTTGCCAGAAGTTTGGGGATATCCAGCTAGTTCCGGCTTCCAAACTCAATCCTATCATAAAACCGTGGCCTTTCCGGGGTTGGGCGCTTGACTTTATCGGCATGATTCACCCGGCTTCATCAAAGTGGCATCGGTTCGTGCTGGTTGCCACAGACTATTTCACCAAGTGGTCTGAAGCAGTACCTCTCAGGAACATGACTCACAAGGAGGTAATTCAATTCATTATTGAGCATATTGTTCACAGATTCGGTATTCCACAGACTCTCACCACGGATCAAGGAACTTCCTTCATGGCAAAGGAGGTTAAACAATTTGCCGAATCACTGGGGATCAAGATGCTCAGTTCATCTCCATACTATGCTCAAGCCAATGGGCAGGCCGAGTCTAGCAATAAGATCTTGATCAAGTTGATTAAGAAAAAGGTCAAGGACCACCCAAGGCGGTGGATGAGGTACTGTCCGAAGCATTATGGGCTCACCGGGTCTCAAGGCATGGGGCTACCAAGGTTACTCCTTTTGAGTTAGTATATGGGCAAGAGGCCGTCTTACCAGTTGAGGTGAATCTGGCCGCCTTAAGGTTTGCTAAGCAGAACGATTTGTCGGCTGATGACTACTACGGCTTGATGATGGATAACCTAGACGGTGTGGCCGACAAACGATTAAAGGCTCTAAGGGACATTGAGAAGGAAAAGTTGCGGGTGGCAAGGACTTACAATAAGAGAGTCCGGCTCAAAGATTTTTAGGTTGGCGACTTAGTGTGGAAGGTTATACTACCAGTCGGCTCCAAAAGCCGGAAATTTGGCAAGTGGTCACCAAGTTGGGAAGGACCGCTGCAAGTCGCCAGAATAACACCCGAAAACTCTTATTTGGTGGAAACTTTGGAGGGCGACTTACTACCTCGAGCTATCAATGGAAAATATTTAAAGAAGTTCCACCCAAGTGTGTGGCAATCCGCCTGAGATCGTGGTTATGGCCGATGAGTACAAACATCGCCCTTAGACCTTATGGCCGATGAGTACAAACATCGCCTTTAGACCATATGGCCGATGAACGTAAGCATCGCCCTTAGTCAAAAATCCTACGTGGAATATTTTCTAGCATGCAAGCTCTACTAGAAAACAGGGGGGCATATGTTAGCACTCATTTTTGGCAGGAGGCGATTCAAGGCTGATGACCCGCCCCAGGAGGTGACCCGGTGTGGTGATGACTCGGCTAGCGACGGCTCAAAGATCACTGCTGGAGAGGCGCCAATGTGGAAGAGATACAGCCGCCCAGAGAGGTCGGTTATCGGCTCAACAACTCAGTAACCCGGTGACAGAAATCAGCTCAAGGTCAAAGCCGGCTCATCATGGATTCGGCTTCACAGTACCGGCGACTCTGACAAAGACGATGAGCCGCCGCTAGCATATTGAGCCGGCGTCGTTCGAGGGCTGTTGATCATGTTATGTCCCAGTTCACAGGGTTATCAAAGGCTGACAAGATCGAGACCCGGCAAGGCGGCTAATCAGCAAAGTGGCAGATTACGAAGTGAAGTGAACTGGCGTCAACACAGAAGAGCAACGGGCGACTCAGGGAGCCAAGAGCAACGGGTGACTCAGGGAGCCAGGAGCAACGGGCGACTCAGGAAGCCAAGAGCAACGGGCGACTCGGGAAGCCAAGAGCAAAGGGCGACTCAGAAAGCCGGGTCTATAAGCCGGGTCTATGGCTCAGGAGAAGGAAAGCTGACTGCGAGAAGCTAAGGATGGACTCAGAAGAACAAGGCCGGCCCATGCTTTCGGCGACTCACACTGTAAGCCGGCCCAACAGAGAGTCCGAGCCCAAGACGGCCCTGGCGGGTGACTTACCTAGTTAAGGCTAGAAACCGACTCTGATTGTAACTTGTAATCCGTGTAGGAGTCTCTTACTTGCACGGGAAGTCCAGCCGCCTCATATATATGTGAGAGGTGATGGCCGATTGAAAAAAGCACACAATCGACATATCAATACAATCTACTTTTTACCCCTTAATCCTTGTTCATGCTTCCGTTATTCGGCGACTTATCATAAGTTCATCGAATATCGACAACCGAGCCGGGGGCAAGCGAATTGACCCGGTTCAGCCAATCGTCGCCGGCTTCCTCCGACGGGGTCCCTCCCGAGGAACCGGGGCGTCTGGTCTAAAAAGCGCCGGCTTACTGTCTTGCGTATCGCGCTGTGAGCCGGCCTCCCGCGGGGCGAGTTGCGGTGCATCACCCCCGGCTCTGCGGGTACACGTTGACGTGTTCGTGTGCGAACAATGCTATTTTATATTATTTTTGGGACTAACCTATTAATCTAGTGCCTAGTGCCAATTTCTATTTTTTCCTTGTTTTTGAGTATTGCAGATAAGGAATATTAAAGGGAGTCCAAACGGAATAAAATCTTCGGAATAATTTTTCTTGGACCAGAAGCAACCCAGAAGACTTGGAGATGAAGGCAGGGGAGCCACCGTGTGGCGACAAGCCACAGGGGTGCGCCCTAGGGGGGGGGGCGCCCCCTGGCTTGTGGCCCCACGGCAGCCCCCTAACCCTATTCTTTGGCCTATAAATTCACAAATATTCCCTGGATACCAAAAAGAGCCACGAAAATACTTTTCCGCCACCGGAAGCCTCTGTTCCCGTGAGATCCAATCTTGGAGCCTTTTCGGTAATCTGCCGGAGGGGGATTCGATCACGGAGGGCATCTACATCAACTCCATTGCCCCTCCGATGATGCATGAGTAGTTTACCACAGACCTTCGGGTCCATAGCTAGTAGCTAGATGGCTTCTTCTCTCTCTTTGCTCTTCAATACCATGTTCTTCATGATCTTTATGGAGATCTATCCGATGTAATACTCTTTTGCGGTGTGTTTGTCGAGATCCGATGAATTGTGGGTTTATGTTTAGATTATCTATGAATATTATTTGAGTCTTTTCTGAATTCTTATATGCATGATTTCATATCTTTGCAAGTCTCTTCGAGTTATTGGTTTGGTTTGGCCAACTAGATTGGTAATTCTTGCAATGGGAGAAGTGCTTAGTTTTGGGTTCAATCTTGCGGTGTCCTCACCCAGTGACATAGTAGGGGTAGCGAGGCACGTATTGTATTGTTGCCATCGAGGATAAAAATATGGGGTTTTCATCATATTGCTTGAGTTTATCCCTCTACATCATGTCATCTTACCTAATGCGTTACTCTGTTCTTCATGAACTTAATACTCTAGATGCAGGCAGGAGTCGGTCGATGTGTGGAGTAATAGTAGTAGATGCAGAATCTTTTCGGTCTACTTGACACGGACATGATGCCTATATGCATAATCATTGCCTTGGATATCTTCATAATTAGTCGCTTTTCTATCAATTGCTCGACAGTAATTTGTTCACCCACCGTATTATTTGCCATCATGAGAGAAGCCTCTAGTGAAACCTATGGCCCCCGGGTCTATTTTCCATCTTATACTTTCAGATCTAAAACCAAAAATACCAAAAATACCTTGCTGCATTATTTTTACTTTTGTTTTACTTTCCGTTCAAGCAATCTATCATATCTATCTCTATCAGATCTCATCCTTGCAAGTAACCGTGAAGGGATTGACAACCCCTTTATAGCGTTGGGTGCAAGTGTTTGATTCTTTGTGTAGGTACATCTATTGGGGACTTGCTTGTATGTCCTACTGGATTGATACCTTGGTTCTCAACAACTGAGGGAAATACTTATCTACTTTGCTGCATCACCCTTTCCTCTTCAAGGGAAAACCAGCGCATGCTCGAGAAGTAGCACGCCACAGCCGTCTGCAAATATCCAATGGCATTCCGGGCTTCCTCTGCAAAGGGCGTTCCGTCAAGGACAGGGAGCGCGCCGAGCCGGACTGCCGTTGCCACCATGTTCTCCACCGGGTTAGAATAATGACCGGGTGGTGTTGGGAAGTGCTGCGGCGGGGTCTGATTCCTGCGGGGCGGGTCTGGCTGCTGATGCTGAACCGCCGCCCTACTCCCAGGTACTTCCGCCGCCCGGGTTATGGTTAAAGGTGCATTCCGTCCCGTTCCTGGCGTGTTGAAAAGATTTCTAGGCTCATACTAATCCGGCAAACGGGTCTGATGCCTCATTCGATGGACTGCATCTGCGGTCTGTTGCTCCAGGTCAAGGCGAAAAGCTTCCGCCCTGAGGCGCTCCGACTCAGCATCCATCTGAGCTTTCAGTGCATTGATTTCCTCTTGGGCTCCGGCCATCTTGTCCTTCAACCTCGCGATTTCCGTGTTACGGGCTGCTTGGTTTTTGGCTGTGACCTCGGTTCCCATCAGATTTGTAAGTTCATTCATCAGATCCAGCAAAACTTGAGCCGGCAGCCTGCCTGATCTAGATCCGGTCGCACCAGCAGCCGTGCTACCAGGAGCTGGTGCCGATCCTGCCATGAAGACAGCGGCGCGGCTCGACGGCTCATAGTATTCCGGCTCATGGTATTCCGGCTCACGGTAGCCCTTGAAGTAGCCCCCAAGCCCGCCGTTGTGAAGCTGGTAGATTGATTCCGCCTCTCCGCTCGAGGATCCATCCTCTGAGCAGATGAGGGTTTCCTCCCGCAACATAGAACCTTCAAGTTCCGTGCCTTGGGTGAAGCCGACGAAGACGTGCTTCCGGACCGGGTTAAGCCGGGCAGGTTGCGCGCGCCGGGCCGGCTCGACGAGGTCGGTGCAGATGTCCGGCCCGGGTTTAGATCCGCCGATCTTGCCGATGAAGACGTGAATTCCGCCGAAGGGGACCCGGTACCCGTACTCGATTGAGTCGGCCTCTGGGCCCCAGCTGGCGTCGTCGATGTAGAGCTTGCCGCGGCGACTCTTGGTCATCCTGCCGACGGCGTATCCCTCGATCCCTGGGAGAGAGCCCTTCGAGTACTCCAAACCACCGAGCATCTGCCCCACGGTGGGCGCCAACTGTCGTGGTTTTGTCATGGCAGATGTCCTAGTGTCAGGACTTAGGTGTGAAGCCATCGCTATGGCGGTTAACTCGAAGGGGTTGATCGGGACGAAAGACACAGGTTTACCCAGGTTTGGCCCCTATCGAAGGAGGTAATAGCCTACGTCCTGCTTTGAGTTGTATTGATTGGATATCGATTACAAGGGAGCAGATTCGCTAGACCTAGTACTCGATCAAAGGTTTCGTGGCCTAAGCCGCCCAGGTAGCCCGCCTTTATATACACAGGTCGAGGCCCTGGGCTTACAAGAGTCCGGGACGGGTCGTACTTGATAACCGACCTTGCCTCTAACTACTCCTGCCTTGTTGGACAAGCCGCCCCCGACGGCTCACGCCACCGGGTCATACATTGTCTTCTCCCTCTGGGCCTCCAGACCCATTGAGCAAGCTTCTTCGAAACCTTATCGCTAAGCCGCCAACCTCATGACCCGGCCCCACCTGGGTGGGTCTCATCACGGGGTTATATCCCCAACAGTAATACAAGATCCTGTGGCTAACTCTTTAGTCACTTTGCTTGCAAGGCTTATTATGATGTTGTATTACCGAGTGGGCCCTGAGATACCTCTCCATCATACGGAGTAACAAATCCCAGTCTCGATCCATGCCAGCTCAACAGACACCTTCGGAGATACCTGTAGAGCATCTTTATAGTCACCCAGTTATGTTGCGACGTTTGATACACACAAGGTATTCCTCCGGTGTCAGTGAGTTGCATGATCTCATGGTCATAGGAACAGATACTTGACATGTAGAAAACTATAGTAATAAACTGACACGATCAAATGCTACGTTCATAGTTTGGGTCTTGTCCATCACATCATTCTCCTAATGATGTGATCCCGTTATCAAATGACATCTCAAGTCTATGGTTAGGAAACCTTGACCATCTTTGATCAACGAGCTAGTCTACTAGTGGCATACTAGGGACACAGTGTTGTCTATGTATCCACACATGTATTAGTGTTTCCAATCAATACAATTATAGCATGGACAATAAACGATTATCATGAACAAGGAAATATAATAATAACTACTTTTATTATTGCCTCTAGGGCATATTTCCAACAGTCTCCCACTTGCACTAGAGTCAATAATCTATCTCACATCACTATGTGATTTACATTGTAATGAATCTAACACCCATACAGTTCTGGTGTTGATCATGCTTAGCCCTTGGAAGAGGTTTAGTTACCGGGTCTGCGACATTCAGATCCGTGTGCACTTTGCAAATATTTATGTCCTCCTCCTTGATGTAATCATGGATGGAATTGAAACGTCGCTTTATGTGTCCGATCCTCTTGTGAAACCTTGGTTCCTTGGCCAGAGCAATGGCACCAGTGTTGTCACAGAACAGAGTCATTGGGTTTAGTGCACTAGGCACTACTCCAAGATCTGTCATGAACTCCTTCATCCAGACACTTTCCTTCGCCGCCTCCGAGGCAGCGATGTACTCCGCTTCGCATGTAGAATCAGCTACCACGCTCTGCTTGGAACTGCACCAGCTTACCGCACCCCCATTGAGAATAAATACGTATCCGGTTTGAGACTTAGAGTCATCCGGATTAGTGTCAAAGCTTGCATCGACGTAACCCTTTACGACGAGCTCTTGATCACCTCCATAAACGAGAAACATGTCCTTAGTCCTTTTCAGGTACTTCAGGATATTCTTGACCGCCGTCCAGTGTTCCATACCTGGATCACTTTGAAAACTTCCGGCCATACTTATGCCAAGGCTGACATCGGGTCTTGTGCACAGCATTGCATACATGATAGAGCCTATGGCTGAAGCATAGGGGACGACACTCATCTTTTCTCTATCTTCTGTAGTCACTGGGCATTGAGTTTTACTCAACTTCACACCTTGCAATACAGGCAAGAACCCCTTCTTGGACTGATCCATTTTGAACTTCTTCAAAACTTTGTCAAGGTATGTGCTTTGTGAAAGTCCTATTAAGCGTCTCGATCTATCTCTATAGATCTTGATGCCTAATATGAAAGCAGCTTCTCCTAGGTCCTTCATTGAAAAACTCTTGTTCAAATATTCCTTCACGCTTTCCAACATTTCTATATTGTTTCCAATCAGCAATATGTCATCCACATATAATATTAGAAACGCTATAGAGCTCCCACTCACTTTCTTGTAAATACAAGCTTCTCCATAAACTTGTATAAACCCGAACGCTTTGATCACCTCATCAAAGCGAAGATTCCAACTCCGAGATGCTTGCACCAGTCCATAAATGGATCGCTGGAGTTTGCAAACTTTGTCAGCATTCTCTGGATCGACAAAACCTTCTGGTTGCATCATATACAACTCTTCCTTAAGGAAACCGTTAAGGAACACTGTTTTGACATCCATCTGCCAAATTTCATAATCGAAAAAGGCAGCTATTGCTAACATGATTCTGACGGACTTAAGCATCGCTACGGGTGAGAAGGTCTCATCGTAGTCAACTCCTTGAACTTGTGAAAAACCCTTTGCCACAGGTCGAGCTTTATAGACGGTGACATTACCGTCCGCGCCCGTCTTCTTCTTAATGATCCATTTGTTCTGAATGGCCTTTCGCCCTTCAGGTAATACTTCCAAAGCCCATACTTTGTTTTCATACATGGATCCCATCTCGGATTTCATGGCATCTAACCATTTCTCGGAATCCGGGCCCATCATCGCTTCTCCATAGCTCGTAGGTTCATCATTGTCCAACAACATGACCTCTAAGACAGGGTTACCGTACCACTCAGGAGCAGTACGTGTCCATGTCGACCTACGAGGTTCGATAGCAACTTGATCCGAAGCTTCATGATCATCATCATTAACTTCCTCTTCAACCGATGTAGGCTCTACAGAAACATCTTTCTGCGCTGCGCTACTCTCTGGTTGAAGTAAAGGTTCAACAACCTCATCAAGTTCTATCTTCCTCCCACTCAATTCTTTCGAGAGAAACTCTTTCTCAAGAAATGTTCCGTTTTTAGCGACAAACACTTTGCCTTCGGATCTGAGATAGAAGGTATACCCAACTGTCTCTTTTGGGTATCCTATGAAGACGCATTTCTCCGCTTTGGGTTCCAGCTTTTCAGGCTGAAGCTTTTTGACATAAGCATCACATCCCCAAACTTTAAGAAACGACAACTTTGGCTTCTTGCCAAACCATAGTTCATATGGCGTCGTCTCAACGGATTTCGATGGTGCCCTATTTAAAGTGAATGTAGCTGTCTCTAATGCATAACCCCAAAACGATAGCGGCAAATCGGCAGGATAGATCATAGATCGCACCATATCCAATAAGGTTCGATTACGACGTTCGGACACACCTTTACGTTGTGGTGTTCCAGGCGGTGTCAATTGTGAAACAATTCCACATTGTCTTAAGTGACTGCCAAACTCATAACTCAGATATTCTCCTCCTCGATCAGATCGCAGGAATTTGATCTTCTTGTTACGATGATTCTCAACTTCACTCTGAAATTGCTTGAACTTTTCAAAGTTTCAGACTTGTGTTTCATTAAGTAAATATACCCATATCTACTTAAGTCATCAGTGAAGGTGAGAAAGTAATGATAACCACCGCATGTCTTAATGCTCATTGGACTGCACACATCAGTATGTATGATTTCCAACAAGTCACTTGCCTGTTCCATTGTTCCAGAGAACGGGGTCTTAGTCATCTTTCCCATTAGGCATGGTTCACATATGTCAAGTGATTCAAAATCAAGTGACTCCAAAAGTCCATCAGCATGGAGCTTCTTCATGCGTTTTACACCAATATGACCTAAGCGGCAGTGCCACAAGAAAGTGGTACTATCATTATCAACTCTACATCTTTTGGCATCAATGTTATGAACATGTGTATCATCACTATCGAGATTCAATAAGAATAAACCCCTCACATTGGGTGCATGACCATAAAAGATATTACTCATATAAATAGAACAACCATTATTCTCTGATTTAAATGAGTAACCGTCTCGCAATAAACAAGATCCAGACATAATGTCCATGCTTAACACAGGCACTAAATAACAATTATTCAGGTTCATCACTAATCCCGATGGTAATCGAAGAGCGAGCGTGCTGACGGCGATCACATCAACCTTGGAACCATTTCCCACGCGCATCGTCACTTCGTCCTTTGCCAGCCTCCGTCTATTCCGCAGTTCCTGTTTTGAGTTGCAAATGTGAGCAACCGAACCGGTATCAAATACCCAGGCACTACAACGAGAGTTGGTAAGGTACACATCAATAACATGTATATCATATATACCTTGTTTGGTGTTGGCCGCCTTCTTGTCAGCCAGATACTTGGGGCAGTTCCGCTTCCAGTGACCAGTTCCCTTGCAATGAAAGCACTCAGTTTCTGGCTTGGGTCCAGCCTTGAGTTTCTTCACGGGAGGGGCAACTGCTTTGCCACTCTTCTTGGAGTTACCCTTCTTACCCTTGCCATTCTTCTTGAAACTAGTGGTTTTATTGACCATCAACACTTGATGCTCCTTCTGAATCTCAGACTCAGCGACTTTCAACATCGCAAACAGCTCGGTGACTGACTTATTCATCCCGTGCATGTTATAGTTCAACACGAAGCTCTTGTAGCTAGGTGGCAGTGATTGAAGAACTCTGTCAGTGATCGCCTATGGCGGAAGGGGCATACCCAATTCAGCCAGACGAGTGGAATACCCAGACATTTTGAGTATGTGTTCACTGACAGACCCGTTATCCTCCATCTTGCAGGCATAGAACTTATCGGAGGTCTCATACCTCTCGATCCGGGCATTCTTCTGAAAGATAAACTTCAACTCCTGGAACATATCATATGCTCCACGACATTCAAAACGTCTTTGAAGTCCCGGTTCTAAGCCATACAACATTACACATTGAACTATTGAGTAATCATCAGAACGTGCCTGCCAGGCATTCGCAACGTCTGGAAACTCTACTGGAGCGGGTGGTTCACCAAGCGGTGCATCAAGGACATAAGCCTTTTGGGAAGCCGTAAGGATAATCCTTAGATTACGGGCCCAGTCCACAAAGTTACTTCCATCATCTTTCAACTTAGCTTTCTCTAGGAACGCATTAAAATTCAGGGGTGCTACTGCGCGAGCCATTGATCTACAACATAAATTTTGCAAAGACAACTTAGACTATTGTTCAAGATAATGAGTTTAGTTAAGCATATTACTTAAAAAACTCCCACTCAAATTGACATCCCTCTGGTCATTCGAGTGTCACATGATCCAAATTCACCAACTCAAGTCCGATCATCACGTGATATGAGGTGGTTTCAATGGTGAACATCTTCATGTTGGTCATATCTACTATATGACTCATGTTCGACCTTTCGGTCTCTTGTCTTTCGAGGCCATGTCTGTACATGCTAGGCTCGTCAAGTTTAACCCGAGTGTTCCGCATGTGCAACACTGGCTTGCACCCGTTGTATGTGAACGTAGAGTCTATCACACCCGATCTTCACGTGGTGTCTCGAAACGACGAACTTTCGCAATGGTGCACACTCGGGGAGAACACAATTTTATCTTGAAATTTTAGTGAGGGATCACCTTATAATGCTACCGTCGTCCTAAGCAAAATAAGATGCATAAAAGGATTAACATCACATGCAAATCATAAGTGACATAATATGGCCATGAACTTGTGCTTTTGATCTCCATCTCCAAAGCACCGGCATGATCTCCATCGTCACCGGCATGACACCATGATCTCCATCAACGTGTCACCATGAGGTTGTCGCGCCAACTGTTGCTTCTACGACTATTACTAACTCATAGCGATAAAGTAAAGCAAAACGACGAAGATAAATTAAAGACAACCCTATGGCTCCTGCCGGTTGCCGTACTCATCGACATGCAAGTCGTGATATTCTATACAAAACATGATCATCTCATACACCACATATATCTCATCATGTAATTTTCCATATCACATCACAACATACCCTGCAAAAACAAGTTAGACGTCCTCTAGTTGTTGTTGCATGTTTTACGTGGCTGCTACGGGTATCTAGCAAGAACGATTCTTACCTACGCAAAAACCACAACGGTGATACACAAATTGCTATTCAACCTTCTCAAGGACCGCTTTTGTCGAATCCGATCCAACTAAAGTGGGAGAGACAGAAACCCGCCAGCCATCTTTATGCAACAAAGTCACATGTCAGTTGATGGAACCGGTCTCTCGTAAGCGTACGAGTAAGGTTGGTCTGGGCCGCTTCATCCCACAATACCACTGAATCATGAAAAGACCAAGGAAGGAAGCAATCTGAGCATCAACGCCCACAAACTCTTTTGTGTTCTACTCGTGATCTCATCTACACATAGACCTAGCTCTGATACCACTGTTGGGGAACGTTGCATGGGAAACATAAATTTTCCTACGCACACGCACGATCTATCCATGGTGATGAGCATCTACGCGAGGGAGAGTGGATCTACATACCCTTGTAGATCGCTAAGCGGGAAGCGTTAAGAAACGCGGTTGATGTAGTCGAACGTCTTCGCGATCCAAATCGCTAGTCGTCCCGCGATCCAATCACGATCTAGTGCCGAATGGACGGCACCTCCGCGTTCAACACACGTACAGCTCGATGATGATCTCTGCCTTCTTGATCCAGCAAGAGGGAGCGGAGAGGTAGATGAGTTCTCCGGCAGCGCGACGACGGTGGTGGTGGAACTATTCCGGCAGGGCTTTGCCTAAGCACCGTCGGAATCTATTTGGTGGAGGAACTAGGGAATAGAGAACTAACATGTGGACTTGTATCTTTGGGGGCTCTATTCCTCTAGTATACATAGGAGGGAGGGGTAGGAGGCAGCCGCCCTAGGGTTCCCCCTAGGGGTCAGCCGAACCAGGAGGAGGTGGAGGAGTCCACCTCCAATCCTACTCCTAGTAGGATTCCTTTCCTACTTGGAGTTTACCTTCCCCACTTGGGTTTTTTTCCTTTCCCCTCACCCCAGCCGCATGGGCCCTTAGGGGCTGGCTTGCCCAGCCCACTAAGGGCTGGTGCACCACCCCTAAAGCCCATATGGCCTCCCGGCGTGAGTGGCCCCTCCCGATGGCCCTCCGGAACCCTCCCGGCACCCCGGTACATTACGAGATTTACCCGAAACTTTCCCGGGGACCAAAACGGGACTTCCTATATATCAATCTTTACCTTCGGACCATTCCAGAGCTCCTCGTGATGTCCGGGATCTCATCCGGGACTCCGAACAACCTTCGATCACCACCATGCATAACTCAATACTACTGAAACGTCACCGAACGTTAAGTGTGCAGACCCTGCGGGTTCAAGAACTATGTAGACATGACCGAGACACCTCTACGGTTAATAACCAATAGCGGGACTTGGATGCCCATATTGGTTCCTACATATTCTACAAAGATCTTTATCGGTTGAACCTCTATGTCAAGGATTCAGTTAATCCCGTACGCTGTTCCCTTTGTTCTTCGGTATGTTACTTGCCCGAGATTCGATCGTCGGTATCTCTATACCTAGTTCAATCTCGTTACCGGCAAGTCTCTTTACTCATTCTGTAATACAAGATACTGTGGCTAACTCTTTAGTCAGTTTGCTTGCAAGGCTTATTATGATGTTATATTACCGAGTGGGCCCTAAGATACCTCTCCGTCATACGGAGTAACAAATCCCAGTCTCGATCCATGCCAGCTCAACAGACACCTTCGGAGATACCTGTAGAGCATCTTTATAGTCACCCAGTTACATTGCGACGTTTGATACACACAAGGGATTTCTCCGGTGTCAGTGAGTTGCATGATCTCATGGTCATAGGAACAGATACTTGACATGCAAAAAACTATAGCAATAAACTGACACGGTCAAATGCCACGTTCATAGTTTGGGTCTTGTCCATCACATCATTCTCCTAATGATGTGATCCCGTTATCAAATGACATCTCATGTCTATGGTTAGGAAACCTTGACCATCTTTGATCAACGAGCTAGTCTACTACAGGCATACTAGGGACACAATGTTGTCTATGTATCCGCACATGTATTAGTGTTTCCAATCAATACAATTATAGCATGGACAATAAACGATTATCATGAACAAGGAAATATAATAATAACTACTTTTATTATTGCCTCTAGGGCATATTTCCAACAGGAACACATGGAGAATATTTAAGCTAAGTGTGGGGACCCCGACTCATAAGTCGTGATCACCGAATGCACGTGTACAGTGATCCCAGAGATCAATGCTCACTGAACACACAGAAGCTGAATAACAAGAGTCTTACATCCACATTTAGCGTCTTACACAAATAAAGACCATGAAGGTCAAGTCTTACATAGATAGGGCCGCAAGGGCCAAACACTTAAATATAACAAGCAGCGGAAAGTCTTGATCGGAAGTGTGAACCCATGCCATCTGCCTTAAACCTATAGGCATTCTGACTGGGAAGCGTCCTAGTTCGCATGTTCGTCACCAACGAACTCTTCACCATATTCCTGCTCTTCCATGCCTGGCCAATTAAATAACCAGTGGCAAGCCAATGAGTACTTTGAATGTACTCGCAAGCAACCCAAGTTTTGGAACAAGGCAATAACAATGCATGATATATCACTAAGTAGGTAAGTTTTGCGGAAAGCTAATTTTGAGTGCAATGACATGATCAAGATAACTAGTAATACCATGCTTCATAAGGATACAAGTACCCGCACAAACAGGTTACCGATATCAATATAATCAAGGTCTGAACATCTCATGTTCAATCATCATGCAAAGTCATCCGACTTGTCTCGAGTATACCATCTTTGTTATCCACACACACACACACCAAGTTTATGAAAACCCAGGACATAGTTTAAGCAGCACCACCCAACTGTCCTTGACCGTGGACACGGCTATTCGAATAGTTTTACACTCTGCAGAGGTTGAACACTTTACGCACAAGACTCGGGGAACTTCCGTGTCATCCACGACTCGCGGTATATTACATACCCGAGGTAAGCACCCGAACAATGCCTTTCCCCTGACGATACTAAACAAAGAGTCCACTCATTGGTCCGTGTCTTCATGATGTACAAACACGAGCCTTGCTCTACACAGTACCATCCATGAAGGAACACAACGGTGTGCCCGGTGCTTGTAAAGACAGCGCATGGTCGCCCTACCAGACACGACCCCGTATCGAGAGTGACCTCGTCACTCCCGCCACCAGTAATGCGGCTCTATGCTAGTACCCACCGAGGTAATCAATAAAGCCCCATCCCATAAGGGGTATCGTGGTTGTGCATGTAAGGTTAGGACGGTCAACAAATCTTAAATCTAATCCATTTTCGATAACACACACACTCACTTGCTCCGGTACACAATCTCTTTATCAAGTGGTTACCTAGCTCATCATCATCTCCCTCGGGCATTAGTGGCACCCGACGGGGTTTTCGTAAAGTCTTTGAAAACGCTCTTGTTTCCAACACCATGCATACTCCCGTCCCACATTGCGTAGCATCTACTAAGCAACCTAACTACTCTCACCCGCACAACCCTCATAAGGAGGTAGGGTCATGCACGATGCAAGTATCAACAAGAAAGTATCGGAGGCATCCCACCGAAGGGGATACCACATCATCATGATCATCATCGGAACATAAAGTGCTATATGACATGCATGAAAAGTTTCTTAACACGGTCAAAGGGCTGCTTGCCTGGCTCAACAAAGTCTTCGGGGTCTTCAAAGTCTTCGGGTCCAACTCCCTCGTCAACAGCGCAATCTATTGTCGCGATAAATAACGATAATAATAAGCATCACAACAAAAAACAGAGCACAAAAGCACTTAAAAAATGTTACTCTATTCTGATAAATACTAAAAGCAACACAAAAAATATTTTCCTAAGGTTTTGGGGTGGAAAAGGTTTTCAAAACTATTTTCAACAGAGGCAAAAATATTCAAAACTAGCATTTAAATAAAATCAGTACATAAAATGTTTTCAAATTTTTTTACAACTGGCACTATTAAATTCTACATATTATTCTAAGATTTGTGGTGGAAAAATTATTGTCATTGGAATTTTATTTTGTCTTGTGGGATTTTTGGAAAATGCATTGAAAAAGAAAAAAAGGAAAGGGCCACAGTGCCCCATGGGCCTAATGGCCAGCCTCTGGGCCGGCCCAGTGGCCAGCCAGGCTAGGCAAGCCGGTGCCCCGCGCGCGTCAGGTTTCAAACCTGACGTGCGGGGCCCGGTGGCCAGTCACACAGAGGGGGAGGGAAGAGAGAGGGGTCAATGACAGGTGGAGCCCACCTGTCATCGCCTTCTAATCGACAGAGAGGGAACGGCGCTCACCGGCGACGGTGCGGGGCACGGCGATGACAGGCGAGTGTGGGAACGGGACTAGGGCGTCGCCGCCTGTCGGGCGGTGGTGGAGGAGGATGGAGAGGAGCAGTTGGTCGCCGGCGAGGAGGTGGCCGCGGCGGAGGTGCTCGGGAGGCAATCGCCGGGGCCATCCCGTGCTGCAAAATGGACGGGGAGGAGGGGGAACCCGATCAGATGGGTGAGGGAGGACCAATGGAAGGAGGAGGAGGGCCGGAGGGGCTTGCTACCTGGAGATCGCCAGAGACCCGGGGCGGCGGATCCCTGGTTTGATCCGGGCACAGGGGGCTCGGGAGCCCAAGCGGGTGCTTAGGGTGGTCGATTGGGGGTGAGAGAGAGAGCCAACAGAGGGGAGAGGGAGCTCGGGGGTTTCCTCTTTATAGGGAAGCGGCGGCGCACCGTGCGCTCGTGTGCCGGTGAGGATGAGGCCGAGGCCAGATGGCACGGGAGGAAGAGTGGGCGTGTTTGGGGTGTTTGTGGAGCACTTCCTCGTCCAGGGAGGGGAGAGAGGAGGCGGGGGAACGCGCGCGCGTGCGAGCCCCATGGTTGGCCGAATCGGGCGACCGCGGCGCGTGTGAGGGGAGACGATGGAGAGAGAGGGGGGAGAGGGCCGACAGGCAGGGAGGGTGCGGACGTCGAGAGGGGCCAGGGGGACAAGGCCCCGTATCCCAAGGCGGTCGGGTGGCTCGGGATGGGCGCGGCTACAGTGCGGGAGCGCACTGTAGCACGCTCCAGAGCGTGCAAATGGCCGGCATTGCCATTGCCCGCGCGCTCTAGGGTGCCCCACTTTGTCCGGTAGCTCCTGGGGGTTGCTTAGATGCTCCTAGGATGCTCTGGAGCTAGGGTGAGGGGAGGGAGAGAGAAATTGGAGGGGAGAAGCTCCTGTTTAGACAGTCCAGAAGGAAAAACAGGGGTTTTAACCCCACTAATGATTGAGGCTTGGCCAGAGAAAGTTACTGGAGGTGCAGTGCAATGCTAGTAAGCTGTGGTAAAAATTTGAACCCAAGGAGAACAGTAAAAGGGGGCCAAACATGGTTTTTACTAAATATGTAGAAGGTGTTTGATGTGGATTAGGGCAAGCAAATGGGCTTTGCTTGCCATAAGATTTGACAGGGTCAAATGGTGGTTAGAATTACGGCCCGACACGGGCTCACTCGACACAAGGCCCTCGCGAGACCCCGAGCTCGCGAGGGAAACATCGCCAAGACCCGTGGGGAGATAGGCCTCCCCAGGCCTCCTCCTGAGCGGCGGAGACTCCTATGCAAGACATGACCTCAGGAGGCCAAGGGTGATGCCAGCCAGGCCAAGCGGGCGCCAGTGTGCTAGAGGGGACAGTTTCCCCTTTGGTGCAAAGGAGACAGAGGCGCACGCGAGTCCCCAAAGCGCCCTCCAAAGGTTCCTACTTTGGTGCAGCGAGACCAAGACCCCAAGCCCCGCAGGACGGACGTCATCACCGAGCCCACCACTGCATCACCGCCGACCACTTTGCAGGCGAAGACCACCTTTCGTCAGGATAGGGTGTACTTCCTATCCCCTTTCAAATTTGGCCGTTGTGGGATCCCTTCCCGCCAATGCGATAAGGGAAGAGGACCCGGGCCGCTATAAATAGAGACTAGGTAGCCCGGTAGAGGACACGAGACAACCACCCCGCAAACACATCTGCAAGGTAACACACCTCTGTACTAGTTCATCCACAAACCTCCTCGTGAGGCAATCCACCAAAGGCAGGAGTAGGGTTTTATGCCTCGCGGCGGCCCGAACCTGGGTAAACTCTTGTGTGCTATCTTATTCCTCGCCATCGAGCGGGGTTATCGTGTTGTGAGCTTGGAAGGGGCGAAGCTACTGGGGAATCTTCACACACGCCCCTGGGTTCGAATTCCTTAGGGTTTTGCGGAGCCCGAAATCCGACATTTGGCGCGCCAGGTAGGGGCATGTCGGGATCCTCACTCAAGCTTCGCCTCACCACTGCTCGGTGCTCCCATGGCCAAGGGACGCCGAGCCCGCGTCGAACGACGGGCTGCCCGCGTCGCTCGGGCGACGCCACCAGACCTCGGCTTCCCGTGCTGCTCCGCTCCTCCGTCAGAAGGCGCTGACTCCAGCCCGGCCCCGGGCAAGCACCAGGTGCTATCGCCCTCGCCAACCATGCAACGCGCTCTCGCCGCCCGGGCCCTCCCCAGCGTCCACGTCGCGGCATCATCCCTCAGGCTCGCCGCGACTCCGCACGCGGGCGAATCACGCTCCTCGTGGCCCGTGAGCCGCGGCCTTTCTGCATTGCTCGCGGGCGCTACGACAGCTGGATGTGCCGCGCGGCCGTGCGCGCCACCATGACCGGGGAGGCCCAGACGCTTCTCTATGGGACGACCCAGGAGGCCCGCATCCGTGAAGCCGCTCAACCAACCGCCGAGACGCTCAGGACGTGCGGACACACGGGAGAAGCGTGTCGTGACCCGCACACGCCGGGAGTACGGCCCGGCTCATTGGGCGCGTAGGAGTTAGCCCCTGGTGCAGACGGGGGCCAACGGGAGCTGCCAGCCGCTTGGGGTAGGCGCCGAAACGCGACTCCCAGCACAGTCGGCGCATAAGGAGAGGGCGCCCGGCGGCTCGTCTACACCGACACCCGGGGGCTTGCACAACTCTACCACGCCCATGTTGGCAAGCGCCCGGGACATGATGGGAGCAGCACCAACCACCACGACAACAGGAGAAGCATATGCGACCCCGCGAGCGGCTTTCGTCGGGGCTGGTACGAGTAGCCTCGCGAAGGCGGCTGGCGGGGCCGGCCTCATGAGGATGCCAGGCACTGGCAACCCCGTGGGGCGTGTCCACTGGTGAGGGGTAACCCTTGGCGAGCGCCTGGGTCCGCGGACCGGGGGTCGCCTGCCTGGAGACGGAGGGTGGAACACACGCCCATGTCCCCAGGCAGGGCGACGCCAGCCTGGAGACGGAGGGTGGAACATAGTCCCATGTCCTCAGGCCAGGTGCTCCCAACCTGTGGACGGAGGGTGGAACACATGCCCATGTCCTTAGGCCGGGTGCCCCCTGTTAGGGGACAGAGGGTGGAACATACGCCCATGTCCCCTGGCAGGGCGACTCCTACCCAGAGACGAAGGGTGGAACACACACCCATGTCTCCGGGACAGGTTTCGCTCAACCAGTGGCAAGCGCTCACGTACTCACCCATGTCCCCGGGCCCAGTGCGGCCCGCCCGGGGACAGGCGGTGGGGTACCTGCGCGGAGCACCCGGGCACCCCGGCGAGGCGCGCTGGGGTACCGCCTTGGGCGTCCGCCTCGCACGTGACGGGGGGACCCTGCGCCGGGCCCCGCCCGCGGCACAGGGGGTTGCGGCGCCGCTACAACAACGACATCCGTCCCCGGGCTTCGGAGAGCCCGGGTGAAAGCACATTTGCTCCCTTGGTGGTTTTGGTAATTTATAACAACATATAAGTCATTGAACTAATGTTTTCCATCAAGTATATTTCAGGAAATGCTCAATGATAGGATTGGCAAAAGGATTGTGGAGATTGTGGAATACCCCAAGATGCAAGGAAATAGGTTGGCAAAGCTTCAAGGAAGAGGACTCTACATTTTACATTTGTGAGAAATCACTTTGAGTCCATAGGAAAGCCAATACTATTAAAAGGGGGTAAGGTTTTGTTGGTGAACAAAATGCTCATACGTGCACAAGTGATAGTCACCAAAAACACCCACAAACTCTCCCACCAAAGTCTGTCCAAAGCCATATACTCAACATCGGCGCAACCAACATTTCCATCCCGGTGCCACCGATTCTCAACCATAGACAGACTCAGCCAAACCCTAGCCACTTCGGTGCAACCGATTCCATACCGGTGCCACCGAGTTTAGGTTGCCAACTTTCTGTTACGCAAATTCACAATATCGGTACCACCGAGATTGTTGGATCGGCGTCACCGAGAATGTCAATCTGACCGTTGGTCACCTTATCGGTGCAACCGAGTTTCCTATATCGGTCTCACCGAGATTCAAAATTGCCACCTTTTGGTCACTTCGGTACCACCGAGATTAACACATCGGTGTCACCGAGTTGGTCATTTTGTGTGTAACGGTTGGATTTTTGGGGATGCCAATATATATACCCCTCCACCACCACCTACTCAAGAGAGAAGCACTCAGAACTATTCCATACTTGCCCCATCCAGTTTTCTGAGAGAGAACCACCTATCCTTGTGTTGAGGTCAAGATCATCCACTCCAACCATATGGATCTTGATTTCTAGCCTCCCCAAGTTGCTTTCCACCAATCCCATCTCTTCCACCAAGCCAAATCTGTGAGAGAGTGATTGTGTGTTGAGGAGTCTATCATCTTGAAGCACAAGAGCAAGGAGTTCATCGTCATTACCGAGCCTATTACCTTTTGGAGGGTGGTGCCTCCTAGATTGGTTAGGTGTCACTTGGGAGCCTCCTACTTCGTGTTGTGGAGTGAACCAAGAAGTTTGTATGGGCAAGGAGATCGCCTACTTCGTGAAGATCTACCCATAGTGAGGCTAGTCCTTCGTGGACGGAAGCCGTTATGGAATAGTCAAGGTTGCTACTTCGTGGACCCTTATGGGTGGAGCCCTCCGTGGACTCTCGCGACCGTTACCCTCCGTGGGTTGAAGACTCCATAAACGTGGATGTACGATAGCACCACCTATCGGAACCACGGGAAAAATCATCGTGTCTACAATTGCGTTTGATCTTCCTACCCTATCCTTTCTACGCATGCTTGTTGTTACTTTCTGCTGCTATACTCTTAGACTTGCATGTGTAGGGTGTACTTGACTTGCCATGAAATGCTAAAATTGCCAACTCTAAAATTTGGGAAAAGGCAAAACTTTTATTTGGTCAAGTAGTCTAATCACCCCCCTCTAGACATACTTTCGGTCCTACAAGTGGTATCAGAGCTTTGGTCTCCATTGCATTGGTCTCACAACCTAGGAGAGTATGGCGTCTAGTGAGGGAAGTTTTCACCGTAGAGGTCCGTACTTTGATGGCACTAATTTTGCTAGTTGGAAGCACAAAATAAAAATGCATATTCTTGGTCATAACCCCGCCGTTTGGGCTGTTGTTCGTGTTGGCTTGCAAGGTGAATTCTTTGGTGATGGAAAGGAACCGGATCGTGAAGCGACCGCAGATGAATTGAAGATGTTGCAATACAACACGCAAGCATGCGACATTCTATTCAACTGCCTATGCCCAAAAGAATTCAACAAAATCAGCCGTCTTGAGAATGCAAAAGAGATTTGGGATACTTTGGTTGATATGCACGAAGGAACCGAGTCCGTGAGAGAATCCAAGTTGGATGTTCTTCAAGGTCAGCTTGACAAGTTCAAGATGAAGGATGGTGAAGGAGTCGCTGAGATGTACTCTAGGCTAGCTCTCATCACCAATGAGATTGCTGGCTTAGGAAGCGAAGAGATGACCGACAAATTCATCATCAAGAAGATACTTAGAGCTTTGGATGAGAGATACGACACCGTGTGCACATTGATCCAAATGATGCCCAACTACAAAGATCTCAAGCCTACGGAAGTCATTGGAAGGATTGTTGCTCATGAGATGACACTCAAAGACAAAGAAGAGCTTCACCACAAGTCTAGCGGTGCTTACAAAGCCACAAGTGATGCTCCCGCAACTTCATGCAACAAGCTTGTCACCAATGAAGAGATAAGCCTCATGGTCAAGAAATTCAACAAGTTCTACAAGAATAGAGGCAAAGAAAGAAGCTCCAACTCAAGATATGATGAGAAGCGTTCGTCAAGTCATGACCGCAATTGCTACAATTGTGGGAAGCCCGGACACTACTCCAATGAGTGCACGGCTCCCTACAAACGAAGAGAAGAGTCACCTCAAAGACGAAGCTCAAGGAATGAATCACCTCAAAGAGAGAGAAGGAGTAGAGATGATCGTTATGAACGAAGACCCTCAAGGAGAAGTAGAGATTCGGAGAAGAAGGACAAGTACACCAAGAGCTATACAAGAAGAAAACATCAAGCTCATGTTGGTGAATGGGTTTCCGGCTCCGACTCCGACAACAACTCCGAGAGAAGCTATCACTCCGACTCCGACTATAGCCAAGATGATGGTGTTGCCGGAATTGCTGTAGTGACTACCAACTCCTATGATCTATTTGATTCACCAAACGAAGGGAGTGGAAGTTGCTTCATGGCTAAAGGCCCCAAGGTATCACACCCCGAGTATCTTGATTTTGATAGTGATGAAGATGACTTGCTTTGTGATGATGACTTGCTATTTGATAAAACTAGTGATGTTAGTCAAAATGAACTTGATAATTCTCATGCTAGTCAAGATAAGTCAATTGATGATGATAAGATGAAAATAGAAGAACTAACTAAAGAACTAAAAACTCTTAAGTTAGCTCATGAATCTACTCTTGAAGATCATAGAGAGCTTGTGAGAACTCATGAGAAGCTACGCTTCGAGAAGCTCAACTTGGAGCAAGAGCATGAGTTTCTTAAAGCTATCAATGACGATCTCCGAAAGAAGACTTCATCTTATCTAGCCAAACGACTGCTCTTATCTACATTCATGCCTCAAGTTAAAACTAAGCAATCTAGTAACAAAGGCAAGAAAGGTTCTTTATCTAGTAGCAACAATAAAAATGCTAAACCTAATGATTTTGCTTCTAGTAGTTCTATTGATTCCACTAATGATGATTCTCTTAGCCAAGTTACACTTGAGCAAGAAAATGCTTTATTGAAAGGAATTATAGAGAAAGGTATCTACAAGAGTCTTGCCGGGTGTAAGCAATTTGAGGAAATTGTACGCAAGCACGGAGGATACCAGAAGAATCGTGGTGTTGGCTATTTCAACGCAAATGGAGTTGAATGGGAAGAAGGTCAATATCCCGAGCCCAAGTTTGTTCCTCAAAAGGAGAAGTATGAAACTACTCTTCCCAAGGGGACAAACACTCAAGATGATCTTCCACCACAAGACCACAAGCTCAAGGGCAAGAACAAGCTTCAAGAGGACACTGACTCATATGAAGATGAATCCCTAGCTATGGTGGAGTGGGTTCCCAAGGCTACTTCAAGCTCAACTTCTACAAAGGCTACAACAACACCAAGGATCCCCATCAACTTGATGTGGGTCCCCAAGAAGAAGAACTAGAGAGTTCTTGAGGGGTGGCTCCGCCAATGAAATTCTCTCACATTCATTATTGGCAAGAATTATTTGCAATCAACATCAACTCTATGCAATAGTTCAAGGAGTCACACATTCCCTCAAAGGTAAGCAAGGGACAAGGTAATCAACAAATCAATGGACATCATTACACATGCTTTGCACTCCATGTCCATAGATATCCTTGTATTTGTCTCTTGTGTGTTGGGACTAACCCATGTAGGTGAGAAGAGTAAGGAAACAACAAGGATGCTCCCAACTCTTGGTGATCTTCATCAACCTTGAGCATCCACCACTACCTCACCAATATGAAGTCTTCTTCGACAAAACCCAAGGTTAGTCTATCCCTCTTATGGGGGGATGTCACATCAAGAGGGAGCTTTACTCTAAGACTTGAGTTAAAGCATCTCTTAGTATGTGACAATATTAAATGCTTTATGTAAAAGTGGTAACCCCACTTGTGCTTAAACGATGAGTATGACCTATGATCAAGTATTCTTACTTGGCTCCTAAGTCAATATACTCATATATAGATGACTTCATCATCGCCAAAGTGCTTGTTAGATGCTTGTATGTTTGTGCATGTTTGCCATGAATTCATTTGACATCTCTTTGTGTGAGCATGTTGGTCTGCATTTATTTTCTCATTCGAGGACATCCAATTGTTGCTATTTGGCTCTTGATTTTCTCCTTCACCAATTGGATGGACAAGAATGCCTAGGACCACTCTTTAGCTATCTATGCTTTCTCACCTCATATTCCATTCATGTTGCATCACAAAATTTGAACAAGTACTTTTCGATCCCTCTGTGTGTGGAGCACTCGGAGTTCCGTATCGACAAGGACTGGCCATTAAAACCTCCCAAGTGCATCTCGGTGGAACCAACCCACAATTCTCGGTCACACCGAATGCCTAGGGTTGATCTGGTTTTCAATCTCGGTACTACCGATTCCATATTCTCGGTTACACCGAGTTTCCCTGTCAGCTGACAGTTGAGGAACTCGGTGACACCGAAAATTTAGAACCGGTATCACCGACAGTGAAGGGTATATAAGTTGTGGTCCCGACGGTTCGAAATTTCAATCTTCAATCGTCGCGCCCCAAACCCTAAGCTGACGCAAAAGGACCCCCTGGTCATCGCCTTGCCTCCCCGTGTGTCTTCGCCGCTGGGAATCCTCGCCGTGGACGGGCATCTTCGCCGCCATCGCCGCCGTAGCGGATCCGTCACCGAGCTAGGGTACGGATTCGATCTTTCTTGCGCTCCCCGTCTGATTCTTGCGCAATAAAGTTGATTTTCTCTATAGGCCACAGTTTGCACATCTTTCTATCCATGAGAAAACTCCGTAGATTAGAGAACCATCGATTTTCTAGGGTTTGCCTTCCGCCCGATGGAACTCGGTAGAACCGAAGTGAACTAATCGGTATCACCGATTTGCCTGTCTGTGTTGCTGAGAACTGTCTCGGTGAAACCGAGTACTTCCTTTCGGTCTCACCGAAAGGAGTGCCAAGTTTCTGTTAATGAGATAGTCAGTCTCGGTAGCACTGAAAACTTTGCTTCAGCTGTACCGATTTTCATTTGACAGAATGTAAAACTTTGAAAATCTTTTGTTCAAACTTTCAAAAAAAAACAGCCACATTTTGTGATGACTTATCCTTTTCTCCTCCTCTATACTCCATTAACAGGGTCAGTATGTCAAGTGCTGAGGACAGTGAGAACAACTTCAGAGAGCAGAGTGTTGAATTGGATTCTGGCACTAGTCCTGAGTCTAGTTCATCTTTAGATCCAGGCACTCCCAGTTCCCATGGGTTGCCCAAGGCTGCTACAAGGGCTAGGAAGAAGCTGAATTCAGATGAGGAGGATTCAGACTTCGTTCCAGAGGAGGTTCTTGCTAAGAAGCAAGAGAAGGCTGCCAAGAAAGCTGCAAATGAAGCTACCTCTTCAAGGAGAGCTGTCAGGAAAGAGTATGCTAGCTCTGAGGCTATGAGAGCACCTGAGGGTGCTAGGGCAAAAATGGCTCTTCACCTTGAGTCACCCCCAAAGAAATCTATGCCTAAGAAGGCAGGGGAGAAGAAGAGAGCTAGAAAGAGGATAGTCTATGTCACTGGCAGGCAGACCTCCATGTTTGAGGATCCTGAGGAGGCTGCTGCTGCTGAGGAGGAGGAAGAACATGTTGAGAAGGCCCCTCCCAAGAATAAAAAGAAGCTTATGTCTGATGCTATGACAAAGACTGGCACTTCCGAGAGCACCAAGTCTGGCCCCAAGAAGCCTGCTGCTGAGAAGCCCAAGAGGACTTCCAGGCAAATTCCAGCATCTGAGAAGAACAAAGGGACTGCCTCCAGAGTTGAGGATGAGGATGCTATGTCTGCCTTAATGAAGCTTAGGCCACACCTTCCAGTACATAATGCCAGCTACCCACTTGCTGAGGATATGAAGAAGAGGAAGGATTCTGGTTTGAGGGCTTGGAGAGCTGCTGATCCATATGCCCAAAGGAGGAAGACAGCTGTGGACTACAGATTTTACACCAAAGAGCAACATGATTTCTATGAGACTGTGCTTTTTGACAAAAGTCCAGCTGTGAGTGATATGAGGTATGTGGACTGGAAATTCATCAAGGAGAATGAAGACTATTTTCCAAGTGTCCAAGACAATTTCCACTGCATTGGTTTGGATGAGTTTGTTGGCCGAGAGTTCACTGCTTGGAATGATGAGATGATCAAGCAATTCTACTCCACTGCACACTTCTATGGAGATGGTAGAATTGTATGGATGATAGAAGGAGCTAGATATGAGTCCACTGTTGAGGAGTGGGCTGCCATCTTAGGAGTTCCAGAAGTTCAGGATGGAGATTTGGATGTCTACTCAGAATCCAAGGAGAGCCACAATGCTATGGCTAACATGTATAAAGAGATCCCTGCTGCTAACATGAAGTCTCACATGCTAGGATCTATTTACTTTCTTCAGGCTGGCCTCCGCACCATGAACACTATTCTGAGGCATACCTTAATGCCCAAGTCAGGAGATGACAAGATGATCCGAGGCTACTCCATCAACATGCTAATTCATCTTGACAGACACACCAGGATTAGAGTCATGGACTTAATTGTTGAGACAGTTAAGAGGGTTGCTGCTGATCAGAAGCGCTCTTGCTGCTATGCACCCTATATCCAGATGCTTATCAACTCTAAGTTGGAGAAGCACATATTTGCTCTAGACCGTCCCCACTTGCCCCTACAGCCATATCTCGAGGACAACATTGTGGTGATGAACCCGGATCATCCCACTTCAGCTGCAGCACAGGCAGAAGCAGAGGCAGCTGGAGCCACTAGTGCTCAGGTCCCTAGATCCAGGAACGAGCAAATGGATCTTTTGATCTCATCAGTACAGGGCATTCAGAAGGACATTAAGGGGATTCTGGACAACCAGAACAGTCTTGTGAGGATCTTCGAGAACAGGATCAAGACCCTTAATGATAAGGTGGATGGGCTGACCAAGACAGTCAATGAGTTCAAGAAGGAAGTTGACTCAGTTCCTCTTCCTTATTCTTCTTCAGATGATGATGATGATGATGAGGATGGATCACCTCTCAGGCCAGGCACACAGTTTACTACTCAGGCCAGATCAGCCACTGTGCCAGCTCCAGACTTGAGGCCCTCTTCATCAGCTCCTGCTATTGTCACCTCAGCTCCTGCTCCATCAGCTTCAGTTCCTCCTGTTGCCACTCCAACCTCATCCACGACATCTGCAGAGATCTTCGCCGCCGCTGTTCTCTCGACTCCTTCATCAACAACCGGATGAGATCAGCCCAAGAACGCTTAGATATATGCCTTTGAACTTTTTGGTAACTTGTTGCCAAAGGGGGAGAAGTGTATATAGATCTTTAGGCTTCGAGTGAGAGAGCGTTTGGTTTTTATTGCTTTTTCAAAAACACACATGGTTCATTTACTTTTGGCTACGCTTTGTGTTTTGATCGTACACTTTATGTGTGTTGTGCTACTATTTCCTATCATCTTAATGCTTTTGAGATGATCATTATCTTTGTCTGGTTGTGTTGTGCTATGTTGTTCACTCTTATTATTATCGCACACCACCAAGATGTATGTGACATGGAAGAAGTGCCCCATGTACCTAATCGATTGTGCATTTGCATTCAAACGCAAATTCAAAATAATGCACAAATTTAGGGGAAGCTCTTGCTTATCACTTACTTCTCAAAGCGACGATTATATTCATTGATTATATCATATGTCGAAGCTTTGATCTATATGTTGTCATCAATTACCAAAAAGGGGGAGATTGAAAGCACATTTGCTCCCTTGGTGGTTTTGGTAATTTATAACAACATATAAGTCATTGAACTAATGTTTTCCATCAAGTATATTTCAGGAAATGCTCAATGATAGGATTGGCAAAAGGATTGTGGAGATTGTGGAATACCCCAAGATGCAAGGAAATAGGTTGGCAAAGCTTCAAGGAAGAGGACTCTACATTTTACATTTGTGAGAAATCACTTTGAGTCCATAGGAAAGCCAATACTATTAAAAGGGGGTAAGGTTTTGTTGGTGAACAAAATGCTCATACGTGCACAAGTGATAGTCACCAAAAACACCCACAAACTCTCCCACCAAAGTCTGTCCAAAGCCATATACTCAACATCGGTGCAACCAACATTTCCATCCCGGTGCCACCGATTCTCAACCATAGACAGACTCAGCCAAACCCTAGCCACTTCGGTGCAACCGATTCCATACCGGTGCCACCGAGTTTAGGTTGCCAACTTTCTGCTACGCAAATTCACAATATCGGTACCACCGAGATTGTTGGATCGGCGTCACCGAGAATGTCAATCTGACTGTTGGTCACCTTATCGGTGCAACCGAGTTTCCTATATCGGTCTCACCGAGATTCAAAAGTTGCCACCTTTTGGTCACTTCGGTACCACCGAGATTAACACATCGGTGTCACCGAGTTGGTCATTTTGTGTGTAACGGTTGGATTTTTGGGGATGCCAATATATATACCCCTCCACCACCACCTACTCGAGAGAGAAGCACTCAGAACTATTCCATACTTGCCCCATCCAGTTTTCTGAGAGAGAACCACCTATCCTTGTGTTGAGGTCAAGATCTTTAACTCCAACCATATGGATCTTGATTTCTAGCCTCCCCAAGTTGCTTTCCACCAATCCCATCTCTTCCACCAAGCCAAATCTGTGAGAGAGTGATTGTGTGTTGAGGAGTCTATCATCTTGAAGCACAAGAGCAAGGAGTTCATCGTCATTACCGAGCCTATTACCTTTTGGAGGGTGGTGCCTCCGAGATTGGTTAGGTGTCGCTTGGGAGCCTCCTACTTCGTGTTGTGGAGTGAACCAAGAAGTTTGTACGGGCAAGGAGATCGCCTACTTCGTGAAGATCTACCCATAGTGAGGCTAGTCCTTCTTGGACGGAAGCCATTATGGAATAGTCAAGGTTGCTACTTCATGGACCCTTATGGGTGGAGCCCTCCGTGGACTCTCGCGACCGTTACCCTCCGTGGGTTGAAGACTCCATAAACGTGGATGTACGATAGCACCACCTATCGGAACCACGGGAAAAATCATCGGGTCTACAATTGCGTTTGATCTTCCTACCCTATCCTTTCTACTCATGCTTGTTGTTACTTTCCGCTGCTATACTCTTAGACTTGCATGTGTAGGGTGTACTTGACTTGCCATGAAATGCTAAAATTGCCAACTCTAAAATTTGGGAAAAGGCAAAACTTTTATTTGGTCAAGTAGTCTAATAACCCCCCTCTTGACATACTTTCGGTCCTACACCGGGGACCTGCTCCGGAATGGGCCCTCCCTGCGAAGGGTGTGTGGGGCTCACCCCATGCTCAAGGGCCCGTTCGGGACCTATCCCACGTCGCCGCATCATGCTTGGGGGCTGGGAGCGGCCTCCATGACAGGAAGGCATGGAGCTCTCAGCACAGCCCCAAGCCCAACCCGTGACACTCTCACGTAATAATGAGTGGGCTGTATATGCCCGGAGCCCCCCGAGAACGCAGAGGGGTTCCATCCCACGCCCAAGTGGAAGCCCCATGCTCTGCGCTGGCGGACAACACTGCCCTCCAATGGCTATGCCCACGCAATGTGGATGCCCTACGCTCCGCACTGGGGGAAGACGAAGGCGAAGGCTAGCCTAGGTGCCGGACGCGGCTGTTGCTTGCTTCTTTTTGTGTTCGTATTGCCACTTTTTTGAAATGAAGTTGAAGATTTCGTAACTCTATTTAAAAAAGGGGCGGGAACTTTTCTCTCTTCGCGATTCCTCTTTCCGGCCTTGAAGTCTCTTCTCTTTTGGATTGGCATCTTGCCGAGGCCCGTGCACCTTGGCTTCCCCCCATGGCCGTTCGGAGCAGGCCGGCAAGGACCTGTGCCTCGAAAGCACGCATCTTTTAGCCGAATCCCGCTCGGGGGCTCCAGCCGTCGCCCAGCACGACATCACAGAACCTCGGGAGGCTCAGGCACCTCCCGGGGTAGCAACCGATGGAAAGGTATGGGAGCCGCTTGAGCGTCAAGGGGGGCTCCTGAGCAACGCGCCTCAGGAGCCACACTGGTCACGTAGCTCCGTGCCCCTTGGTCACATCCTGGTGATCCGGACGCCCCAATTGTGGCTGAAGCCTCGCCCCGTTGGTCTCGTCCTGGTGATCCGGACATCCCAACGATGGTCGAGGTATGCGCGGGACTAGGCTCCGCAGACGCAGAGCGCCGCTTGAGCGTCAAGGGGGGTTCATAGGTAATGCGCCTCGGGAACCACACCGATCGTGTAGCTCCGTGCCCCTTGGTCTCGTCCTGGTGATCCGGACGCCCCAATTGTGGCCGAGGCCTCGCCCCTTTGGTCTCGTCCTGGTGATCCGGACGCCCCAACGGTGGTCGAGGTCTGCTCGGGATCAGGCCCCGTCGACGCAGAGTGCCGAAAGGGCTCCCGGACCACCCCGCAAGCAAGGAAGGAGCCCTCCCCGACGGAATCCTCGACCTCTCTGGGCGCTCCGCCTACGCCTCGCGACACTCGAGCTCACCACGACCCGATAAGCTAAGTACACCCCCCGAATGAGAGCATAACCTTCTAAACAGATGATAGCCCGAATGTCGGGCAAGAGGCATGAGTGCTAGCGTAAAAATACAGGCGCAACAGTCCGCTACGTAACCCCGTCAGGATTCTTGTGGTTCCAGGAGCGAAGAAGGGCCGCGCGAGGGAAGGAATCCGGCCACTCTGGGCGACTTGGCTAAGAGTCTGACCTTGGGGGTGACGCGTTCCCCCTCAGGAGGGCCCGCCCCGCGAGGGCCTGACCGGATGCCATCGCCGGCCTTAGCGCGGTGCCCTCGCGGGCCTCTCGAGGGCCGTCGGGGTGCATCGGCAATAACACAAGGACCCGCAGGAGACGCGGGGTCGCGCCACGCAAAGCAAACAATCGACGGCTCAAAAAGGAGGAGGAACACGAAGGTAAAAACACAAAATTTGACGCCCCCAGGGGCCAGGTTTTGCTTGACATGACAGGAACTAGAAAGAAAAAAAACAGGAGAGGCCTAGGCGGAGGAGCCGCTGTTGCCGTCCGGGCTGTCACCCACCGCGGCGCCGGAGTTGTCGCCCTTGTCGGAGAGAGGCTCCTGGACGAACCGCTCCACCTAGGACTCCACGTGCGGGCGCGTCTCGTCCCTGAGGGGCCTCTAGAGCTCCTCGGGCACCGGCTCCATGACATGGAGGAGGTCGAGCTCCTCGGGCACCGGCTCCATGGCTTGTCCCTCGTCGAGCACCCAGTGTACTACGTCAGTATCGTACTGCGGGACGTGCGCTCGCGCTACCCTATGCAGCAGAAGCTCCTGCTCGTGCTCCTCGTCGCCTCAAGGAAGCTGTGCCATTACTTTCAGTGCCACCCCATCAAGGTCGTCTCCGCGTATCCCTTGGAGAAGGTGCTGCGCAACCCCAATGCCGTGGGGAGGGTCGCAGAGTGGAACATCGAGTTGCAGGCCTTCGAGTTGGAGTTCAGTACAACCAGGGTCATCAAAGGAGCCGCCCTGGCGGACTTCGTGGCCGAATGGACAGACGCTCCCGACCGGGGGCTGGACGAGGGCCAGTCCCTCACTCCCAGCGACGAGGCGCCCGATGGCTGGATCATGCACTTCGATGGGGCCTTCGCGCGTCGGGGTGCGGGGGCTGCAGTTGTGCTCATCTCCCCGACCGGGGACAAGCTCTACTACGCCGTACAGCTTTGCTTCCAGCATGGCGAGAAGGTCTCCAACAACATCGTGGAGTATGAGGGCTTGATCGCTGGCCTCAAGGCCGCGGCGGCCTTGGGGGTTAAAAGCCTCACCGTCAAGGGCGACTCCCAGCTCCTCGTGAACTTCTCCAACAAGGAATACAAGCCGAAGGACGAGAACATGGAGGCATACCTAGAAGAGGTACGTAAAATTGAGAAGCGTTTCCTGGGTCTGGAATTGCAGCACATCCCGCGCGGTGCGAACAAGGAGGCAGATGACATCGCCAAGAGGGCATCGCGTCGTGAGCCTCAGGAGCCGGGTGTCTTCGAGGAAAGGCTCTTCAAGCCGTCCGCGGCACCTCCAGCCGAGGACCAGGCGTCACTACATGAAGAACTACCAACAGCGCCGCCCTCGGGAGCCCCAACTTGTGGCCCGGCGTCAGGAGCCCGACTGCTCCTGGCGCTGGAGCCTCAGACCGACGACTGGACGCAGGAGTTCAAGGTGTACCTGCTCCATGGCACCCTGCCTGGAAAGGAGGAAGACGCAGAGCATGTGGTTCGTCAGGACACAACCTATTGTTTGCAGGATGGTGAACTATACCGCCGGCGTCCGAACGGCATCGCGCTGCAGTGCGTATCCGAAGAACAGGGGCGCGAGCTGCTGGCCGACATCCACGGGGGAGACTGCGGACACCACTCCTAGTCCCGCACCCTTTTGGGGAAGGTGTTCCGCAGTGGCTTCTACTGGCCCACGACGCTCAACGACGCCACCGAGATGGGCCGGTCCTGCGAGGCTTGCCAGTTCCACGCCAAGCAGATTCATCAGCCCGCGCAGGGCCTCCAGACTATTCCGCTTTCCTGGCCCTTCGCGGTCTGCGGGCTGGATATACTGGGGCCCTTTCCCCAAGCGGCTGGCGGATACCGCTACCTCTACGTCGCCATCGACAAGTTCACCAAGTGAGAGGAGGTGGAACCCGTCTGCACCATCCCCGCCGGCTCGGCCGTTAAGTTCATCAAGGGCCTCGTGAGCCGCTTCGGCGTCCCCAACCTCATTATCACTGATAATGGTTCACAGTTCACAAGCAACCTTTTCAGGACATACTGTACTAACCTTGGAATGCAGATATGCTATGCTTCGGTGGCGCACCCACGAAGCAACGACCAGGCCGAGCGCGCGAACGCGGAGGTCCTGCGGGGTCTCAAGACAAGGAGCTTCAAGAAGAAGCTTGAGGCCTGCGGCAGGGGTTGTCTCGATTAGCTTCAGTCCGTGCTGTGGTCCATCCGCACCACTGCGACTAAGCCCACCAGCGAGACCCCGTTCTTCCTCGTCTACGGAGCCGAAGCCGTCCTCCCACACGAGGTCAAGCATCGATCCCCGCGAGTATTGGCATTCGATGAGGAGCGTCAGGATGCCTCGCAGGGGACAGACCTCGTGCTTGGGCAGGAGGCCTGTCGCCAAGCCTCGCTCCGAGCTGCGAGGTATCAGCAGGCGTTGCGGCGTTACCATAGCCGTAGCGTCCGCTCCAGGACGCTCGAAGTCGGAGACCTCGTCCTGAGGCGGGTCCTTTCCAGGGAGGGCTTGCACAAGCTCTTGCCCATGTGGGAGGGCCCATTCAGGGTCGCCCGCGTCTCCAGGCCTGGCGCCGTGCGCCTAGAGACTCAGGATGGGGTTCCCATCCAGAATGCCTGGAACATCCAGCATCTCTGCAAGTTCTACCCGTGACACTCTCACGTAATAATGAGTGGGATGTATACGCCCGGAGCCCCCGAAGGACGCGGAGGGGTTCCCACCCACGTCCAAGTGGAAGCCCCATGCTCCGTGCTGGCAGAGAACACTATCCTCCAATGACTATGCCCACGCCTAGTGGAGGCCCTATGCTCCACGCTGGGGGAAGACGAAGACTAGCCTAGGGGCCGGACGTGGCAGTTCTTTGCTTCTTTTTGTATTCGAATTTGCCATTTTCTGGAATGAAACCCAAAGTTTTGCAACTTTATTGCAAAAAGGGGTGGGAATTTTTCTCCTTGCAGTCTTTTGTGTCTTGAAGTTTTGTTTTCTGAATCGACACCTGTCGGTCTCCCCCTCACGCACCCCGCAAGCGGGGGCTAGGCATGGTGTGCACACCTCGCCAAGACCTTGGCATCCTGGTCCTCGCGCAGAGCTCTCGAGTGAGCCAACAGGCGCATGTCACCTCAGTGGCATCCATCTCCTGGCGGCCGACCCTCGCTCGAGGGCTCCAGCCGCGGCCTGGCGCGCCATCATGAAGCCTCGGGAGGCTCGGGCACCTCTCGAGGCAGGAGCTGGCAAGGAAAGGTATGGGAGACGCTCGAGCGTCAAGGGGGACTCCTGAGCAACGCGACTCAGGAGCCTCACTGGTCATGTAGCCCCTCACCCCTTGGTCTCGTCCTGGTGATCCGGACGCCCCAACGGCAGACGAGGTATTCGCGGGATTGGGCCCTGCCGACGTAGAGCACCAAGAGGGCTCCCAAACCGCCTCGCTCACAAGAAAGAAGACCCTCCTGGCAAGATCCCCAAGCTCCCCAGGTGCCACGGCCGGACCTCACGATGCAGAGGCCCGACACGGACGCATCGAGCTAAGTACCCTAACCACGACGGGTGGGAAGTCTCAATTGACAGTAATACGGGAATCAGGATGTGCGACGAAAATGCTAAAATAAAGGCGCAAGTGCCATAATTCATTACATGCCCCATGGGGCCCTCCATGATTCATGATTGCAGGGAAAGGAAAAGAAGAAGAAGGTGAAAGGTGGCCCCCTCAAGGGCAGCCACTTCTGAGGCCCTGGCTCAGGCACAACCGTGCTCAGCCGGAGTCCTACTCCTCCTTGACGGGCCCGTGGTGGCGCGCCGGCATGGCTGCGTCTTGGGCGGAAGTACGGCGCCGTAGGTGTCATCACTCGGGCTCTCCTCGGAGGAGGTGTCGCTGCCGCTGGAAGCATAACGGCCATCGCCAAGGGCAAGCTCACCTCCAAGGGCGCCGCCGCCGCGAAGGCCGTCAGTTGCGGGAGGGTGATCGCTGCCACCGCCATCGCCCTCCGGGCAGCACCCCAGGTGCCTGCCATCCTCCCCAAAGATCCTGACGAAGAGCGTCGCTGCGCCATCATGCTTGAAGTGGAGCGTGAGCCTCCCTTCCAGGCCGTGGGCGCGGGCGAAGGTCTGCCACCCGTGGCTCAAGAAGGCGTAACCTGCGGGGGTAACCTCGATCTCCACCCATGACGCGCCACTATAACAACCATCGGCTTGTAGCCATAGGCCCACGGGCTCGTTGGCCCGCAAAGTCTCCGCGACGAAGCGTGGGAGCTGCAGCCAGGTGATCGCCGGTCTCTCCACCCATGCCAAGAACTCATGGCCCACATAGGCCGTGTGGGACCGTGGGCGCGGTGGCCGGGCACCCGCTGCGGGACTCCCTCCTTTTCCATGGTCGCCACGCCCGCCGCCTCCGCCTGCGTCGGAGGAGGCGCCTGCCCTCACGGGGGTGCGGTGTAGGACCGAAAGTATGTCTAGAGGGGGGGGGTGATTAGACTACTTGACCAAATAAAAGTTTTGCCTTTTCCCAAATTTTAGAGTTGGCAGTTTTAGCATTTCATGGCAAGTCAAGTACACCCTACACATGCATGTCTAAGAGTATAGCAGCGGAAAGTAACAACAAGCATGAGTAGTAAAGGATAGGGTAGGAGGATCAAACACAATTGTAGACACGATGATTTTTTCCCGTGGTTCCGATAGGTGGTGCTATCGTACGTCCACGTTTATGGAGTCTTCAACCCACGGAGGGTAACGGTCGCGAGAGTCCACGGAGGGCTCCACCCATAAGGGTCCACGAAGTAGCAACCTTGACTATTCCATAACGGCTTCCGTCCACGAAGGACTAGCCTCACTATGGGTAGATCTTCACGAAGTAGGCGATCTCCTTGCCCTTACAAACTTCTTGGTTCAACTCCACAACACGAAGTAGGAGGCTCCCAAGCGACACCTAACCAATCTAGGAGGCACCACCCTCCAAAAGGTAATAGGCTCGGTAATGTCAATGAACTCCTTGCTCTGGTGCTTCAAGATGATAGACTCCTCAACACACAATCACTCTCTCACAGATTTGGCTTGGTGGAAGAGATGGGATTGGTGGAAAGCAACTTGGGGAGGCTAGAAATCAAGATCCATATGGTTGGAGTGGAAGATCTTGACCTCAACACAAGAATAGGTGCTTCTGTCTTAGAAAACTGGATGGGCCAAGTATGGAATAGTTCTGAGTGCTTCTCTCTCGAGTAGGTGGTGGTGGAGGGGTATATATAGGCATCCCCAAAAATCCAACCGTTACACACAAAATGACCAACTCGGTGACACCGATGTGTTAATCTCGGTGGTACCGAAGTGACCAAAAGTGGCAACTTTTGAATCTCGGTGAGACCGATATAGGAAACTCGGTTGCACCGATAAGGTGACCAACGGTCAGATTGAAAATCTCGGTGACGCCGATCCAACAATCTCGGTGGTACCGATATTGTGAATTTGCGTAACAGAGAGTTGGCAACCTAAACTCGGTGGCACCGGGATTGAATTGGTTGCACCGAAGTGGCTAGGGTTTGGCTGAGTCTGTCTAAGGTTGAGAATCGGTGGCACCAGGATGGAAATGTTGGTTGCACCGTATTTGAGTATTTGGCTTTGGACAGACTTTGGTGGGAGAGCTTGTGGGTGTTTTTGGTGACTATCACTTGTGCACGTATGAGCATTTTTTTCACCAACAAAACCTTACCCCCTTTTAAAGTATTGGCTTTCCTATGGACTCAAAGTGATTTCTCACAAATGTAAAATGTAGAGTCCTCTTCCTTGAAGCTTTGCCAACCTATTTCCTTGCATCTTGGGGTATTCCACAATCTCCACAATCCTTTTGCCAATCCTATCATTGAACATTTCCTGAAATATACTTAGTGGAAACATTAGTTCAATGACTTATATGTTGTTATTAATTACAAAAACCACCAAGGGAGCAAATGTGCTTTCAATCTCCCCCTTTTTGGTAATTGATGACAACATATAGATCAAAGCTTCGACATATGATATAATCAATAAATATAATCGTCGCTTTGAGAAGTATGTGATAAGCAAGAGCTCCCCCTAAATTTGTGCATTATTTTGAATTTGCGTTTGAATGCAAATGCACAATCGATTAGGTACATGGGGCACTTCTTCCATGTCACATACATCTTGGTGGTGTGCGAGAGTAATTAGAATGAACATCATAGCACAACACAATCAAGCAAAGGTGTATGATCATCTCATAAGCATTAAGATGATAGGAAATAGTAGCATCTCACATAACGCGTATGATCAAACACCACAAACATGTATCACAAGCAACCAAAAGATCAAATGTTTTGAAAAAGCAATAAACACCAAACGCTCTCTCACTCGAAGCCTAAAGATCTATATACACTTCTCCCCCTTTGGCAACAAGTTACCAAAAAGTTCAAAGGCATATATCTAAGCGTTCTTGGGCTGATCTCCTCTGGTTGTTGATGAAGGAGTCGAGAGAACAGCGTCGGCGAAGATCTCTGCAGATGTCGTGGATGGAGTTGGTGTGGCAACTGGAGGAACTAAAACTGATGGAGCAGGAGCTGAGGTGACAGTAGCAGGAGCTGATGAAGAGGGCCTCAAGTCTGGAGCTGGCACAGTGGCTGATCTGGCCTGAGTGGTAAACTATGTGCCTGGCCTGAGAGGAGAACCATCCTCATTATCATCATCATCAGAAGAAGTCTGAGGAAGAGGCACTGAGTCAACTTCCTTCTTGAGCTCATTGACTGTCTTAGTCAGCCCATCCACCTTATCATTAAGGGTCTTGATCCTGTTCTCGAAGATCCTCACAAGACTGTTCTGGTTGTCCAGAATCCCCTTAATGTCCTTCTTCATGCCCTGAACTGATGAGATCAAAAGATCCATTTGCTCGTTCCTGGATCTGGGGACCTGAGCACTAGTGGCTCTAGCTGCCTCTGCCTCTGCCTGAGCTGCAGCTGAAGTGGGATGATCTGGGTTCATCACCACAACGTTATCCTCGAGATCTGGCTGTAGGGGCAAGTGGGAACGATCTAGAGCAAATATGTGCTTCTCCAACTTTGAGTTGATAAGCATCTGGATGTAGGGTGCTTAACAGCAAGAGCGCTTCTGATCCGTAGCAACCCTCTTGATTGTCTCAACAATCAAGTCCATGACTCTGATCCTGGTGTGTCTGTCGAGGTGGATCAACATGTTAATGGAGTAGCCTCGGATCATCTTGTCATCTCCTGACTTGGGCATCAAGGTATGCCTCAGAATGGTGTTCATGGTGCGGAGGCCAGCCTAAAGAAAGTAGATAGATTAGCCTGTGAGACTTCACATTAGCAGCAGGAATCTCATTGTACATGTTGGCCATAGCATTGTGGTTTGCCTTGGATTCTGAGTAGACATCCAGGTCACCATCCTGTACCTCTGGGACTCCTAAGATTTCAGCCCACTCCTCAACAGTAGACTCATACCTTGCACCTTCAATCATCCAAACAATCCTACCATCTCCATAGAAGTGTGCAGTGGAGTAGAATTGCATGATCATCTCATCATTCCAAGCAGTGAACTCTTTGCCAATAAACTCATCCAAACCAATGCAGTGGAAATTATCTTGGACATTTGGAAAATAGTCCTCATTCTCCTTGATGAATTTCCAGTCCACATACCGCATATCACTCACAGCTGGACTCTTGTCAAACAACACAGTTTCATAGAAATCCTGTTGCTCTCTGGTGAAGAATTTGTAGTCCACAACTGTCTTCTTCCTTTGGGCATATGGATCAGCAGCTCTCCATGCCCTCAAGCCAGAGTCCTTCCTCTTCTTCATATCCTCAGCAAGTGGGTAGCTGGCATTATGTACTGGAAGGTGTGGCCTAAGCTTCATTAGGGAAGACATAGCATCCTCATCCTCAACTCTGGAGGCAGTCCCTTTGTTCTTCTCAGATGCTGGAATTTGCCTGGACAATCTCTTGGGCTTCTCAGCAGCAGGCTTCTTGGGTGCAGATTTAGTGCTCTTGGATGTGCCAGTCTTTGGCATTGTATCAGCCATAAGCTTCTTTTTCTTCTTGGGAGGGGCTTTCTCAACATGTTCTTCCTCCTCCTCAGCAGCAGCAGCAGCCTCCTCAGGTTCCTCAAGCATGGAGGTCTGCCTGCCAGTGACATAGACTATCCTCTTCATAGCACCCTTCTTCTCCCCTGCCTTCTTAGGAGGTGACTCAAGGTGAAGAGCCATCTTTGTCCAAGCACTTTCAGGTGCTCTCATAGCCTCAGAGCTAGCATACACTTTCCTTACAGCTCTCCTTGAAGAGGTAGCTTCATTTGCAGCTTTCTTGGCAGCCTTTTCTTGCTTCTTAGAAAGAATCTCTTCTGGAACGAAGTCTGAATCCTCCTCATCTGAATTCAGCTTCTTCCTGGCCCTTGTAGCAGCCTTGGGCAACCCATGAGAGCTGGGGGTGCCTGGATCTGAAGATGAACTAGATTCAGGACTAGTGCCAGAATCCAATTCAACACTCTTCTCTCTGAAGTCGTTCTCACTGTCCTCAACACTTGACATACTGACCCTGTGAACAGAATATAGAGGAGCAGAAAAGGATAAGTCATCGAAAAATGTGGCTGGTTTTTGAAAGATTGAACACAAGATTTTCAAAGTTTTGCATTCTGTCACATGAAAATCGGTACAGCCGAAGTAAAATTGTCGGTGCCACCGAGACTGACTATCTCATTAACAGAAACTTGGCACTCTTTTCGGTGGGACCGAAAAGAAGTACTCGGTTTCACCGAGACAGTTCTCAGCAACACAGATAGACAAATCGGTGAGACCGATTTGTTCACTTCGGTTCTACCGAGTTCCATCGGGCGGAAGGCAAACCCTAGAAAATCGATGGTTCGCTAATCTACGGAGTTTTCTCGTGGATAGAACGATGAGCAAACTATGGCTTATAGAGAAAAACAGCTTTATTGCGCAAGAATCAGACGGGAGCGCAAGAAAGATCGAATCCGTACCCTAGCTTGGTGACGGATCCGCTACGGCGGCGACGGTGGTGAAGATGCCCGTCGACGGCGAGGATTCCCAGCGGCGGAGAGGCTCGGGAAGGCAAGGCGATGACCAGGGGGTCCTTCTGCGGCAGCTTAGGGTTTGAGGCGTGATGATTTGAAGATTGAAATTTTGAACCGTCGGGACCACAGACTATATACCCTTCACTGTCGGTGATACCGATTTTAAATTTTCGGTGTCACCGAGTTCCACAACTGTCAGCTGATAGGGAAACTCGGTGTAACCGAGAATATGAAATCGGTAGTACCGAGATTGAAAACCAGATCAACCCTAGGCATTCGGTGAGACCGAGATTTTGGGGTTGGTTCCCCCGAGATGCACTTGGGAGGTTTTAATGGTCAGTCCTTGTCGATACGGAACTCCGAGTGCTCCACACACAGAGGGATCGAAAAGTACTTGTTCAAATTTTGTGATGCAGCATAAATAGAATATTGTAACACCCCAAAAATCGGGTTATTGATTTTTGTGCTGTTATTCCTTCCTAGCTTTTCTCTCCCGAATTTTTCCTCTGGAATTTGGCAAGTGACCAGATGAATCCAGCCTATCCTCAACCTCTCAGTGCCTTTCTCATGCTCTTGTGCCAGCCAATCCTCCATCAGTAAATCCCGAATCTTTTTCAAACCCTAGTTCCGAAATATTGGAACTGGAAATCCCGCCTTTGTGTTTTCATAGTAGCTATCATTTCCCTTGCTCTGTTGATCCTCCCAAAATTTCCAGAGATCCTTCTGCCCTCATGGACCCTAGATGTGCAAAAATGTTGCCAAGTCATATGCAATATTTCTCATCTGGAATTAATTCCTTTTTCTGCCTTTCTGAGGAATTTGATCCAGGAAATTATCTATCCATCTCCAGAGGTCATGAAAACTTGTGGAGATATTCTTTGTGGATATATTGAGCTCTCATAAAAATATTGGCCATAATTAAATTAGGGAAATTGCCTTTTCCTATTTAAAGCCTATATCTCAATTTGGGGCCTTTCCAAAGGAACTACCATTTTGGTAGCTAGGAAAAATCCCAAACAATTTGTGGAGCTTCTTATATCTATATATTCTCCATTTCCATCAAAATATCAAGTTCCCCAATTCAAAATTTCAGCACCACTTCCATTTGCAAATTCTGTTCAGATTTCCCATTTGCAAAGGAAGTCCATGATTCCTTGATCTCCTTGGGCTAAAATTTTTCAGGGTGATTCATTAAGATAAATTATCCTTGTCCTCCAAAATTTAGCCCATTCCATATAGCAAATCTTCCTCAGCAATTTATTCAAGTTTCTGTCCAGATTGGAGCATTGTGAAGGAAGTACCATTTATATTTATGCAAATGATATGAAACTTTTACAGTGAGTCCATATGCCTTAATCATTGGTCTCCTCCAAGTTTGAGCCATTTTCATCTAGCCAATTCCTCAGAACCATCTGGTTTTCATTTCTGTCCAGTCTGGCACTCTGTGAAGGAAGTGCTTGCTATCTTGATTCAATTGAGCTGAAATTTGGCAGGGTAGTGCATATTGATATATCACTACTATAAACCAAAAATCAGCTCAACTCTCCTAGCCAATCTTTTTGTATCATTTTCTCAAGTTTCTTACCAGATTGCATCTCTGTGAAGGAAGTACCATCATAGATGGTCAATTTGATCTGAAACTTGTCCAGTGCATTCTTGTGTCCAGATCATAGCTCTCCACCAAAAATCATCCATGTCTATGTAGCCATTTGTCCCCAGCCCCTTCATTTCCAAATCTGGTGCAATTGCCAAGTTACAAAGGAAGTGGCATTTTTGCTTTGCCCATTTGAGCTGAGACTTTGCCAAGCCAGTGACCCTAGCAGATGATTGACCCCAGCCAAGGATCTTGCCAAGAGGAGCACTGTGATGACCATGGCACAGTGCACACACTTGGCTGTTGGCTTCTTGCTGAGCCATGAGAGGTCACACTAGAGCTGACCTTTCTTGCTTGAAGAGTCAAGTCAGCTCAGGATAGGAGGGTGAAGAGACTAGACATGGTTTGGCCTCATGTGCGGCGTGGCAACGCCGTGGCCGCGTGGTGACCACGCCAAATGCAGCCAAACCGGAGCTCTGCGTTGAGATGTCGCGTCCCTCTCCCTGTGCTCTCGCCGGCGCCTTGTGCCGATGTCTGCGGAGACGTACGGCTTCCTATCCATCCCCAGCTGGCCCTGGAGGCTTGCTTGTTGGCCGGGTGTGCCGACAGCGGATGCTCCGCTTGAGCGCCGCCACGGTGGTGAGCTCCCGGAGCTTCTCCCGGCGTCCAGAGCCCTCCCCGCGGCTATATAAGCGCGTCCCCGAGCCCTCTCGACGAGCAGCAGCCCCGCCCCTTTTCCCCGAGCTCCCCGAGCTCCCCTCGCCGCCCATGGCCGCCTCGGTTCCCGTCAGCCGCCGCGCCCAGTCCACCCTTCCGGCGGTCCCCGGCTCCGTCCGAGCCTACCCCCGGGCGCGCCTCCCTCCTGTGACCTCACCCGACCCCCCTCGCCCTCGCCCTTGCGCCCCAGTCGCCGGGACCCCGCCAGAGCCGAGCCCCGTCCGCCGCGGTAGCCGCCTCGCTCGGCCTGGTGCTCCCCGACGGCTGCGCTACTATGGGACAGGGGCGGCTCCTCGTGCTGGTCACTCCGGCGGTCCAAGCTCCGCCGGAGGTGGCCGGAGCTGCTGGGACGGGCACTGGAGCGCGCCGCCCTCCTCCGTTCCTCGGGCGACCGGCGGGAGGAAGAAGGGATGAGGAGGAGAAGGTCAACGCCGCAGGGCCCACCCGTCAGCGAGTCAGCAACTTTGACCCGGGCCCGCGCGTTTTTGAGTGGAGGCGTACTCCTGGGAATGCGCTTTCACTAAAGTGAAAGCGTAATTTGCAGATTACGCCTTCGGGTCTAGCCGGCGGCCGAATCCGTTAGTTAGTGAACGTTCATCAGTTAGGGACCGAAGTGGACACTATTCTGTCCGCTTGTCTGCCTAACGAATGAACGCTCGTATCTTTGCGACCATAGCTCGGAATCAGGTAAAATGAGCGCCCACATTTTTGTCTCGTCTAGCCCTTTCCGATGGTACTATTTTCACTATGTGTTTACACTGTGAAAATAACCATTTTGCCCTTGCCCTCCGATCGAGCCCTTTGAGAGAGACCCTTGTCCGGCGATTTCTTCCGCGAGGTGATCGTGTTTCCTCCCGGCGTATTCGTCGACCCCCAGGCAAGCCAACCTCTTCCATGAGCTCCGGACTTGCGTGATGACTTTGCTTGCACTTGTGTGTTTATATGTGTCGCCTATTAGTCCGCATTCGCATTCACCGGTGGTAACATCGGTGTAGGCACTAGTATAATTTTTCACCTACTGCCGTGCCTTACTTCAATGTTGCCATGCTAATAATAATATTGCTAGTGACATAGTCATGTTAGCACTGTGGTTGATCTTATGCCATTTCTATCGGTACTATGATCTTGCTATGAATTGTCGATATGTTGCGTTGGAATGAGAGATTACTGTCTATGGTTATTTTGGGTTTCATCCGGCAGTTTGTGGATGTGAGGAGTTGAGTTAATGCAACCTAGTTGGTTGATCTTGAGTCACCTGTCCGGGCATACTCGTGCAACCACATTTGCCGGTATGGGACGGCCCTGACCGGGCCTGACTGCGTGATCTTTCACCGGTACCACCAAAGAGGGAAGGTTATGCACGGCGTTCTACCCTGGCCCGGTAAGCGGCGATAACCTTGTGAGCCCAGTTGTTGTTGAGTTTGTGCGCACGTCCCCATCTGGGACAATAGACCTTGGTTGGGTCTACAGAGTTTGTCCATGGAGGTGGCAGATGTCATGAGGACACAGAGTTGGGCCACGACGGTGGCAGGTGTCGTGAGGACACAGGGGCAACCCAAGGCTGACCTCCGGGGGAGGAAGAGTGTCGGTGGTACGATGAAAGAGTCACGAGTCAGGCAGGTGTTGTTGAAGCAATGCTGGTCCACCCGAGTGGTCTCGAGGCTAGGGCCAGGTGCTTCATGGTGTGGGTAAAGTGCGCAACCTCTGCAGAGTGTCAAAATCTATTCGAATAGCCGAGTCCACGGTATTGGACAGCCCGTCCAGACCTCAGTAGTTGGTCAACCATAGCAGTGTTAGTAATGATGAAAGAGCTCATCTTGGGTAGACATCAGATGATGTCAGGAATATGATATGTTAGCCAAGGGATGGCTATATGATGAGTGGTCGTATGACCACACGATGTGGTTTGGACCTGAATCAGTTCAGGTTGGATCATGAGTATGTCGAGGGTTGTGTGACAACCCAGAAGAGAGTAAGTTGGAATCCAGTACAGTAAGTATTCTAAGCATTTAGTATGATCCTGCTATAGATTGCATGTCTGATCCATGATATGCCATGCTTGACCTATGCTTGCCTTGTTAGCATTCATGTCATGTTTAGTATTAATTCATGCATAGCATAGAGCTTGCTTTGTCATCTGTTTGTTTGGATGCTATGTATTTGGTTGTCTTGCGAGTACATTCAAAGTACTCACCTGGCCTTGCACGTGGCCAGTTGCAGGAGAAGATCTGTTGTGCTAGAGCATAACCAAGCCAGTCCTGTGCGTTATGGAGCCCAGCCAGAGACGTCGTTGCCAAGACCTCCAATGCCATTTAGTTAGCCCTGGAGTTATGTAATATTGTTGTAAGCAACAGTATTGTAATACTCCATTATAGTTAATAAAGCCATTTTTGCTTGCAATTGCGGTATCATGTCTTTGGCGTACGTCAAGTCTTATCCTGGGGACTGGCGTGCGTCGGCCCTCTATCGGGGTGCCACAAATATGAGGTGAGAAAGCATAGACAGCTAAAGAGTGGTCCTAGGCATTCTTGTCCATCCAATTGGCAAAAGATAAAACAAAAGCCAAATAGCAACAATTGGATGTCCTCGAATGAGAAAATAAATGCAGACCAACATGCTCACACAATAATATGTCAAATAAAATCATGACAAACATGCACATACACACTAGCATCTAACAAGCACTAGGGCGATGACGAAGTCATCTATATATGAGTATTTGACTTAGGAGCCAAGTAAGAATACTTGATCATAGGTCATACTCATCGTTTAAGCACAAGTGGGGTTACCACTTTTACATAAAGCATTTAATGTTGTCACATACTAAGAGATGCTTTGACTCAAGTCTTAGAGTAAAGCTCCCCCTTGATGTGACATCCCCCCATAAGAGGGATAGACTAACCTTGGGTTTTGTCGATGAAGACTTCATGTTGGTGAGGTAGTGGTGGATGCTCAAGGTTGATGAAGATCACCAAGAGTTGGGAGCATCCTTGTTGTTTCCTTACTCTTCTCACCTACATGGGTTAGTCCCAACACACAAGAGACAAATACAAGGATATCTATGGACATGGAGTGCAAGCATGTGTTATGATGTCCATCGATTTGTTGATTACCTTGTCCCTTGCTTACCTTTGAGGGAATGTGTGACTCCTTGAACTATTGCATAGAGTTGATGTTGATTGCAAATAATTCTTGCCAATAATGAATGTGAGTGAATTTCATTGGCGGAGTCACCCCTCAAGAACTCTCTAGTTCTTCTTCTTGGGGACCCACATCAAGTTGATGGGGATCCTTGGTGTTGTAGTAGCCTTTGTAGAAGTTGAGCTTGACGTAGCCTTGGGTACCCACTCCACCATAGCTAGGGATCCATCTTCATATGAGTCAATTTCCTCTTGAAGCTTGTTCTTGCCCTTGAGCTTGTGGTCTTGTGGTGGAAGGTCATCTTGAGTGCTTGTCCCCTTGGGAAGAGTATTTTCATACTTCTCCTTTTGAGGAACAAACTTGGGCTCGGGATATTGACCTTCTTCCCATTCAACTCCATTTGCGTTGAAGTAGCCAACACCATGATTCTTCCGGTATCCTCCGTGCTTGCGTACAATTTCCTCAAATTGCTTACACCCGGCAAGACTCTTGTAGATACCTTTTTCTATAATTCCTTTCAATAAAGCATTTTCTTGCTCAAGTGTAACTTGGCTAAGAGAAACATCATTAGTGGAATCAATAGAACTACTAGAAGAAGCATCATTGGGTTTAGCATTTTTATTGTTACTACTAGATGAAGAACCTTTCTTGCCTTTGTTACTAGTTTGTTTAGATTTAACTTGTGGCATGAAAGTAGACAAGAGTAGTCGTTTGGCTAGATAAGATGAAGTCTTCTTTCGGAGATCGTCATTGATAGCTTTAAGAAACTCATGCTCTTGCTCCAAGTTGAGCTTCTCGAAGCGTAGCTTCTCATGAGTTCTTACAAGCTCTCTATGATCTTCAAGAGTAGATTCATGAGCTAACTTAAGAGTGTTTAGTTCTTTAGTTAGTTCTTCTATTTTCATCTTATCATCATCAATTGACTTATCTTAACTATCATGAGAATTATCAAGTTCATTTTGACTAACATCACTAGTTTTATCAAAGAGCAAGTCATCATCACAAAGCAAATCATCTTCATCACTATCGAAATCAAGATACTCGGGGTGTGATACCTTGGGGCCTTTAGCCATGAAGCAACTTCCACTCCCTTTGTTTGGTGAGTCAAGTAGATCATGGGAGTTGGTAGTCACTAGAGCAATTCCGGCAACACCATCATCTTGCCTATAGTCGGAGTCGGAGTGATAGCTTCTCTCGGAGTTGTCGTCGGAGTCGGAGCCAGAAACCCATTCACCAACATGAGCTTGATGTTTCCTTCTTGTGTAGCTCTTGGTGTACTTGTCCTTCTTCTCCGAATCCCTACTTCTCCTTGAGTGTCTTCATTCATAACGATCATCTCTACTCCTTCTCTCTCTTTGAGTGATTCATTCCTTGAGATTTGTCTTCTTGGTGACTCTTCTCTTCGTTTGTAGGGAGCCGTGCACTCATTGGAGTAGTGTCCGGGCTTCCCACAATTGTAGCAATTGCGGTCACGACTTGACGAACGCTTCTCATCATATCTTGAGTTGGAGCTTCTTTCTTTGCCTCTACTCTTGTAGAACTTGTTGAATTTCTTGACCATGAGGCTTATCTCTTCATTGGTGACAAGGTTGTTGCTTGAGGTTGCGGGAGCATCACTTGTGGCTTTGTAAGCACCGCTAGACTTGTGATGAAGCTCTTCCTTGTCTTTGAGTGTCATCTCATGAGCAACAATACTTCCAATGACTTCCGTAGGCTTGAGATCTTTGTAGTTAGGCATCATTTGGATCAATGTGCACACGGTGTCGTATCTCTCATCCAAAGCTCTAAGTATCTTCTTGATGATGAATTTGTCGGTCATTTCTTCGCTTCCTAAGCCGGCAATCTCATTGGTGATGAGAGCTAGCCTAGAGTACATCTCTGCGACTCCTTCACCATCCTTCATCTTGAACTTGTCAAGCTAACCTTGAAGAACATCCAACTTGGATTCTCTCACGGACTCGGTTCCCTCGTGCATATCAACCAAAGTATCCCAAATCTCTTTTGCATTCTCAACACGGCTGATTTTGTTGAATTCTTCTGGGCATAGGCAGTTGAATAGAATGTCGCATGCTTGAGCGTTGTATTGCAACATCTTCAATTCTTCCGCGGTCGCTTCACAATCCGGTTCCTTTCCATCTCCAAAGAATTCACCTTGCAAGCCAACACGAACAACATCCCAAACGGCGGGGTTATGACCAAGAATATGCATTTTCATTTTGTGCTTCCAACTAGCAAAATTAGTGCCATCAAAGTACGGACCTCTACGGTGATAATTACCCTCAATAGACGCCATACTCTCCTAGGTTGTGAGACCAATGCAATGGAGACCAAAGCTCTGATACCACTTGTAGGACCAAAAGTATGTCTAGAGGGGGGGTGATTAGACTACTTGACCAAATAAAAGTTTTGCCTTTTCCCAAATTTTAGAGTTGGCAGTTTTAGCATTTCATGGCAAGTCAAGTACACCCTACACATGCATGTCTAAGAGTATAGCAGCGGAAAGTAACAACAAGCATGAGTAGTAAAGGATAGGGTAGGAGGATCAAACGCAATTTTAGACACGATGATTTTTTCCCGTGGTTCCGATAGGTGGTGCTATCGTACGTCCACGTTTATGGAGTTTTCAACCCACGGAGGGTAACTGTCGCGAGAGTCCACGGAGGGCTCCACCCATAAGGGTCCACGAAGTAGCAACCTTGACTATTCCATAACGGCTTCCGTCCACGAAGGACTAGCCTCACTATGGGTAGATCTTCATGAAGTAGGCGATCTCCTTGCCCTTACAGACTTCTTGGTTCAACTCCACAACACGAAGTAGGAGGCTCCCAAGCGACACCTAACCAATCTAGGAGGCACCACCCTCCAAAAGGTAATAGGCTCGGTAATGTCGATGAACTCCTTGCTCTTGTGCTTCAAGATGATAGACTCCTCAACACACAATCACTCTCTCACAGATTTGGCTTGGTGGAAGAGATGGGATTGGTGGAAAGCAACTTGGGGAGGCTAGAAATCAGGATCCATATGGTTGGAGTGGAAGATCTTGACCTCAACACAAGAATTGGTGGTTCTGTCTCAGAAAACTGGATGGGGCAAGTATGGAATAGTTCTGAGTGCTTCTCTCTCTCGAGTAGGTGGTGGTGGAGGGGTATATATAGGCATCCCCAATAAGCCAACCGTTACACACAAAATGACCAACTCGGTGATACCGACGTGTTAATCTCGGTGGTACCGAAGTGACCAAAAGTGGCAACTTTTGAATCTCGGTGAGACCGATATAGGAAACTCGGTTGCACCGATAAGGTGATTAACGGTTAGATTGACAATCTCGGTGACGCCGATCCAACAATCTCGGTGGTACCGATATTGTGAATTTGCGTAACAGAGAGTTGGCAACCTAAACTCGGTGGCACCGGGATTGAATCGGTTGCACCGAAGTGGCTAGGGTTTGGCTGAGTCTGTCTGAGGTTGAGAATCGGTGGCACCGGGATGGAAATGTTGGTTGCACCGATTTTGAGTATTTGGCTTTGGACAGACTTTGGTGGGAGAGCTTGTGGCTGTTTTTGGTGACTATCACTTGTGCACGTATGAGCATTTTGTTCACCAACAAAACCTTACCCCCTTTTAATAGTATTGGCTTTCCTATGGACTCAAAGTGATTTCTCACAAATGTAAAATGTAGAGTCCTCTTCCTTGAAGCTTTGCCAACCTATTTCCTTGCATCTTGGGGTATTCCACAATCTCCACAATCCTTTTGCCGATCCTATCATTGAACATTTCCTGAAATATACTTAGTGGAAACATTAGTTCAATGACTTATATGTTGTTATTAATTACCAAAACCACCAAGGGAGCAAATGTGCTTTCATGCGGCCGCGCCCCTGGGGCGCCGCCATTGACACCGCGGTATACTTACGGGGACGGCCCCAACCCTGCTTGGGTGGCTGTTGGTCCGTCCCCTCCTAGCGGGCCTTCCGCTTCTCGGCAGCTGAAAACCTCCTCACCGGCGTCATGGTTGAGTGGGCGGAGGCCTTGAGCGGGGAAGCGAGAAGTGGAGATGGGCTGGGGGCTCTGCCGCCTCCGCCTATTTACAGCTGGGTGGAGGCCAACCGGCGTCCCTCCACATTCCGGGTAATGATGGCCCTGCTTCACGTCGCCTCGCCTACCCTCGTCGGGTCACGTCCGCGAGGGTCGAGGGGAGAGAAGACACAAGGGGACGGCTACATTCAAGGAAGGGCAATGATGGCCGGCGCTGTGCGCAGGCTTCGTGTCAGCTTGACTCGGGCGGTTCCCGAAGCCTTCAGGAAGTGGAGGCGACCTTGTCTCGCTACGTGCCACGCGTCAGGCTGGGCGCGCAGGCGATTGGGGCCCGCAGCGCTCGGGTTGGCTCCTTCGGCTTCGCCCTGAAGCCCACCCAAGCGCGCCTTGGGCCCGGGGGCTATTGTCGGTGCTCTGTGAACGGGGGTACCCAGACCTGCCTGCCTGCAGCCCAAGGTGTGGCCCACTTCGATAGCCGGTACGGCCCGACATGGCATCACTCAAGACAAGGCCCTCGCGAGAGCCTCACCCTCGCAAGGCGGACGGCGCCAGGACCCCCAGAGGGAGGAGGCCTCCCCAGGTTGCCTCCCGAAGGGCGGAGATCTCTATGCAGCGTCCGGCCTCGCGAGGGCGGGGGTGACACAAGCCTGGCCAGGCGGGCACCAGCGGGCGCAGAAGAAGCAGATTCCTCTTTGGTGCAAAGGAGGCAAGGACGTACACAGGCTCCCAAGACAGCCCCCCAAAGGTTTCCATTCCGGCGCAACAAGACCAAGACCATGAGCCCCGCAGGACGGACGTCATCGTCAAGCCCACCTCTGCATCACCACCAGCTACTTTGCAGGCGAAGACCACCTTTCGTCAGGATAAGGTGTACTGCTTGTCGCCCTTCGAATTTGGCCGTTGTGGGATCCCTTCCCGCCAGTGCAATAAGGGAAGATGACCCGGGCCATTATAAATAGAGACTAGGCTGCTCCGTAGAGAGGGGAGATCCAGAACCACCGGAGCACCCTCGCGAGGTTACTCACCACTGTATTAGTTCATCCACAAACCTCCTCGTGAGGCAATCCACCCAAAGCAGGAGTAGGGTTTTACGCTTCGCAGTGGCGTGAACCTGGGTAAATCTGCGTGTTAGTCTTCTTCCTTGTGATTGAGTGAGTTCAATTCGGCTGGGCGGTGGAGCCGTGAAGCTGCTGGGATCTTCGCACACGCCCCTGAGTTCGAACCTCTTTGGGTTTTGCGGAGCCCGAAATCCGACAGTTGTGGAGTCGTCCGCGCTTGCCGTGACAGAGGAGAAACTGGAGCCCCGGCTCCCCAAGTTAGCCACGCTGCTGGACCCTTGGTCACGACGCCCGCTGATGCGCCGGTGCCACCTCCGGGTCCGGTTCTCGCGCTCGCGCGCTGCGGTCCTCTGATCAGGTCCGATGCCTTGGATGAGGCCTACACCATGCTTGGCAGGCTCCGGGCCGACCTCCAAGATGCTAAAAGGCGCCTCGCGAAGGAGCGCCTGGGGCTCGTTTCTAGGTGGTCCCAGGACGAGGTGGCCACCCAGGCGGCCTGGAGCCGAGCCAAGGCTGCCATCGCGAAGAGCGAGAAGGAGGCCGCCGAGGCCAAGGCGGCCCGAGACGCGACACTGATCAAGGTGGAGTCTGCCAGGAAGCGCTACGATAAGGCGGAGGCCAACCTGAGGGCCTTTCAGGATGAGCAAGCCGCGCTCGCGCAACGACTCCGTGAGCAAGAGGAGGTCCTCAAGGCCCGCGAGGTAAAGCTCGCCGATCACGACTCCGCGCTGTCCCGGGTGGCTGATGACCAAATCAAGGAAAGTGAGTGCCTGGCTCAGCTGAAGGAGGAGGTGGAAGAAGCCCAGTTGTCCCACGCCCAGTGCGTCTCCGAGACGACGACCCAGCTAGAGGCCAGGGAGAGGACCCTTGCCATTGCCGAGGAGAAGGTGGCCGCGAAGCGCAACGCCTTCCCCTCCCTCGAACTCGAGCTGCGCAAGTTGCTGCGCTCCATCTACAGGGGAGGATTCTGGGAGCCTTTGGCGACCCCCGAAGTCGGCTACGCAGGGCTCTCCTTCAAGCTTGCTGAGGTGCTCGAAGGCGCTTCCACCAGGGTGGACACCATTTTGGAGGACGAGTGCCGCGATCTTCTTGCCACGACCGCGACGCGGGTCTTCAGCCATCTCTACCTTCACGAGCCCGGCTTCAGCTTCGATGCGGTGATCGTCCCGGTTGCTCCTGCGTCCAGCGCCACTACGGAAGCGGTCGTGAAGGGTCCGGTGGACGCGTTGGTGGAGAAGTTCACCTGCATCGCCACCGCCAAGCCCCCGACGGCGGAAACAAGCGGTGGTGACGACGGCGGCAGCGACGTTGACGATGAGCTTGCCGTGGCTAGGACAGTTGGCGACGACGGCCATGGCGATGACAGCCCCTCCTCCTAGGTCTTACCCTGCAACATTTACTATGCCTCGCAGAGGCGTGAGACTTTGAATTCGCAAGACATTCAGTGCCTGTAATAATTGCTTAAATTTCCTTGAATTTCATGATTTCCTCCGGTGCCCTGTCTCCTTCCCGCTTGCTTTTGTGCTCTGCGTCGGCAGGGCCCAATCCCGCACATACCTCGACCGCCGTTGGGGCGTCCGGATCGCCAGGACGAGACCAAGGGGCGAGGGGCTACGTGACCAGTGAGGCCCCTGAGTCGCGATGCTCAGGGGTCCCCCTTGACGTGCGAGCAGCACTCACGAAGGAAACATGGCGTCGCCAGGGTAGATTTGGGGCGCCTTAGTGCTCTGCGTCGGCAGGGCCCAATCCCGCGCATACCTCGACCGCCGTTGGGACGTCCGGATCGCCAGGACGAGACCAAGGGGCGAGGGGCTATGTGACTAGTGAGGCCCCTGAGTCGTGATGCTCAGGGGTCCCCCTTGACGTGCGAGCGGCGCCCGTGAGGTGAGTTCGTACCTTTTCTCGCTAGCTTTTACCTGGGAGGGACGTGAGAAGACCAGGTACCAGAACCTGGTGAGGCGGCTCACGCCAGGCCTGCCCTGAGCGTAGCCCCCGGCCAGCCCCCTCGCGCGTGCATCCCAGGGGAACACTGAGTGATGCAAAGAGCCGGGAGGCCATCCTGAGGTTGGTGCAACTGCTAGGGCACCCTCAGTTGTTTATCCCGCAGCACGGAGCATGGGGCTTCCACTGGGCGTGGGCATAGCCGCTGAGCGACAGTGTCGTCCGCCAGCGCGGAGCATGGGGCTTCCACTTTGGCGTGGGAAGGGAGCTCTGTGTTAGAGTCTCCGGGCGTGTATAGCCCAATAAGTTCGCACTCGTGGCTTGCACGGATGAACAGGGGAGGTGTATTTGGGCACCCGTGAGCCAACGCGGGACTCACGAGGCCCTACCTCAAAGGCGGGTTGCGCCTGAATTTTTATAGTGCGAGGCGCGTGTCGGAATCGGGGCTTCGCAAAACCCAACAAGGTTCGAACACTGGGGCGTGTGCGAAGATTCTCAACCGGCTCGATGTCCCAACTTGTCACCCTACGGCCTAGCTACGTCGAGTATGTTCCTGCGAGGAAGAAGATGGAAACGGTGGTTTACGCAGGTTCAGGCCACCTTGTGGTGTAAACCCTACTCCTGCTTTGTGGTGGATTGGCCTCTCGAGGAGGCTGTGGATGAACTAGTACAGTGGGTGGTTGGCCTCGCGAGGGCTCTTGGTGGTGATGAACTCGACTTGGTTCAGCCTTGTTCGACCTGCCTTCTGTGGTGGGAGCTCGTCCCTATTTATAGGGGCCACAGTCCTCTTCCCCCATTGAACAGGCGGCAAGGGATCCCACAACGGCCAAATTTGAAAGGGGACAAGAGGTACATCCTATCCTGACTAAAGATGGTCTTCGCCTGCAAAGCTTCTGGGTGTGACGTGGTGGTGGGCTCGGCGATGACATCCGTCCTGCCGAGCTCGTGGTCTTGGTCCTCTTGCACTAGGAAGGAAACCTTTGGGGGGTTCCTTGGGAATCCGCGTACGTCTTTGTCTCCTTTGCACCAAAGAGGAAACTGTCCTTCCTCTGCGCTCGCTGGCGCCTGCCTATTTTGTTCGTCAGAACCCACGTCACCCCGGCCTCACGAGGCCGGGTACTTGCATAGGAATCTCCGCTCCTCGGGAGGTGGCCTGAAGGGGTGCCGGTCCTCCGGAGGCCTTGGCGTTGTCCTCCTCGCGAGGCGGGGGCTCTCGCGAGGGCCTTGACTTGGGGGCTCATTGCGGGGCCATACCGGGCCTTTGTGGTGGGACACGTGCTGGGCCGCAGGCAGGCAGGTCTGGGTACCCCCGTTCCCAGAACGCCGACAGCGCGCTTGCAAGACCTGTGGGGTGTGGGTAATCTGCGCCGAATGAATCTCCAGAGGCCATCACATGAGAAGGCCAAACACCAACGACCCCAGGAGGTGACGTGTGCGGAGCCAGGCCGTCAGACAGAGCTCAGCCATTGGGTTTATCGACGCTGCAGGGACGGACCAGAGCACAGACGTCGTGCCCAGTCTTCTCATGCGATAAACCCGAGGAAAGACACCAGGCGCGTGGCTCCCGTGACGGCAAAGCGCCGAACAACGGTTATTGGAACCGGGCCGCGCGCCCTGACTCACCCACACTCGATTAGCTCACGCGAGGACAAGTACCAAGGGCCTCGACGAGGTGACGTACACGGGGCTGGCCCGTGAGACAGAGCTCAGTCGCTTGGATTTATCAACGCTGCAGGGACGGACCCGAGCACAGACGTCGTGTGAGCCCTTAATCATGAGGTGGTCGAAGGCGGGGTTGTAAGGGCGCGGCGACATTCATGGTGACGAAGCACCATTCATGCAGTTGGAACACTTAGGAAATTCATTAAATGCAGAATCAGTCTGGTGCGTGCGCAAAACTATACAGCTGCGGGGGCGGGCCCTAGTAGCTTGAGGATGGTGCAGACCGAGGGGCGCCCTCAATTGAGCAAACCAAAAGTCACCTGGCATCGACGCTGCTGAAGCGTTGGGGTTGTTGTCGAAGCTGGATCATCACGAGCTTGAGTGCTCCGGAGGCTCGAGGGGCTCGCGAGGGTCTGGGATCTCCAGAAGATCCTCGCGGCATCGGGCCTCATGAGACGCGTGGGCGGCCTGCATCAGGCGCTCATACGTAGCCCCCACGTTCACGAGGCCGAAGGGCATGCGGATGTAGCTGCAGGGGACCCCACTGTGTCCGACACGCGATGGCCAGAAGAGGCCCTGCGACGAGGCCCTATTGAGGCCCGGGATGTTGACGCAGATGCGCAGCCTGCCGTCGGGGACGGCTGCCGCACCGGGCGGCGCAGGGCGGTGCTCGCCACGCAGGGCATGCGCCTCCAGAAGCTCCCTGATAGTGTTGGTGATGAACTCTCTTGTTCCTGGTGATGGGGATATGTACCTAGGGTAGGGTCATAGGCCTGACCTACATGCCCTACCTAAGGACACTGCCCCAGAAAGCTTAAGAGCTACAAGGAAGTCTCCGACTGAAATCGCCAAGACATACAAGTCACTCGACAATATACACTCGGAGGTACCTTTCACTCGACGCTTACCTTTCACTCGGAAGGACTAGAAGACAGTCGACCACAGAAGCCCAGAAGTCACCCCATGGAGGCTAACGGGTAGGCGTTCATCAAGACCATTAATAGCATTTATGTTGTACGTTACCAGTAACGTACGTCTTTATAGCCACGATGCCGGACACTTATGAGGGGCAGCGCACTCTATATAAGCGGCCCCTCCCCTCTGGCACAAGGGTTCGCACCCTCTGTAAGGATACTCAGATTACACTCGACAGATAAACAAAGCCTCTCCGGAGCACGAGACGTAGGGCTGTTATCTCCACCGTGAGAGGCCCGAACTCGCTAAAACCACCGTGTCACCCATATGCATCTCGGTAGATCATGCTCCTTTACCCTACCCCCTTCGTACTGTCGGAGTCGTTCCCACGACAGTTGGCGCCCACCGTGGGGCATGGCGTCTATCGAGCCATGACGCATATGGTTTTTTCTTTAATCGCCGGCAACGGACTAATTTCTGCAGGCAACCCAAGCTTTCTTGGGATGATCTCCCGAGATCAAACAATCACCGCTACCAATTTTGACTATTGGAGTCCCGGCCATCACACAAAATACTCCTCATCATACAAAAGGATCAGGGAGTTGCTCATCTCAACTTGCCCTCTTTACAATCAAACATTGCAATGATCTAACTGTGGTTTGTTCTTTTTCTGTATGCACACGAGCTCATACAAAAGGACGCCTCCCTTTTTTCCGATTGGTGGCTCGGCTCCCAGACGATGAAGCGTCATCGTCCGCCCGTCATCATCTCGCATACTCATCGGCGACGCCGTTGCCAAGCGCCCACACACGCACAGCCGCTAACGCTCGGCCTGGTTCCCCGGCCGGTTGAACTCGTCGACCGGTGGTCCAGTCGACCTGGCTCCTCAGGCGACAAGGCCCGGCCGACGGCACTCGACCCAGCTCCGCACGCGTCGAAGCACGACTCCGACCTGTGCACAGCTCCGGCTCCCCGAGCAGTGAAACGCAACCACCAGCGCTCGCGCCGGCCTCGCCCTTGGCTGCGCCGGCCCACGACTGGACCGCGGTCAGCTGCTCATCCTCCTCATCGCCACCTCTCGGCTGCCTTCTGGTTCTGGCCAGATCAGCCATTTCCGCAGCGGCGGAGCCCTCCTCCAGCGTCTGCACCAGGTCTCCTGTGTATTTTTCACTCGGACGAGTTGAGGCACACCACTCGGACATGCATGACGTACAGGTCCTGCTCCTCAGGCACGTCATCATCAACTCTCCCGACTCGACCATCCCGTGCATCGTTACATGGACGCGTCTACTCCACTCCGACGCCCCGCGCGTCGCCACTCCGCAGGACGCCTCTACGCCACTCGGCAGCTCCGCGCATCGCCACTCGGCGAGACACGTCGTCATCACCCGGCAGCTCCGCGCGTCGCCACTCTGCTGGATGCGTCTTCATCACTCGACCGCCCCGCGCGTCATCATTCAGCCAGACGCATCTACTTCACTCGATGCCCCGCGTATCACCACTCCGTGCGGCCCATCTTCATCACCCCCTCCGACGATGGACACGCCGCGCTGGTTTCGTGCTAAATCCGCGGCAGCCGCCGTGGCCGACCAGGGAGCTCTGCGCCCCACCTTCCACTTTCCTTCCAATCTTAATCCTTTTCATTTATGTCCTGCATGCAGGAGATAAATGGCCGTGGGAAAACGTCTATTACATGCATGAATGGCTTTAACTCTCGTTTAATTAGCGTTAACACCACTTGCATGCAGATTAATTCGGCGCTAGACGAGGGGTACTCCTCGCATGCACTTTGGATCATGTCTGCCTGCAAGTGATAAGGCTGCCTGCTTCCATCGGACGGGGCAGTGCTCGTGCGCTCGTGGGCACGTCCATGCCGAACCTCACCCGACGCTCCGAGCCCAGCACTCCGCGTCGACCTGCCTAGCCGGCCCACACCGACTGGATCGCAGCCCAGTTGTGGTGCCCTCAGACCAGCAGGTGCACTCGGATGAGGAGTCCATTCGAACGGCGCACACTCGGCTGTGAAGCCCTTGTTTTCACTTGGCCGGTTCGCCTTTTTCTACTCGACACGTCTTCGTCATTCGGCAGCTCCGCGCATCGCCACTCAGCCGGACGCTCCATCGTCACTCGGCCGCCACGCGCGCCGTCACTCTACTGGACGCGTCGTCATCACTCGGCAGCTCCGCGCATCGCCACTCGGCAAGACACGTCTTCGTCGCTCGGCAGCTCCGCGCATCGCCATTCAGTCGGAAGCTCCTTCGACACTCGGCAGCTCCGCGCACCGTCACTCAACTGGACGCTCCTTCGACACTCGGCAGCTCCGCGCCTCACCATTCAGTCGGACGCTCCTTCGACACTCGGCAGCTCCGCGCCTCGCCATTCAGTCGGACGCTCCTTCGACACTCAGCAGCTCCGCGCATCGCCATTCAGTCGGACGCTCCTTCGACACTCGGCTGCTCCGCGCATCGCCATTCAGTCGGAAGCTCCTTCGACACTCGGCAGCTCCGCGCGCCGTCACTCAACTAGACGCTCCTTCGACACTCGACTGCTCCGCGCATCGCCATTCAGTCGGAAGCTCCTTCGACACTCGGCAGCTCCGCGCGCCGTCACTCAACTGGACGCTCCTTCGACACTCGGCAGCTCCGCGCCTCGCCATTCAGTCGGACGCTCCTTCGACACTCGGCAGCTCCGCGCCTCGCCATTCAGTCAGAAGCTCCTTCGACACTCGGCAGCTCCGTGCGCCGTCACTCAACTGGACGCTCCTTCGACACTCGGCAGCTCCGCGCGCCGTCACTCAACTGGACGCTCCTTCGACACTCGGCTGCTCCGCGCGCCGTCACTCAATTGGACGCTCCTTCGCTCCGCGCATCGCCATTCAATCGGAAACTCCTTCGACACTCGGCTGCTCCGCGCATCGCCATTCAGTCGGAAACTCCTTCGATACTCGGCTGCTCCGCGCATCGCCATTCAGTCGGAAGCTCCTTCGACACTCGGCGGCTCCGTGCATCGCCATTCAGTCGGAAGCTCCTTCGACACTCGGCCGCTCCGCGCATCGCCATTCAGTCAGAAGCTCCTTCGACACTCGGTCGCTCCGCGCACCATTACTCAGCTGGAAGCTCCTTCGTCAGTCGGCCGCTCCTGCGCCGTCAGACAGCTAAGTCATTCTTCATACGTTGCATTCAAGTAAATAGTTATTTCCGTATTACCGAGTGTCAAGTAAGTCGCACATGATGTTCACTCGGAGGCCACGCCACCGAGTGTACCTCTGCGCTCGGTTCTTTATTTTCATGTCGGAACACTACACTTCCGTTTCATTTGGGTCCAATACTCAAAACAAGTTCAGTCGGATCATTCACTTTCACAAGTTCAGTCGGATCCTTCACTCTGTTAGACTATTGCTGGTCCCAGACCAGCAAGAACCTGGTACACCCAGTGGGTGTCTAGGGGTGTAATTTACACAAATCATTTCAACAAACATCAAAGTACTTCGAGAATTTTTTATGTTAGCTTGTGTTATTTTTCATACACAGGTTACCTAGACGCCTGTGTGCGCCATTCTCGACGACATGGTCGACTCGGTCGCCCCGCGCGCCGTCACCTGGTCGGACGCCTCCGCAACAACATTCTCGACTCGGCTGCCCCGCGCGCCGTTACTTGACCACCCCGTCGCCATTCAACCAGAGACATTTACTTCACTCGGATGTCCCGCGCATCGTCACTCGGCGGGACGTATCGTCATCACTCGGCAGCTCAGCGCATCGCCACTCAGCCGGACGTTCCATCGTCACTCGGCACCCCCGCGCGTCGTCATCACTTGGCCGCCCCGCGCGTCGCCACTCAGCCAGACGTGTCTACTTCACTCGGATGCCCCGCGCATCGCCACTCTGTGTGGCACGTCTTCATCAATATGCCCGACTCGGCCGCCCTGCTCGCCGCCACTCGGTTGGGCTTGACATCATCGACATGCTCCGACTTGGCCGCCCCGTGCGTCGCCGCTCGGTTGGGCACATCTCGTCAACTTACTCGACTTGGCTGCAATGCACGCCGCCACTCGGTTGGGCTTGACTCCATCATCACTCGGCAGCCCCGCGCGCCGTCACTCGGCAGGACGCGTCGTCATCACTCGGCAGCTCAGCGCATCGCCACTCAGCCGGACGCTCCATCGTCACTCGGCAGCCCCACGCGCCGTCACTCGGCGGGACGCGTCGTCATCACTCGGCAGCTCCATGCATCGCCACTCGGCGAGACACGTCTTCGTCACTCGGCAGCTCCGCGCATCGCCACTCCGTGTGGCACGTCTTCATCAATATGCCCGACTCGGCCGCCCTGCTCGCTGCCACTTGGTTGGGCTTGACATCATCGACATGCTCCGACTTGGCCGCCTCGCGCATCGCCGCTCGGTTGGGCACATCTCGTCAACTTACTCGACTTGGCTGCAATGCATGCCGCCACTCGGTTGGGCTTGACTCCATCGACACGCTCCATCGTCACTCGGCAGCCCCGCGCGCCGTCACTCGGCAGGACGCGTCGTCATCACTCGGCAGCTCAGCGCATCGCCACTCAGCCGGACGCTCCATCGTCACTCGGCAGCCCCACACGCCGTCACTCGGTGGGACGCGTCGTCATCACTCGGCAGCTCCGCGCATCGCCACTCGGCGAGACACGTCTTCGTCACTCGGCAGCTCCGCGCATCGCCACTCCGTGTGGCACGTCTTCATCATCGGCCGCCCCGCGCGCCATCGCTCAGCTTAGCTGCGATTCCATATCGCCTAAGTCAAAAACTGCTCCGAGTGAGGACATCATCCACACTCGGGGGCTTAGCTGTGATTCCATATCACCTAAGTTCAAAACCACTCCGAGTGAGGACATCATCCACACTCGGGGGCTTAGCTATGATTCCGTATCACCTAAGCTAAAAACTGCTCCGAGTGAGGACATCATCCACACTCGGGGGCTTAGCTGTGATTCCATATCACCTAAGTTCAAAACCACTCCGAGTGAGGACATCATCCACACTCGGGGGCTTAGCTGTGATTCCATATCACCTAAGCTAAAAACCACTCCGAGTAAGGACATCATCCACACTCGGGGGCTTAGCTGCGATTCCGTATCGCCTAAGTTAAAATCCACTCCGAGTGAGGACATCATCCACACTCGGGGGCTTAGCTGCGATTCCGTATCGCCTAAGTTAAAATCCACTCCGAGTGAGGACATCATCCACACTCGGGGGCTTAGCTGCGATTTCGTATCGCCTAAGTTAAAATCCACTCCGAGTGAGGACATCATCCACACTCGGGGGCTTAGCTGTGATTCCGTATCACCTAAGCTAAAAACCACTCTGAGTGAGGACATCATCCACACTCGGGGGCTTAGCTGTGATTCCGTATCGCCTAAGTTAAAATCCACTCCGAGTGAGGACATCATCCACACTCGGGGGCTTAGCTGCGATTCCGTATCGCCTAAGTTAAAAACCACTCCGAGTGAGGACATCATCCACACTCGGGGGCTTAGCTGTGATTCCGTATCACCTAAGTTAAAAACCATTCCGAGTGAGGACATCATCCACACTCAAGGGCTTAGCTGCGATTCCGTATCGCCTAAGTTGAAAACTCTTCCGAGTGACGAGGACATCATCCACACTCGGGGGCTTAGCTGTGATTCCGTATCACCTAAGTTAAAAACCATTCCGAGTGAGGACATCATCCACACTCGAGGGCTTAGCTGCGATTCCGTATCGCCTAAGTTGAAAACTCTTCCGAGTGACGAGCGCTTCTCTCACTCGGGGGCTTAGCCGCGAACAAGTTTTCGCCTAAGTTAAAAACCCTGCCGAGTGAATAGCATCCCATTCACTCGGAAACTTAGCTGCGAACCAGTTTTCGTCTCAGTTAAAAACTCTCCCAAGTGACGAGCATTCCCCTCACTCGGGGACTTAGCCGCGAGTCAGACCTCGCTTAAGTTAAAGGTTGTTCTGAGTGACAGGCAACACCTTCACTCGGAAACTTAGTTGCGAACAAGCTTTTGCCTAAGTTCAATATTCTTCCGAGTAATGAACATCCATCTTACTCGGAAACCATACAAATTTAGCCAAGCAAAGGATTGGAAAGCAAACATGCAAACATTGTCTCTATCAGACCCCCGCCGATGCAAGCATTCGACGGCGGTCTCGGGGACTACACCCAGTGGGTGCACTCAGCGTGCCCCCACTGGACCTACTATCACTCGACCAGGTCCGGCCTGTCGAATGACAAGCGACTATCAAAGCAAATCTAAGACCTCTGCCGATGTCACCGCCATTCGACAGCGGTCTCGGGGACTACACCCAGTGGGTGCACTCGGCGTGCCCCCACTGGACCAAAAACCACTCGGCTAAGACCCTATCTACTCGAGGAAAAAACAAGCAAGTACGCATCTGAAGAAAACACCCAGTGGGTGTAAAGTCAAGATGGACAGGAATACAATCGGAAATGAACTTACAAACAATCAGAAGACTCTGCAGATCACTCGGACCTGATTTCGAGCTCAGTTTCACTCGGAAATACTTCAAGACAGAATCGATCAGGGCGAACGATAAAGGTTCCAATCGACGCAGATTTCTAAGAAGCCTCAAAATGCACTCGGAATTTTTGTGTCTTGTCAGAACCTGCATTGACACTTTTTACACTCGAACCCCGATCCATTCGGGGGCTAATGATGGGGATATGTACCTAGGGTAGGGTCATAGGCCTGACCTACATGCCCTACCTAAGGACACTGCCTCAGAAAGCTTAAGAGCTACAAGGAAGTCTCCGACTGAAATCGCCAAGACATACAAGTCACTCGACAATATACACTCGGAGGTACCTTTCACTCGACGCTTACCTTTCACTCGGAAGGACCAGAAGACAGTCGACCACAGAAGCCCAGAAGTCACCCCATGGAGGCTAACGGGCAGGCGTTCATCAAGACCATTAATAGCATTTATGTTGTACGTTACCAGTAACGTACGTCTTTATAGCCACGATGCCGGACACTTATGAGGGGCAGCGCACTCTATATAAGCGGCCCCTCCCCTCTGGCACAAGGGTTCGCACCCTCTGTAAGGATACTCAGATTACACTCGACAGATAAACAAAGCCTCTCCGGAGCACGAGACGTAGGGCTGTTATCTCCACCGTGAGAGGCCCGAACTCGCTAAAACCACCGTGTCACCCATATGCATCTCGGTAGATCATGCTCCTTTACCCTACCCCCTTCGTACTGTCGGAGTCGTTCCCACGACACCTGGCGCCTCACACCTTGCTTCTTGCTTTTGGTGGCGCACGTCGCAGCACGCCTTCGAGTGGTGCCAGAGCACCTCCCCTGTCACACCGGTCAGGTCGGTAGCTTTCCCGGTGGAAGCCCCCGAGCCTGCCCTGAGGGAGGCGCAGGGCACGCCTTCCTATGTGAGAGGGAGAGGCGCCCCAGCGGCGGACGCAGGGCTTGAGATGCCAGCGGTGGAGGTCCCAGCCCCCTGGCGGCTCTTAGGGAGGAACTGCTTCTGCTTCTTGCGGGTGTCCTCGGGAGGCAAGACGTCGCCCTCGTCATTAGAGTTTTTGGCCGCCGTGGCCTGGTAGGCGCGCTCGAGGGAGCAGACTCCATCCTTCTCGTCGCAGGCAACCGTGATGACGCCGCTGCACCCTCGCATCTTGAGGACGTTGTAGCCATGGTGGACTGCCGCCATGAACTTGGCGAGGGCAGGGTACCCAAGGATGGCGTTGTATGGGAGGCCAATGTGAGCAACGTCAAAGTCGATGAGCTCGGTGTGATAGTTGTCGCGCCTGCCGAAGGTGACTGGGAGGCGCACCTGCCCCAGCGGTGTGGTGGAGCCATCAGTCACTCCTGAGAAGGGCTTGGTTGGCATGAGCTGGTCATAGGGCACCTGGAGCGTCTCGAAATTCTCGACAGAGAGAACACTGAGCCCGCCGCCGCCGTCTATGAGGGTCTTGGTGACGAGGACATTGCTGATGGTGGGTGTGCAGAGCAAAGGGAGCGCGCCTGCGGCGGCTGAGCACTTGAGTTGGTCCTTGGAATCGAAGGTGATGGCCCACTTCGACCACTTGAGGGGACGCGTGACTTCAAGCTTCGGGAGGGCGGCATTCACCTCGCGAGAGAACTGCTTGAAGATGCGGTGTGAGGCTGGGGCTTGAGCCCCGCCCAGGATGCAGGCAACCACACGGGGCTCCTGGAAGCCCCCAGCCCCATCGTCCCGCCGGTCGTCTTTGTTCCTTCTTGGGGGCGGCGGTGCCGTCGTAGCGCGGAGGGAGGTCCGGCTTGAACTTGCTGGGCCAGACAACGCGGCGCAGCTCCGAGGTTAAGGCACGGCAAGCCGCTTTGCTCTCAGGCACAACATGGACGGGAGGAGCTGATACGTCTCCAACGTATCTATAATTTTTGATTGTTCCATGCTATTATATTATCTGTTTTGGATGTTTTATATGCATTAATATGCTATTTTATATTATTTTTTGGGACTAACCTATTAATCTAGAGCCTAGTGCCAGTTTCTGTTTTTTCCTTGTTTTTGAGTATTGCAGATAAGGAATATTAAACGGAGTCCAAACGGAATAAAATCTTCGGAATAATTTTTCTTGGACCAGAAGCAACCCAGAAGACTTGGAGTAGAAGGCAGGGGAGCCACCGTGTGGCGACAAGCCACAGGGGCGCGCCCTAGGGGGGGGCGCCCCCCTGGCTTGTGGCCCCACGACCGCCCCCCTAACCCTATTCTTTGGCCTATAAATTCACAAATATTCCCTGGATACCAAAAAGAGCCACGAAAATACTTTTCCGCCGCCGGAAGCCTCTGTTCCCGTGAGATCCAATCTTGGAGCCTTTTCCGGTAATCTGTGGGAGGGGGATTCGATCACGGAGGGCATCTACATCAACTCCATTGCCCCTCCGATGATGCGTGAGTACTTTACCACAGACCTTCGGGTCCATAGCTAGTAGCTAGATGGCTTCTTCTCTCTCTTTGCTCTTCAATACCATGTTCTTCATGATCTTCATGGAGATCTATCCGATGTAATACTCTTTTGCGGTGTGTTTGTCAAGATCCGATGAATTGTGGGTTTATGTTTAGATTATCTATGAATATTATTTGAGTCTTTTCTGAATTCTTATATGCATGATTTCATATCTTTGCAAGTCTCTTCGAGTTATTGGTTTGGTTTGGCCAACTAGATTGGTAATTCTTGCAATGGGAGAAGTGCTTAGTTTTGGGTTCAATCTTGCGGTGTCCTCACCCAGTGACATAGTAGGGGTAGCGAGGCACGTATTGTATTGTTGCCATCAAGGATAAAAAGATGGGGTTTTCATCATATTGCTTGAGTTTATCCCTCTACATGATGTCATCTTACCTAATGCGTTACTCTGTTCTTCATGAACTTAATACTCTAGATGCAGGCAGGAGTCGGTCGATGTGTGGAGTAATAGTAGTAGATGCAGAATCATTTCGGTCTACTTGACACGGACGTGATGCCTATATGCATAATCATTGCCTTGGATATCTTCATAATTATTCGCTTTTCTATCAATTGCTCGACAGTAATTTGTTCACCCACCGTATTATTTGCCATCATGAGAGAAGCCTCTAGTGAAACCTATGGCCCCCGGGTCTATTTTCCATCTTATACTTTCAGATCTAAAACCAAAAATACCAAAAATACCTTGCTGCATTATTTTTACTTTTGTTTTACTTTCCGTTCAAGCAATCTATCATATCTATCTCTATCAGATCTCATCCTTGCAAGTAACCATGAAGGGATTGACAACCCCTTTATAGCGTTGGGTGCAAGTGTTTGATTCTTTGTGTAGGTACATCTATTGGGGACTTGCTTGTATCTCCTACTGGATTGATACCTTGGTTCTCAACAACTGAGGGAAATACTTATCTACTTTGCTGCATCACCCTTTCCTCTTCAAGGGAAAACCAACGCATGCTCGAGAAGTAGCAAGAAGGATTTCTGGCGCCGTTGCCGGGGAGATCTACATCAAGCCATCCAAGTACCCATCACAAACTCATCTCTTGCATTTACTTTAGTTGCCATTTGCCTCTCGTTTTCCTCTCCCCCACTTCTAAAACGATTTTCCAAAAAGATTTGCCTTTTTATTCGCACTTCTTTCGTTCGTCTCTTCGTTTGCTTTTTGCTTGCTTGCGTTTTATAACGGTTGCTCGTCTTTATGGCTCAACCCAAAAGCTTTGATCCTTATCTTAAGAAGTTGGAAGATATTGAGGATAATGTTAAAAGTTTTATGTCACTCCAATATGACCACAATAGTTTCTTTAGGAACGAGCTTAAAGAACAAAAGACTATGTGGGAATACATGAATTAGGAACTTGATGATATGTCTAAGGAGTTTTATGGTTTGAAATCTCAATTTGCTCACCTTGAAAATTTAGTAGGCCAAATTTCCGATAAACAAGCTACCTTAGTCAACAGAATGGCCGCGAAGCCAGAATCTTTTAATATTGATGAAGATCTTAAAGTGATTGATGTGACTCCAATTGAATCTTTGTTTTCTAATGTAAATCTTGATAAAGATGGGACTGGAGATGAGTCAACTTAGTTAAAAGGCGTCCCAATGATTCGGAGTTTATAGATCTTAATGCTAAGATTGATAAAAGTGGGATTGAAGAGGTCAAAACTTTAAATAGCAATGAACCCACTCTTTTTGATTTCAAGGACTTTAATTATGATAGTTGCTCTTTGATTGATTGTGTTTCCTTGTTGCAATCCATGTTAAATTCTCCTCATGCTTATAATCAAAACAAAGCTTTTACTAAACATATCATTGATGCTATGATGAAATCTTTTGAAGAAAAACTTGAGTTGGAAGTTTCTATACCTAGAAAGCTTTATGATGAGTGGGAACCTACTATTAAGATTAAAATTAAGGATTATGAGTGCCATGCTTTGTGTGATTTGGGTGCTAGCGTTTCCACGACTCCAAAAACTTTATGTGATGTGCTAGGTTTCCGTGAATTTGATGATTGCTCTTTAAATTTGCATCTTGCGGATTCCACTATAAAGAAACCTATGGGAAGGATTAATGATGTTCTTATCGTTGCAAATAGTAATTATGTGCCCGTAGATTTCATCGTTCTTGATATAGATTGCAATCCTACATGTCCTATTATTCTTGGTAGACCTTTCCTTAGAACGATTGGTGCAATTATTGATATGAAGGAAGGAAATATTAGATTCAAATTTCCATTAAGGAAAGGCATGGAACACTTTCCTAGAAATAAAATAAAATTACCTTATGAATCTATTATGAGAGCTACTTATGGATTGCATACCAAAGATGACAATACCTAGATCTATTGCGTTATGCCTAGCTAGGGGCGTTAAACAATAGCGCTTGTTGGGAGGCAACCCAATTTTATTTTTGCTTTCTGTTTTTTTTTCTATTTTGGTGTGTTTTGCACATTATTACTTCTGTAATAATTGTGTTTTATTGTTTAAATTAGTGTTTGAGCCAAGTAAGACCTTTGGGATGGTCTACGGTGTTTGCAATTTGATTTTGCTGAAAAACAGAAACTTTTGCTCTCAGTCCAGGAATTTTGTAAGTTCACTGGAACGTGGTTTTGATCTGAAATATTTACACAAGATTGATATACCAATTTCCCTGATTTTCCTAATTTTTCAGAATTTTTGGAGTTACATAAGTATTCGAAGTCTATAGATTGCTACAGACTGTTCTATTTTTGACAGATTCTGTTTTCTTTGTGTTGTTTGCTTATTTTGATGTATCTATGGGTTGTATCGGGGGGTATGAACCATGGAGAAGTTAGAATACAGTAGATATTACACCAATATAAATAAAGAATGAGTTCACAACAGTACCTAAAGTGGTGATTTATTTTTCTTATACTAACGGATCTCATGAGTTTTCTGTTGAGTTTTGTGTTGTGAAGTTTTCAAGTTTTGGGTGAAGATTTGATGGACTATGGAATAAGGAGTGGCAAGAGCCTAAGCTTGGGGATGCCCAAGGCACCCCAAGCCATATTCAAGGATACCAAAAATCCTAAGCTTGGGGATGCCCTGGAAGGCATCCCCTCTTTCGTCTTCAATCCATCGGTAAATTTACTTGAGGCTATATTTTTATTCACCACAGGAGATGTGTTTTGCTTGGAGCGTCTTGTATGATATGAGTCTTTGATTTTTAGTTTGCCACAATCATCCTTGATGCACACATCTTTTTGAGAGAGACATGCTGAATCGTGAATTTATTAGAATACTCTATGTGCTTCACTTATATCTTTTGAGCTAGGCAATGTTGCTCTAGTGCTTCACTTATATCTTTTTAGAGCACGGTGGTGTTATATTTTATAGAAATTATTGAACTCTCGCACCTCACTTATATTATTTTGAGAGTTTCTTAAAACAGCATGGTAATTTGTTTAGGTTATGAATTTAGTCCTAATATAATAGGCATCCAAGAGGGATATAATAAAAACTTTCATATTAAGTGCATTGGATACTATGAGAAGTTCGATTCCTTGCATATAGTTTTGAGATAATGGAGATGGTAATATGAGAGTCATGCTAGTGAGTAGTTGTGAATTGGAAGAGATACTTGTGTTGAAGTTTGTGATTCCCGTAGCATGCACGTATGGTGAACCGTTATGTAACGAAGTCGGAGCCTGATTTGTTTAATGATTGTCAACCTTTGTGTGAGGGTCGGGAGCGCGCGATGGTTAACTCCTACCAACCTCTCCCCTAGGAGCATGCGTCTAATGCTTTGTTTGATAACTAATAGACTTTTGCAATAAGTATGTGAGTTCTTTATGACTAATGTTGAGTCCATGGATTATACGCACTCTCACCCTTCCACCATTGCTAGCCTCTCTAGTACCGCACAACTTTCGCCGATGCATCAAACCCACCTACCTCAAAACAGCCACCATATATTTTCCTCAAAACAGCCACCATACCTACCTATTATGGCATTTCCATAGCCATTCCGAGATATATTGCCATGCAACTTCCACCGTTCCGTTTTTCATGACATGCACCATCACCTTCATATTGCATATAGAGTCATATTTTGTTCTAGGTATCGAGTTGTAATTTTCTTTTTGAGTTGTAAGTAAATAAAAGTGTGATGATTTTCATTATTAGAGCATTGTCCCGTGTGAGAAAAGGATGATGGAAGCTATGACTCCCTCACAAGTTGGGATGAGTATCCGGACTTTACAAAAAAAAAGAGGCCAGCAAAGCCCAGATAAAAAAAAAGAGGCCAAAGATGCCCACCAAAATAAAAAAAAGGAAAAAAAGAAAAAAAATGAGAGAAATAGAGAAGGGACAATTGCTACTATCTTTTTCCACACTTGTGCTTCAAAGTAGCACCATGATCTTCATGATAGAGAGTCTCCAATTTTGTCACTTTCATATAACTAGTGGAATTTTTCATCTTGCACGACCACTTAGTTTTCTTTTTGAGCTTTAATACACTTATAGCTCTAAGTGCATTTGTTGCATGGCAATCCCTACTCACTCACATTGATATCTATCGATGGGCATCTCCATAGCCCGTTGATACGCCTAGTTGATGTGAGACTATCTTCTCCTTTTATCTTGCACCTCCACCATACTCTATTCCACCTATAGTGCTATATCCATGGCTCGAGCTCATGTATTGCGTGAGAGTTGAAAAGGTTTGAGAACATAAAAAGTGTGAAACAATTGCTTGACTTGTTCATCGGGGTTGTGCATGATTTAGATACTTTGTGTGGGGAAGATGGTGCATAACCAGACCATATGATTTTGTAGGGATAACTTTCTAAGGCCATCTTATTTCGAAAGGACACGATTGCCTTGTTGGTGTGCTCGAAGTATTACTGTTTTTATGTCAATATTAGACTATATATTGTTTTGAATCTTATGGATCTGAATATTCATGCCACAATAAAGAATATTACATGGATAAATATGTTAGGTAGCATTCCACATCAAAAATTCTGTTTTTATCATTTACCTACTCGAGGACGAGCAGGAATTAAGCTTGGGGATGCGTGATACGTCTCCAACATATCTATAATTTTTGATTGTTCCATGTTATTATATTATCTGTTTTGGATGTTTTATATGCATTAATATGCTATTTTATATTATTTTTGGGACTAACCTATTAATCTAGAGCCTAGTGCTAGTTTCTGTTTTTTCCTTGTTTTTGAGTATTGCAGATAAGGAATATTAAACGGAGTCCAAACGGAATAAAATCTTCGGAATAATTTTTCTTGGACCAGAAGCAACCCAGAAGACTTGGAGATGAAGGCAGGGGAGCCACCGTGTGGCGACAAGCCACAAGGGCGCGCCCTAGGGGGCGCCCCCCTGGCTTGTGGCCCCACGGCAGCCCCCCTAACCCTATTCTTCGGCCTATAAATTCACAAATATTCCCTGGATACCAAAAAGAGCCACGAAAATACTTTTCCGCCGCCGGAAGCCTCTGTTCCCGTGAGATCCAATCTTGGAGCCTTTTTCGGTAATCTGCCGGAGGGGGATTCGATCACGGAGGGCATCTACATCAACTCCATTGCCCCTCCGATGATGCGTGAGTAGTTTACCACAGACCTTCGGGTCCATAGCTAGTAGCTAGATGGCTTCTTCTCTCTTTTGCTCTTCAATACCATGTTCTTCATGATCTTCATGGAGATCTATCCGATGTAATACTCTTTTGCGGTGTGTTTGTCGAGATCCGATGAATTGTGGGTTTATGTTCAGATTATCTATGCATATTATTTGAGTCTTTTCTGAATTCTTATATGCATGATTTCATATCTTTGCAAGTCTCTTCGAGTTATTGGTTTGGTTTGGCCAACTAGATTTGTAATTCTTGCAATGGGAGAAGTGCTTAGTTTTGGGTTCAATCTTGCAGTGTCCTCACCCAGTGACATAGTAGGGGTAGCGAGGCACGTATTGTATTGTTGCCATCGAGGATAAAAAGATGGGGTTTTCATCATATTGCTTGAGTTTATCCCTCTACATGATGTCATCTTACCTAATGCGTTACTCTGTTCTTCATGAACTTAATACTCTAGATGCAGGCAGGAGTCGGTCGATGTGTGGAGTAATAGTAGTAGATGCAGAATCATTTCGGTCTACTTGACACGGACGTGATGCCTATATGCATAATCATTGCCTTGGATATCTTCATAATTATTCGCTTTTCTATCAATTGCTCGACAGTAATTTGTTCACCCACCGTATTATTTGCCATCATGAGAGAAGCCTCTAGTGAAACCTATGGCCCCCGGGTCTATTTTCCATCTTATACTTTCAGATCTAAAACCAAAAATACCAAAAATACCTTGCTGCATTATTTTTACTTTCCGTTCAAGCAATCTATCATATCTATCTCTATCAGATCTCATCCTTGCAAGTAACCGTGAAGGGATTGATAACCCCTTTATAGCGTTGGGTGCAAGTGTTTGATTCTTTGTGTAGGTACATCTATTGGGGACTTGCTTGTATCTCCTACTGGATTGATACCTTGGTTCTCAACAACTGAGGGAAATACTTATCTACTTTTCTGCATCACCCTTTCCTCTTCAAGGGAAAACCAACGCATGCTCGAGAAGTAGCAGGAGCCTGGTCTTGATGTCCGTCCGCCGCAACCTCCAGCGGCGCACGGTCTTGATGCTGGCGCTACGGCGGGTGGAGCGCACGCGTGTCACCTTGCGGCCGCGGCACCACCTGGTAGCTCGCCTCGTCTCATGCACATGCTGGTGCCATGCGTGGCTGGTCGCGGGGGCGCGATTCACGCCTGGGCTCAAGGTCGGCGCTTTGCAGGGACGGAGGAGGAGGCGCGCCATGGGCCATGTCGCCCGCCTAGAAGGGCTGGGGACGAAGCGAGTGGGAGGGTTGTCAGCGTCCTGGGAACGGGGGTACCCAGACTTGCCTGCCTGCGGCCCAGGGCGTGGCCCACTTCGACAACCAGCATGGCCCGACGCGGTTTCAGTCAAGGCAAGGCCCTCGCGAGAGCCCCACCCTCACGAGGAGGACGGCGCCAAGACCCCAGGAGAGAGGAGGCCACCCCAGGCTGCCTCCCGAGGAGCGGAGATCTCTATGCAGCGCCCGGCCTCACTAGGTCGGGAGTGACGCAAGTCAAGCCAGGCAAGCACCAGCGCGCACAGAGAAGGCAGTTTCCTCTTTGGTGCAAAGGAGGCAAGGGCATACGCGGCTTCCCGAGGCGTCCCACCAAAGGTTTCCATTCTGGTGTAACAAGACCAGGCCAACAAGCACTGCAGGGCGGATGTCACCGCCGAGCCCACCTCCGCGTCACTACCAGCTACTTTGCAGGTGAAGACCACCTTTCGTCAGGATAAGATGTACCTCCTGTCCCCTTTCGAATTTGGCCGTTGTGGGTTCCCTTCCCGCCAGTGCGATAAGGGAAGAGGACCTATGCCATTATAAATAGAGGCTAGGCTGCACCATAGAGGGAGACGGATCCTAAACCACCGGAGAGCCCTCGCGAGGTTGCTCACCACTGTACCAGCTCATCCACACACCTCCTCGTGAGGCAATCCACCAAAAGGCAGGAGTAGGGTTTTACGCTTTGCAGCGGCCCGAACCTGGCTAAATCCTCGTGTGTTAGTTTTCTTCCCCGAGATTGAGTGAGTTTCGATTAGGGCCAAAGCTGGTTGGGATCTTCGCACACACCCCTGAGTTCGAACCTCTTCGGGTTTTGCGGAGCCCAAAATCCGACAAGGGCGCCGGGGCTTCGCCGGCGGTGTCGACGAGCTCGGTGATGCAGCCCAGCCAGTCTTCGTAGCGGTCGTTGGTGGGGCGGTAACGCAGCAGCTCGCGCGCCATGAGCAGCGCAGTCGGTGCGTTCGCCGGTCCGTGGCGGGAGTGGGAGGACGACGCCATGGCAGGAACAGGAGAGGGAGTGGTGGTGTAGCCGTCACGCTGCACGGAGGGTGGCAGCGACGAGTCCTGCTGCTCTTGAGCAGCCGGGCCGGTGGTAGCTTTGGCTGCCCGAGAGATGGAGCGGCGCGGGACGCCACGGTCCACGGGCGCCGTCTGCATGACGCGAGTGGCCCGGTGCTTGGCACGAACTTGGCGGGAGTCGGCCTTGGGAGCAACGGAGCTGAGACGGGGTGGAACCGGAGAAAGATTTCGACACGCCCCTACCTGGTGCGTGACGTGGCTTGAGACTGCGTCAGTATTTCCCCAAAGAGGAAGGGATGATGCAGCACAGCGACGGTAAGTATTTCCCTCATTTTTGAAACCAAGGTTATCGAACCAGTAGGAGGATCACCACCACCCAATAAGCAGCACATGCACACAAACAAAAAATACTTGCAACCCGACGCGAAAGAGAGGTTGTCAATTTCTCTACGGTAAAAAGATAGATTAGGTAGTGATAGATAGGAGAGATAGATCTCTCAAGAACACAAAATAAAAAGGACAAATAAAATATGCAGCAATATGTTTTTGGGTTTTTGGTTTTGTAGATCTGAAAACAACAATGCAAAAAAGATAGACCTGAAAGCAATATGTTGGAAAAGTAGACTCGGGGGCCGTAGGGTTCACTAGTGGCTTCTCTCATGAGTATAGCGCATGGTGGGTGAACAAATTACTGTTGGGCAATTGATAGAAAATCGAATAGTCATGACGATATCCAAGGCAATGATCATTATATAGGCATCACGTCCAAGATAGGTAGACCGACTCCTGCCTGCATCTACCACTATTACTCCACACATCGACCGCTATCCAGCATGCATCTAGTGTATTAAGTTCATGGAAAAACGGAGTAATGCAATAAGAACGATGACATGATGTAGACAAGATCTATTCATGTAGGAATAGACCCCATCTTGTTATCCTTAATAGCAACGATACATGCGTGTCTTGCTGCCCCTTCTGTCACTGGGAAAGAACACCGCAAGATCGAACCGATCACAAAGCACCTCTTCCCATGGCAAGCAAAATCGATCTAGTCGGCCGAACTAAACCAAAGATTCGGAGAAGAAATACGATGCTATAAGTAATCATGCATATAAGAAATCAAAGAAGACTCAAATAATATTCATGGATAGAAACTAATAATGAACTCAAAATTCATCGGATCCCAACAAACACACCGCAAAAGTTTACATCAAATAGATCTCCAAGAGACCATTGTATTGAGAATCATAAGAGAGAGAGAGAGGAAGCCATCTAGCTACTGCCTACGGACCCGTAGGTCTATGGTGGACTACTCACACATCATCGGAGAGGCACCTATGAGGAAGATGAACCCCTCCGTGATGGTGTTTAGATTGGATCTCGAGGTTCTCGAACTTGCGGCGGCTGGAATTGTGTTTCGTTGACTCCCCTAGGGTTTTTGGAATATTTGGGAATTTATAGGCATCAGAGGCGGTGGAGAGGGGCCCCGAGGAGGGCACGACCCATCAGGGCGCGCCGGGGCCCCCCTGGCGCGCCCTGGTGGGTTGTGGTCTCCTCGGCCCACTCCCCCGGCACTTCTTTGGCCCACTGGGTGTCTTCTGGTCCAGAAAAAATCTCCAAAAAGTTTCGTCGCGATTGGACTCTGTTTGTTATTGATTTTCTACGAAGTAAAAAACAAGCAAAAATAGCAACTGGCACTTTGGCACTATGTCAATAGGTTAGTCCCAAAAAATGATATAAAGTTGTTATAAAATGATTGTAAAACATACAAGAATTATAATATAACAGCATGGAACAAGCAAAAATTATAGATACGTTGGAGACGTATCAGCATCCCCAAGCTTAATTCCTACTCGTCCTCGAGTAGGTAAATGATAAAAACAGAATTTTTGATGTGGAATGCTGCCTAACATGTTAAATCATATTCTTTTCTTTTGTATAGCATGGACATTTGGACTTGTAAATGATTCAAATCAATAGTCTAGTTTTAACATAATGACTTCCATACTCAAGCATGTCAACAAGCAACCATGTATTTCAAAATATCAACACTAAAGAAAGTTATCCCTAGCCCATGATGCTCAATCATTGATCCATTCATGAAACACACCCAAAAATTAACTATGCCCAATGCTCAAGTACGATCATAGTGCCCCCTAGTTGGTGCTTATAAGAGAAAATGGAGACTCAAAGAAAAAATAAAAATTGCATAAAGTAAATAGATAGGCCCTTCGCAGAGGGAAGTAGGGATTTGTAGAGGTGCCAGAGCTAAAGGTTTAAATTGAGAGAGAGAAAATATTTTGGGTGGCATGCTTTTCCTGTCAACGAAAATGACAAAGTAGCTCACAATACTTTCCATGCTAGATATATCATAGGCGGTTCCCAAACAGAAAATAAAGTTTATTCCTTTTTGCACCAAACTTTCACTTTATTCCTTGAATGTAGGGTTCATAGAAATGAATGACAATTATAGAGAGCATTAAAAACTGAGGGAATCATTCAAAATAATTTCTCTCCCTTTGGCTAACCTGAGAGCTTGTAAGACTTCTCCTCCTTTGAGTTAGGGATCTTTGAATAAAGTTTCTCCCCCCTTTTCCTTTTTTTAATTGAAAGGGATCATCGAAGAAATGAAAATAGCACAATGGGATCACTAAGGAAACAAAGATTCACTAATATGAACACAGACTGGAGAAGATATCAAATCGGTGGCTCCGAGACAAACAAGTCGGTGGTACCGAGATGTTGTTTTGCAGCTGATGTCTACTACGCAACCTTCTTCTTGTAGACTCGTGTTGGGCCTCCAAGCGTAGAGTTTTGTAGGACAGTAGCAAATTTCCCTCAAGTGGATGACCTAAGGTTTATCAATCCGTGGGAGGCGTAGGATGAAGATGGTCTCTCTCAAACAACCCTGCAACCAAATAACAAAGAGTCTCTTGTGTCCCCAACACACCCAATACAATGGTAAATTGTATAGGTGCACTAGTTCAGCGAAGAGATGGTGATAAAAGTGTAATATGGATGGTAGATATAGGTTTTTGTTATCTGAAAATATAAAAACAGCAAGGTAGCAAGTAACAAAAGTGAGCAAAAATGGTATTGCAATGCTTGGAAACAAGGCTTAGGGTTCATACTTTCACTAGTGCAAGTTCTCTCAACAATACTAACATAGTTGAATCATATGTAAATCCCTCACATGCGACAAAGAGTTCGCTCCAAAGTCACAAATAGCGGAGAACGAACGAAGAAATTATTGTAGGGTACGAAACCACCTCAAAGTTATCTTTTCCGATCAATCTTATGAGCTATCCCTATAAGTGTCACGAACAGCCCTAGAGTTCGTACTAAAATAACACCTTAAGATACACATCAACCAAAACCCTAATGTCACCTAGATACTCCAATGTCACCACGAGTACCCATGGGCTTGATTATACGATATGCATCACACAATTTCAGATTCATCATGTTCAATCCAACACAAAGAACTTCAAAGAGTGCCCCAAAGTTTCTACCAGAGAGTCAAGACAAAAACATGTGCCAACCCCTATGCATAGATTCCCAAGGTCACGGAACCCGCAAGTTGATCACCAAAACATACATCAAGTGGATCAATAGAACATCCCATTGTCACCACAGATATCCCATCGCAAGACATACATCAAGTGTTCTCAAATCCTTAAAGACTCAATCCGATAAGAAAACTTCAAAGGGAAAACTCAATTCATCACAAGAAGATAGAGAGGGGAAAACTCCATATGATTCATCTATATTAATAAAGCTCGCGGTACATCAAGATCGTGTCATCTCAAGAACACGAGAGAGAGAGAGATCAAACACATAGCTACTTGTACATACCCTCAACCCCGAGGGTGAACTACTCCCTCCTCGTCATGGAGACCGCCGGGATGATGAAGATGGCGTCCGGTGATGGTTTCCCCCTCCGGCAGGGTGTCGGAACGGGCTCCCGATTGGGTTTTTGTGGCTACAGAGGCTTGCGGCGGCGGAACTCCCAATCTAGGTTTCTTTTCGGAGATTTCTATATTTATAAGAGGTTTTGGCGTTGGTCCCACGTCCGGAAGGTTCCCGAGGAGGTGACAAGCCAGAGGGGCGCGC